>VZTH01005378.1:124589-269947 GCA_013397815.1 Aleadryas rufinucha
GGCGGTGGGTCTGGGGCGCCGTGTGCGCCGTCCCTGCCCCCGGGTCCCCGCCGCTCCGCGGCCGCTCCGCGGGGCACCGCTGTGCTGCCGCTCCGCAGGGCCCGGCTGAGCCCCGCGGAAGCTTCCCCGGTGCCCCGCGGGTCCCTGCCCAGCCCCCGCCCGGGCAGGGGCTGCAGCCCCGTCAGAGCCGTGATCGAGCGCGATCGTGGTGCCCGTGCCCGGCTCTGTGCCGGTGTCACGGCGCTCGGCACATCGCGCTGGAAGTGCTGTGTCATTGTGCGAGAGAGCCGGGAACAAGTGCGGGAGAAATGTACTGCTTTTTGGCAATGTAGATGAGAATCGCGAGGGAGAGGAGGGATGGGGGCTGGAAACTGAGCGTAAGGTGGAAAAATGTGTGAAAAGGAAATAATGCGCTGTGTAGTTATTCTGAATCTCTTTACCTTTTGAAGCACAGATATGTATATGCTGATTTGCTTTTCATTGGTACAGATATACTTAATAAAGAAGTTAAATTCAATAAAACAACTCAGTGTCCCTTTACAGCGATAGTCTTGGACACATCCCTATTAGGGCATGTTTGCTTTTTATGCCCTTAATTCTGGGATTGTCTCAAGCTGTGGATCACGAGAAATGCTATATAACATGGTGAATGTAATGTCAAGATTTTTTTTCTCTAATGTCTTTATTGCATGTGATTTTTCTTTGGCCTTACAAGCCTTAGGTGTTCTGAATCCTTCAGTACTGCTAAAATTGATACTCTTGCTTGTACTGATAGAGAAAGTTCATGACATAGTTAAGATAATAGCTAAAGTAAACTTACAAGTCTATACTTTCTTTTTCAGAAGTGTTTTCTAAACAGGAAAAAAAAGTTTATCTTATTTAATGTAAATTAAGTATTCACAGTAGGGGAAGTTTCTGAAGCTGCTGGACCTTGGATTGGCCAGAGCACTGAATTGCTTTATTACTGAAGGTGAAATTAGTTTTACTTGACTCTAGCTGTAATGCTAAAAGTACTGTGCAGGCTTTCTGGATAGAACAGAGACTTATTAAAAAGTGACCATCATCAGGCTTCTAGATGTTCTTTCTTGCAGAAAATAAGAACCTCTAAAGGGACTTATTTGAATCCTAAAGTGAAGTCATAGTTTCGAGATGTTGAGTGTTCAGACCACTTTGACTGTTATCTGTAGTACTTAGGAAAGAACTGTGTAACTGGGCTCAAACCCATTCTTAATTGTTGTTCTTTCAAATTGAAATGCCACTTTCTAGCAATAGAAGAGCTATGTTTTGTATTACCCAGTTTTCATCCAGAGGAAATTAGATAATGCAAATCTATGTTAAGGGATGAAAACATGGGCTTTTGGGGTTTATTCCAACCTAAAAATTTACTTAAACAATTTATGAATAAATCAAGTTATGTATCAAAACCAGACGTGCCCAATTTTTATAGGATACTTTGAAGTATAGCATAAGTATGCTATCGTAGATGAAAATACATGTAAATGAGTCACTTAAGAATCTTTTATACAGTGCATTTCAGAATATAAAACTGTAATGTGTAAAGTGATAGAGCAGGGGATAAACCCTAAAATCCTAAAAATTGTTTTTTGTTTCCCAAGTGCAAAAGAAAACAATCAGTGATCAGCATATAAAAATATATTTTTAAGGAGTCCAGTCATGACAAGGTTATAATTTTGGTGTATATTAGTAGTACTTAATGGTAGTGGACTCTCAAGTGATCTTAATACTTTTAATCCCAGATAATGCTCTACCATTTTTTAATTTTGTTTAGTCACAGGCTTATAATGTAGCAGGGAGTAATAACTGTATTATACAATTCTGGGGTAATAGTATCAATATACAGATGCTGTAGAATCTTGTCCTATGGAGATGAGAATGTAATTTGGGCTTTACTTTCAATCTCCTCCCCACCCCAGCGTGGAAGATGACATGGGCCTGACTCCTCTTTACTCAGTGTGATTTAGAGCATCTTTTTGCAGTCTACCCAGCTGACCTTTTATGACTGAAGCTGCTGTTTGTTGTGCTGGATACGAGTTACTGGGAGATTTTTTTTTCAAGTTCGTAGTTTTGTCTGAGCTACTTGTATGTTTGTAGATAGAAAAGTTTGACTTTGTATTAATTTTAAGTTGTTTGAGCTTTGTTTTTTCTATCTTTGAAATCTAGATAATTGATGAAGTTGGTTTTTTTGGACAAAAAAATCAATGAAATATAAATTGGCAATGGCAAAACTTATTGCAGGTAGCTGTAAAATATAAGCCCTTCCCTTTGACCAACTAACGACACAACTAAATCCAAATAATGCATTTTTATATGCAGCATTTTTTCTTCACCTTCCCAGGTTTTTTTCTTTCGCTCTCACGGCAGTTTCTGTGCTCCTTCATCTTTTCCCATTATATAATTCGAGTAGGGAAATTTAATTGTAATGCCTTCCACACGTGTGTCTTTAATCAGTGACAAATGGATTTTCCTGTCCTGGTGAACCTCAAATATTAATTTTGTTGCCTGTCAGTGTTAGAAAAAGGAGGAGAAAATGCAAAGACCAGGCTTCATTCTTAGAAAGTTAGCTGTTCACAGTGAATTAGTTTTTAATGTTTTATCCCACTAACTTTCTCCCCTGCTCCCTCCATACCTCCATCAGTGTTTAATGTTACTTTATGCCTTAGTCGTCAAAGCTTTCTGTGGATGGGTAGCAGATGGCTTACTGGAATGGAAGGGGAAGAACAGTGTTACCTCTTTAAATATACTAATAGACTTTGAGAAATATAAAGTTGCACATGTCATAATTAGGGGGCTTCTTTTTTTTTAACATTTGAAAAACAGTGTCTTTCAGTAGGAAGAAACCGAGAAACTAAAAATAAAAAACAAATAAGGCAACTTATGTTTTCATAGTGATTCTGAGCCTTTCATTTTCATTGTTTTTCTAAACTATTTAGTTTGATTTTAATTTTCTTTTTATTAATGAAGCATAAGTGTGTGATCAGTAATTTGTCAAGGGTGATGTGCCAGATTACTTTATTATAAGAAAAATATGAATAAGGTTAGTAAATGGACATAAAGTGTTTCCTTACAAAGGCAAGACAGCTTCTGCTGTCTTGGGAACCCAGAAATAGCTGGTTAGAGGTATCAAATGCTGTTTGCAGATACTTGTCTCAATTTGCCTTTGCTTCTGCATCACAGATAGTTTTTTGTCATTTATCCATAGACTGACTGCATCTGATTCAAGGGAACAGAGAATGTGTCTGTGTTTTGGCAAAAGCATTTGGTGCATATTTACTTTTTTAATCTGAAATAGGTGTTTAAATACGCATCTGGAAGGATGAGGCTACAGTTTTTCCACAAGTATGAAGAATATCTCTTAGGAATGTTTAATCTCTCAAGCCATGATGTGAAGTGTGTAATGATTTTTCTTCACCAAATTTCATTTTTGTTGTAATTACAGAAATTGTGAGGTGTGTTTTAAATCTTTCTGTGTCATAAACACTTGAATGTGATCCAGACTTCTCTGTTAAGTTTACCAGAAATCTGCCTTCCCCTGTGGCTGAGCTAATCGGCCAGTAAGACGTGGTACCAAAGCAATGCAGCACACAATATTCAGACCTGCTTTTCTGTCTTCAGATTGGACTGGTTTAGATGAAGATGAAGATGCACATGTCTGGGAAGACAACTGGGATGATGACAACGTAGAAGATGATTTCTCCAATCAGTTAAGGTAATTTTATTTAAACTTACTGTTCTAGGAGACAGGTTAAATATTTAAAATTGAGTTGATTAGTTAATATCTGAAAGTTTGAAATCTGTTTACTGTAAAAAAATGGAAATAAATGAAATCTCTACTTTCTGCTTTTCTATTTAAAGCCTTTTAGAACCAGACTGAGGTATTACAAGACTCTGAAGTACTGATCAGCATTTCATCTTTTAATAATTCTACTGAAATATGCCTTAGGACATTGTGGTGACAGAATTTTGCTCTGTTACGCAAACAGTGCAGAGATCATGGAAAGCTGAGATACAGTTGACACTTTGTCAATTTAACATGAGTGGATCCTTTTCTAATGACTTTTCTATATGTGTGTGAAAGTTCTGAATTGTACTGCCAAGATTAATGGCAAGGCATCCAAGATTATCCCTTTGTGCTATGTGGTGTGCAAAGTATGTTACAGTTTTATGTCTGTACTTCAAAACAGCACTGCTGATCTTTGTCCAAACGGGCAAATTTTCTGGAGATTAGTGATCTGTATTAACGTTAAGGTTCTTGCCTGTGTGATGAACATACTGTTTATGAGCAACAACAGCAAAGTAATTGTTAATTACATGCTTTAAAAAAAGTGATAGCAATTTGGGTACCTCTAAACCAGTTGCTTAATCCTCTTTGTCACTTGCAGTTTCAGTAATCCTTTACTGACGCATAATTATAACTTAAATTGTTGCAAGCATTCACAACAAAGCCAGATTTTATAATTAATCCTTCAGTATGTTGCATGAGGAGCAAACTCTCTATAATACAGCCTGCTTAAACAATTTCTGAGTTGATCTCCCTTGTACTCCAGAGAAAGCAATTACTTTTGTATCATCTTCTGCATAAAAAATCATTGGTATAGTTATTTCATATATGGTTGAAAGGCAGTTAAATGGTAGTATTGGAAAACAGGTTGATATGTAATGAAACAGACTTCCAAGAAAAATAGTATAATTCTTGATAGACATAGTTGGTCTAGACAAACTTTCTGTAACTGGCCTTAGTTGCAGCCTGCAGTATTGGTGACCATATAGTGGTTTGCAGTGTTGCCTGGTTGTAGCATGTTTCTTTCATCTCTAGAAAGCAAATGCTGCAGTCCTTCACTTTTAAAATCCTACTACTAAATGTGCAAACTAACCCAAAATATTATTAGAGATTTGTACTTCGTATCTAGATACATGTATGCTAAGACTAGGGGACAAAACAGAATGCATCCTGGCTGGTGTGTTCAGAGGCAGGTGAGAGGCAAAGTGGTGTCAGGGCAGGAGTGATAACAATTGTAGTTCCTGACTTGCTGTTCTGGCTACAACTAAGGACAGCAATCATTTCCCTCAGAATTGTTCACTGTGAGGTGTATTGCACCAAGACATAAATAAAAATTCCAGAATGCGCTATTCTAAAAGCAAGGAAAAAGCTTACAATTGTTTTGGAAGCACGTGCATTTAAATCAAATAGAATAGTGAACTTGCTTGAGTTAAGGAAATCTTGAGAATAATGTATAAGATAATATTTTGGTTATTCTAATGCGTTTGGAATGTTGCAAGCGCATAGATGCTGCTTTGTGCCATGTGGTGGGTCAGAGGGCAAACACTGTGATTAAAACAAATATTTGAATTTTTCACTGAGAAGTCACTTGTAAGTGATCTAAGATAAAAAGCTGGAGTTCAAGAACTACAGAGTAAGTGGGGTTAAGGTTATTGGTATGAATCAAAAAGCAGTATGACATTGCTATTCTAAAATGATTGTATATTGTGTAGTATATTTAATTTTTTTAAAAATCAAACATCTAACAGTATTATGTATGTGTTTCAATACATCTGTCTCTTTTCTATACAGAGCTGAATTAGAAAAACATGGATACAAGATGGAAACATCATAGTTTTTGCAGAATATGGAGTGGTTTAACACTGAACTGTGGATAGACTTTATTGAGAAAAGAAGAAAAGGTGGAAAATGAGAAGACACAGTTCATTATCTGCTTGGATTTATTATGGTTTTGTATAAAAAATAAAGTTTTTAATCTTAGCCTAGTCATACATTCAGCCTCTACTCACCGGGTACCTTGTATTTTGGTTCTGAAATGTCATGTATGGTGGAATTCATGGACCTGCCTAGAATGCCACTAATGGTCTGTCAGTGGCTGATGGTCTTGCACCAGGTGCTGTCATGGGGAGCTAAACAGGTGTAACCAGAATGAAGACTAATGAATGTTGCTGTCACAGGAAATAAAATACTTGTGTATTCCAATTAAAATGCAGCAGCGATAGAAAGCAGTTTTAGGAGTGATAAAGCTTGTTTTGCCTCAACATTTTATTTCATAATGACTTGGGTTTTTTTTCTTAGTCATTTCATGTGAGTGCTGGTTTAATAAAAAAAATTCAAAGTGTCTTGCAACAGCAGAAATCCAAACTCTCCAATCTGGTCCTGTCATTTCTCAGGACTCTTTAAGAGGAGACTTCTCTGGAGGTGAAAGAGGTTCTGTTCTTGCGCTTATTTAAGCCTAGGAATCTCTGCCGAAATTGCCTCCAATTTGCTGGTTATAGTAGTTCATCTGTATCACACAAACATGCCTGCTGAGAATGGAAATCAAACTTCCAACTCGTTTCATGGAGGCCAACAAAGATTTGCCAGAAAGATATCGCAGTAGTGACTGCATTCAATTACTCTCTGAACTAGAAAACAGAAAGTGGAAATCACCACACCTATTACCACTTCCATGAAGGCTCCCCAAAGGAGCTGTTAAAGCTGGTGTATGCAAAGACAGAGGGAGATGGCAGCTATGGCTCCAAATTAAATTATGGGTTTTTTAATAAAGGGGCAGCTATAGTTACATACTCATGGAATTTGAATGAGCTACTTGCTTTTTAGCAGTTCACTAGAGAAACAGAGACTTAATTGTTACTTAAAGTGAGCTTTCAGAATAAAGGTATAGTTGATGGACATGCAGTTATTTAACCTTGTTAACTAAATAACTGAGTATCTTATGTTATAATGACATTTATTAATGCAAAATGTGAGGAAGTTTCCCCTCCCCCAAATTATTAGGTGGTGCTGTTTTAATGGTGGAGGCAAGATTCTCTGTGACCCTTACTGCTTACTGAAGATAGCTATGTAAAGACTGAACTTTCATTGCCATCTGAATGGCAATGAAGTGATTCTGCAAAACTGAACGTTTCAGATTGTGTTGGATGTTGTCAGTTTGTCCAGTTCTGTGCTGCTTGGGAAAAGAAAGGGAGGACTTTTCAAGTAGGCTTGCCTTAGTGTCATTTAAATTGTCCACATTGAGATGTGTGGCTCATGCAGCCCACCTCAGTAGAATACAAAGTCCTGGAGTTCATATTTTGACACATAACAAATGTAAAATCCGTGTATTGAGTGGCAAATAGCAATATAAACATCCTCAGGTTAGTGTTGGGAGTTTTCAGAAAAATGTATGTGGAGTACAGGTCTGGGATTGCTGGTGTTATTAACGCAGCAGTACTGGGAAGTTGAGTAACGCAGCTGACCAAAAGAAGATAACAGTAATTGTGGAGATGTCTGGTGCCATCTGGATAGGGACAGCTGCTTTTCATTACAGGACTCTGGAAACCTGACTAAAGCAGCCTTGTCCCATTGATTGCAAGCAGCCGGAGGAAGCCATGGAGATGGAAAAGCATCTTTGTCTTAAGAAGGCTTTGTTTTTGCTGAGCCTCAGTTGTATTAGTATCTTTATTTTTCCCTCTTTTTTTTCACAAAAGCAGAACTGGAAGGGAAGCCTAGGCTGAGGTAGTGGCTCTGCACTCTTGCAGTATTAACCTTCAGCTGCTGGGTTGTGATATGGAACCCCCAGCTGGAAAACGAGGAGAGCAATCTGCTTTGAAGGTCAGTTTGATGATAAGGTCTTTTCATGCTGTCTGCTTAAGAGAATGTATTGCAGAGGGTAAGTAAGTCGTGTGCAAAATGCTACAAGAATGTAGCTTACTGCAAAATCAAACACTTCATGGGGGCTGATGGGCTATATAATTACCACTGGGGTTTTTTTACCACTTAATTTTCCCCGCTCAAGTTTATTGTGTGGTCACATGGTTCCTTTTATGCTTTCCAGTTTAAAAATGACTGGGGAACCTTTCTACTTCTGATTTCTTTCTAAAAATTTTAAAACTCGCTGATTTTGAGACAAGCTAGGGACTTTTTTGCCCATTTTGGTTTGTCTTTGCCAGCTTTGGTGTTCAAGAGGGAAGTTGAGGTGGTTGGCCAGGATGTCACAGTATAATTCACCCTAATGTACCTGCTATTCATCTTTAAAAGGAACTAATATTCCCATGTGCTTGGAGACTCGAGTTTTTAGATTGGCCTTGCTGGGAGAGGTTTCCCTTGGAGGTCGTTCCTGGAGGTGTTGTAGTGATCCCTGTTAGCTGAGGAATACATGAAGTGTGGGAGATGGGAATAACTTTGGGAGGAAGGACACATGGAGAGAAGACAAAGATTTTGGAAGGAAGATCTGCAGCCTGTCGAGGGGGGGAATGTGTTGAAGAGAGGGAGGTTTGGCAAAGATCTGAGCAGAGCAGAGGTTGGGCTTTCGGGTTAAGAAAGTAGGACAGCGCGTGGATGTGTGTGTGTGTGGCGATGGCTGGGTGTGGGCTGCTGGGTAGTCTCTGTTCCCTGTTGTGGGAAGGAGATTTAGGTTGATGTTGCCCTGTGTTTGGGGACCTGTCCTCCTCACTAGCCCATCCCTTGGCCAAGCTGAGGAGCTCTTGGCCAGTTTCCTTACTCTGAGCCATGCTGGGCTATGTGGCACATGTCCACAGCTCTCCTCTACGTTAGGAGGGAGGGGGTGTTGTGCAGCATGGGGAGGGTTGACTTGCTGTGACCTACAGGCTGAGGATGTCTCAGAGCAAAGCACTGTTCAGCTAAGTTGGAGGAAAGCTCTGGAAGGTTCCTGATTGCCAATGTTTGGCACTTGTGCTTTGCCTTGATCCTTAAGAAACCATACACACCTAAGAAGAAAGGCAAAGTCACAGATAAGCACACAAAATGGCGAGCAGTCCAACGTAAGGCTGTTTGGAAGGCCTTCAGTTCAGCTGTTTTGTTTCAGAATAGCCTTTGCTGTTTCCCCCCCCGGCCCCTGCCTCCCTCTGCTGGCTTGTGCAACAGCACCAACAGCTTCCCCACATATTTTCTGCTGCTGGGTCACAGTGTGTCCTGCTCCCCTCCTGCCACACCGTGTCCACGTGGTGCTGTACAGAACGAGTAAATGTGGGTCTCCATAACACAGCAGTATCGCTCTTTTGCAACTCAAATACATTTTCCACTGTCCCTGGGAGAGGGAGAAGTGTTTTCCCCTCTTTGAAGAGTACGATTGTTTTAAGTGTGAGACCCCAGGACCTCATTTTTCACTGGGTTTGGTAGTATGTAAAATGCTCTGCACGTTTGAATGTTTCTTTAGCTTCAGTAACTGCTGTGCATATTCAGCATTTCTGCCGATCAGGATTTATGGGGTACCAAGTCAGCCACCCAGAAAAGGAGGCATGTGCATTACAACCTTTGCAGCTTTTGTAAGGAATGAGGCAAGGACTCCACAAGTGGCTACCTTTCCCTGCTAGCTTTTTCTTGAACCTTGTTTTTTTCTATCCTGTTTTTTTCTTGAACACTAACAAGGACTAATAAGTCCCCTGAGGGAGGGGGTACATACAAGAAAATATGTGATCATAAAATTAAAGACTATGAGAATACGTATGTATGGAAAAAGGAATTTATATTGCACAGAGTCTCAGTTCCAGCATTTCCTATCTTTTAACTGTCTGACTTTTCAGCACTAATAATAATCTTTTAATGCAGGTATGATTTTTTGTTTGCATAATGATACAGTTAAATTTGATTTAATTTCAAGGCATGCAGGGAAATAAGAAGATTGATGCCCAGAAAGTTTTTGTGGTGGAATTTTACTAAAGAATAAATGTTACGTAACATTTCAAACACAGTGAGATCCTTCAAGATGAAGTGTGTGATATAAATGTAAAATATTTGCAAACTATAATTTAGCAACCGTTTTAAAATCACAGTCAGTATTCCAACCTCTTACATGCGGCGGGTGAGATCCTTTGTCAACTGAGAGCTAAGGGCAGTGAATGTGAGATTCATTAAGTAATTATATAGGAACATTAATTTCAAATTAATTTCAACAGTTGTTTTAGACATTAGCAACCAAATTAGAGGACCAAAGGCAAACAGTAATGCAGCTTAATACTTTTAATAAATGAAGGCATTTGAAGTGATTTACATAAATCGGATGATAAGTTCTCATTTAATGGGCTTCCAAATGCCCCCGCCTCCCCTTTCCGTTCACCTTCGAGCGTTTCCAGGCTGTGTGTGCTCTGCATTTACCCAGCTCTCTTGTTACATCGTGCTTTTCTCAAATCCTTCCTGCACTGGCTTTATAATAAGCGGTCAGACTTTCTGGAATTTGTTCCCATGAGCTGGAACCCTTTAAGGCTTCTGAATCTGCAGCGCTGGGAGGCATGGGAAGGGAATGGAGCCACTATTGATTGACAAGGCTCCTAGGAAAATAAATGGTGGAGAACAAAAAAAGCAGATTAGGGTATTGGGGGATGCTTGCCTACAGGCAGGGCAGGGAGATGAAAACCAGCCCATCAGCAAGTGAATGGGTCACATGTAATGGATAATGACCAGCCCTTTTCATCTTTCCTGCAGTCAGCTCAAGGCTCTTAATGAAAAGGAACAGGCACTGATCTGGATTTACACTGCACCTGATGGAGGCACGGCAGCTCGGTGACTCACGCGGGAGGTGAAACCAGCCCTGCCAATGCTCCAGCCACTTCACCTGCCTTGGGTCCCTCCTGCCATGAGCAAAATAAAAGCCCTTCCTTCACGAGGGAGCTGGTAGTCTGTGAGAGGTAAAAGACAAGATAGGGCAGCTGGGGAGGGTGGGCGATGGGCTGTTTCCCTTCCTCGTGGTATTGGTTTGCAGTGTCCAAATAGGATGTGGTGGAACTGTACAACGCAAGCCTCTAACAAAGATTAACGTGAGGAATTGTCCCAGTTACTGGGCTGTTCAGTGATAGTGTCCAGCTGGCAGTAACGTTTGGACCCTGTTTTTCCAGACTTGGGTAACAAACTGATGCTATCAGCCACTTCTCCCTCAGGGAAGGCAGTGGGGTGGCTGGGTGGTAACAGCATATCTGGAAAACAAAGGTGCAATGATTCTGTTTGTGCTCAGCTCAGTACTCCTTTCTTACACCAAAGAGATCCGGTTCAGGCCAGAAATGCACAAAGAAGCGTAAGCTCTGGAAGAAGAGTTTGATCAATCTTACTCTAAAGTATTTAAGATATTAGCTTTCCTCCCCCCTTCCCAAGCTGCCTGTTGTGCCCTCTGTGCAGGTGAGCGTGAGCTGGCAGAGCTGAGACCCAAGCACATTTTCTTTTTGGCTGGCAGTTAGCCATGGAGGAGGATCCCAGAAGGACATGAGGGCAAAGAGGAAACTATGGCAGCAAGATAAAAAAACCACCTGTTTTCTCTCTGAAGGTTAAAATAGGAAAGGGCAAAAATCCCTCCCAAGCAGAAAGCAGCATCTGAGAGGGTATGTGAGCACATCAGAGGTTGAATCACTGTAAAGGGCAATTCACTCCAAATTATACATGTGAAATGGCAAGACCTCTAATGTAACAAGTCACGTAGATGGATCCATTTCAAGACTATTACTTAGTAGCTTTTTAGGGTATGTTATTTTCTTTTTATTCCTGGGGTATATTAATATTGCTGAGGGTGTTGTGCAAAGTGGACTTTATCCGACTGGTATGACCTCAGTTCTCTGGGTCTCCTGCTGCAGGGCCCAGCTCCTGTGTGCTCAGTGCTGCAGCCAGATGCAGCTTTTCAGAGCCAAGTTCCAGCTGCAGCTGATCCCTGGTACCTCAGAAGAGAAATGGGCTGTGCAGAGGTGGCAGCAAGACGGGTACTAATATGTGTTGGCTACTGGGAGCCTCAGCTTCAGCCTAGGAATGTGACTTTCTCCCAGCCTTTGACTCGACATTTCACAGATGAAGTATTAGCTGCTAAGAAATTTAAGGGATTTCACTAAAATGTGCACTGGATTCTGTTCCTTGCTCTGCTACTCTATGATCAATGTCCATTAGAAGAGAGAGCAAAGTAGTGTTTCATTGCCTGTGAGCATGACTAAGATTACAATGGACATCTCTCCCAGGATGTCATTTCTAGGCATTTCTAGGCTGAAGCTTGCCTCATTAGAGCCTGTCTGCTCCCTTTGTAGGTACTTGCTGTCTCACCACAAAGAGGGTCTGGCATGGGGTAAGCCAGCCTTAGAGGAATTATAGCAGTTTAAAAAGTAATTAAAAGTGATAAAACCAATGAGTAGAGATTTGATTGCAATTTGATGGAGCTGCAGAAACTGCATGACTCATCTTAAATAGAATATATATATTACATTTATAAATAGGCTTATTTATTTTTGCGGTTCCTGTGGAATATTTAGCAATTGCTGTTCTTTTTAAAAATAACTTTGATGTTATACAGATATCTAGGGCTTGCAGGTTGTGTTGTTTATTGAGAAAACACGCCCTTTAGCAGTAGCCTTCTGTCAGAACAGGCATGCTTGGTGCTTTACAAGCACAGCATCAGGCATGGCCTTCCTGCCCTGAGACTGCCAGTGAGACTGAAACAACGCACAGGATACTCTGCAGGAGAGGATGGAGTGGGTTGTGATGGCCATCTGTAAAAGAGCACAAATAGTGGATGCTCAAGGTCAGGCAGAGGGGAGTATAGAGGAGTCTCCTGAGTGAGGAGGTTAGGAGGAAGCAAGGGACACTGATTCTGCTTCAGTGGATGAAATGGACTGGATCCAGGTTGCATCTGCATTGAAAGGACTGATGTGAAATGAGCTCTCTTCCTGACCTGAAGAACAGCATACCTGAAAGGCATAGGGAACTTGGTCAGTTTGTTTCATCTAGGAGACAGTTGAATGGTGATTTTATCGCAGTTCTCAAGCTCCTTTATGAAGAAGATTGTCCCATAAGGAGATAGGTTTTTTAACCTCACAATAAAGGTAGAGCAAGACTGAGAAACTGGAAGCTCAAGTTAGACGAATCTGTGTCGTACATTTTTGCAGCAGGTTCTGAACTGAACCACTCTCAGATTTAGTGGTCTGCCCATCACGGAACTGGTAATCAAGATTCTTCTTGATGCTTTGTGATGATTGAGAGAGAGATGGTATAGATGCAATGCAGGAATGGCAGGATGGAAATGTGGATATGTTAAAGGGGATAAGGACAGACGAGTGTTTCAGTCTTTCCTCACCATAGCTTTCCTCTTTTCCTTATGCTCAGCACTCCAGTGATTTTTGCTGTGTGTTAATGATGTGTGACATGAGTTCATGTTGTGCCATCTCTAACCTCTTCTATGACAGAAGGCACTAAATGAGGCAGTTTGCCTCCCAGGTCTTCGTCTCTTCCTGGCTTTTCTTCCTTGATGTCCAAGGGTATTTGAAAATTTCACATTAATGTGGGATCAGAACCTGGAGCCTGAGAACTTGGGGTAAAAATGATCTTGCAGCCATGGACACAAGGGATCACCACAGGGTTGTTTGTGGTGTACACGGAGCTGTTCCCCAGGCCCCACTGGACTGCTGGGTCCTTCTGTGTGTGAGGGCTATGGGTCTCCTTTCCCTCCTTCAGAAGGCTGCAGAGACAGAGATTTAAATGCTTGGTCTTAAGTAGATTCAAATTCCTTACAAAGTTTCAAAATACTGAGCAAGGTGTACAAATTCTCAAATATTCAATGTTTCCAGGGAGTTTGAGTCCAGTGGTCAGAGTCCATCCTGACAGAACCATATTGTGGGTTTCAGCTCCATGAATTGGGAACATAGAAGTGATTTTTCCCTTAGGAAATTATATTAGCAAGAGCACTCCGGGAGCTTCCTCCTCGGTTTTGCTGAAGCCAGTTCCAGTAGGTGGAAGAGACTCATGCTGGGCTCACCTTCACCATTTCCACAAAGATTTTGAAGGCAAGAGAAGGAGTCATGGAAGAACCATGGAGCTAACTCAAGAGAGATTCCCCACAGTAAGACTATTGTGCGTATTGACAACATAGCACAAAGTTGTCACAGAACAAAACCATCTTAATATAGTGAAGGTGCCACATGCCTGAAGAGCAACTGTGAGAGCTCAGACCAGAGACTCTGTGCCCAGAGATGTTGGCTGAGGGAGAGTCTGGCTGGGAGAGAGAGACATGCCACTAGTGCTGCTAGCAGGTAGACACAGGTGTCCTGTTTTGAGTGGGGAAATGGTTGTGGAGAAGCGTTTTTGCCTTCATGTGTGGATATCTCCATGGTGCAAGCTGGTGACTTTTATAGCTATGATGAGTGACAAGCAACAGTGATCGTTTGAGGCACTTCAGCATCAGCTCTGTCGTGAGTACCATTAATTCTCACCACTGATTGCTCTTACTGAAGCTTCAAGTGATTGGAGAAACTGCCCAATATTCATGAAAGAAGTTGAACCTCTTTAATCTACCTCTGGAAAATCTTGAAAACAAATATATTGATTCATTTGGGAGAGGAGGGGGTAAGTCAAATATTGTTTTAGTGAGTTTGAAAAAAGAATAATGTAATTGTGGAGACAGCAAGAGAAATGTGGAAATGCAGAAGAGGTAAACCCCTCAACAGCCACTGAACTGAAGAGGGTAAGAAATACTGAATCCAGGCTGTGACCACCTCAGAGGCAAAGGATCCAGTGTTCCCAGGGAGGTATGTGTTGCATCAGGATGAACACTTGTGCCTGCTCCCCATGCCTGAGTGCTGTGTTTTGCCAGTGCCTGGTATGCAGAGCAGCACTAGGGCCTGGGCTGTGCCTCTGTGTCAACACACCTGTTTTAGAAAGTGATGGCAAGCTCCCAGTTGGATGTCCTTTGTGCAGAAACCTTCCCATGGGTAGATACTCCTCCTTCAGGAGAGTGTTCTGGTTTTGCTTGCTCTGAAATGTTGGAAATAGTTGCTGGTTTTCCAAGGACACCTTGTTGTGCAAGCTGTTGCACGTCCCCACCTGGGCACACCCTGTGGCATTAGCCTCAATGTCTCTGAACAGAAATGATTGGTTTTCAGAAAATCTTTCATTCCTGAAGCCAGGAGTCTCTGCAGGAAGGTATTTTACTGAGCTACATTCAGATTTGAGATCAGCATAAACACAGAAGAGAGCAGCACTACAGGGTTACTGACAAATCCTTATCCAATGGCAGGGAGTAGCTGGGTGGGTGGAGGTCCCCTTCCACACCCCTGCCTACCCCCCACCAGTGGAGGCTCTGTGCTCTGGGTGTAGGAGTGGCAGCCAGAGCCACCAGTGATTTGCCAGGCAGGGTCTTTGTCACTTGTCATGCAGAGTTTCATGAGCTCCTGGGTTTGTGTTGAGGAAATGGTAATAAATGGAAAATCTCCCCCTGCCTTTTTTTTTTTAATCACACACCACCTATTCACCTATTTCTGCTATTTTAAGGAATTCACAGTCTGAGACCCTGTTGGTTATTTTTATGCTGTAAAGTCTGCTGAATTTATAGCAGCATTGTTCTCACTATTTTTCAATCACCCAACACTTAAGTATCTGAAATTTGTACCTTCTCGTAGAAGATGCCGCGTTTTCTGCTTTCTTCTGCCAAAACAGTATTGCTCAGGTTGCCAGAACTGTCTTTTAATAGCGTTTCAGACCACAGGAGAGCTTTGATCTCAGTGCAACCCAGATGGGTCCATATATTGTTACATCTCCCATGGACCCTACATCTTCCAATCTGCCATCTGTCCTTCCACTTCCATCAAGGAATGTGGTATATGTAATTGCCCACAGATTTTTCATTCCTAGTGTGCAAATTAAAAACTATCCCCTGTTCAGAAATGGGGGAAATTATGGGAAGGGGTGTCGGGCTGGAGGAAGGTGCACAGAGCTCCAGGACACCAAAGAGTAGAGGGGAGCTGCAGGCTCCCCTCAGCTGCCACCTCAGAGGGGGTGAAGACATTGGGGCAGGGAGAAGAACAGACATTGGCTTCTCAGCAGGGTTAGCACTATGACAACACAGTACACCACTTTCAATATTCTGTTTTACTACTACCACTGTCATGATTTGCAAATAAGAAAATTACATGCTGTTAATGATCAGAAGAAATTCCTATGAGACTTTCCAATTAAAGCGGTCTTTTATGTTATTGGAGGCCAATGTTCCCTTGCATACTCAATGGCTTTGAAGTTGCATTTCTGTTTCAACTGACATAAAACTGACCAAAGGCAACATTATAGTCACAGGCCTGTGCTTATTTTCATCGGGAAGGCATTAGCATCTCAAGGAAATAAAATCTGCCTAAAAATCACTGAGTGATCACCAGAACAATGCTCAAATAAGATTGTGAAGTCACAAGGTGGAAATTCATGGTCCCAGTAATGAGATGGAAGTTGAGTAACAGCAAAGGGAATGTCCATGAAACTGGAGGTGTGCAGAGCTGCGTTACTATAAGGGCCACCAAACCACACACATGGTGTCAGGGAGTTGGCACTGCTGATTTTGCTGGAAATTCAGCAATTTAAGTAACCTAATCAAGTGTCATAATTAATTGGAGGTTCATTTCCTCTCTTGGAAAACATCAAGGGTAGTCATTGCTTGCTAAAAACAAATCAGCCCTCCCCACAGTGGAGTGAGGGTGTTTCTCCCTCTTGCCAACAGAAAGCCATTGGCAACCTGCATCTGGGGGGCACAGTGGGCAGCCATTCAGTCCTTAAAAAGGGGTGCAATGCACTCACACACAGAGGGACCCCCATCAGGAGGATGCTGGGGTTTTCATGAGAGCTTCACCATCCATTAGCGAGCTGCCCTTGATGCCAGAGGGGGATGTGTGTTGGGAAGTGGTGTTGTGTGATGTTGCTTTCTTCTTTGTTGCTTCTATGTGTCACCAAGAAGTCTGAGTGCAGAGATGCCTGGGTTTGCCCCTCACACAGGTGGCAGGCATGGCTGGTGTGAACTCACCTCTCGCTCCTTCCTCCCAGTAACGCTTGCCAAAGTGCAACCAACACTCTCTGTGGAAGAATGCAGCTCCAGCAAAGGGGATCACCTCTGCAAATGCACTATCTGGATCACAGGCAAGTCCAGTGGTTTTAAACACTTCCCGTTTCACACGTAGAGAGCAAAGCATTACTTCTTTAATGTGTTTTGATATAACCTTTCTTGGATTAGCCCATACAAGAGAGAACACTGTCTCTTAAAGTTTGGCAAAAGGAATATCTCAGTCCGTAGGAAAAGGTTTTGTAATTTTATTTTAAGAAACACTTGGAAGATAGTCAGTTTTATTTTTGAAAGAAATGTAAGCAATGTTAAAAAGCTGACATTTTTGTTAAACAGGGTTTCTGACCTCCAAACACACAATATGGTCTTCAGTGAGCAGATTTCTGAGGGCTCTGCAGAAGTACTTTCACCAGGTAGATCTACTATTGTGCCAACTTAGTGTAATCATTGTAACCAGCCAAACCAATTACAGAGTAGCAACCTACTGTACACATAATATTCTAGGTATATATTAAGGATGTTCTGTTAAAATTGGTAAAAGTCTTTTAGGAAGAAGAAAAGCCTTCATCACTATTTTTTTTTTTGTGCTTCATTTTAGTGAGGACTTAAATATAGTAGCATTTATATTTTTCACCTTGGAAAATATTTGTACTCTAAAATAACACATTAAAGCTTTGAGCCTGAAAACACTAATGCACAAGAGTGACTTTATTTATACATTAGGAATATTTTAGTCAAATGGTCTAATGTTTGCAGAACCAGATTCTGAAACATAATGTACTATTTTATGTTGTATCACTATTGGTTCAGAAATTAATGGATGCTTTATTTAAATCAGGCATTTAGAGAGAAGCTTTGTAACTTGGCTGTTTTATGCTATCATATTGTTAGAAGAAACAGGTAAATAAAATATGAGGGAATGGGAATTGAAAATAGAGGGAATTAAATGAACACATATGAAATGTTCAAGATGCGAGGCATACCTGCTTCAGTCTGAAATGTCTCAGATTCAGACCAGAGGCAATTTTCACCATTTCCTCTGACCCAGGATTTAGTAAAACTCTTGATCCGTCTTTTCACAACTAAAAAATCCTTTCATCATTTTGGTCTCCATCAGCCCCAGAGGTTAAATCTCCTCTTTCAGCTTCGATTATCACAAATGTGGCTCTGCATGAGTGGAGACCCCAGGTTTATCCAGGACTGGCCTTTGCATTCAAACTCAACTGCCTTTTCTTCCAAAGCTCACATAGGCCAATTTGTTTAATGCTCTGGATATTAAGTATTGTCATCGCAGAGAGTGGTTGGGACCTTTTAACTAGAAGAGTGAGCAGTCTGTGACTTCAGCCAGGATGGAAAGTAGAAGTCAAGGTAGACAAGCAACGCTGCTAGAGGAAACAGAGATAATTCTACACGCAGATATCCATGTTTGTTTCTGGCCGTAATCCTTACTAGACCTTATATTAAAGATCTAAGGTGCTGGTAATGGGAAAATACAACATCTACCTCCATCAAAAGTACTTTTTGACTCCTTTAAGATTAGATTTTGACCTGAAAGTTGAGGTACCCTTTTCATTGCTGTTTCTGTCACCCACGAGTACCTGGTGTGGTCATCATGGTAACTACAGGAGAGGTCCCCAGGTGGTGACTGGATCCGTGGCACACTCCACTGGGTGCTGTGCTGGGTGAGCTGTAACTCAGAGATGATGTAGTGCTCTTGGGTGGTTAAGAAGTTTCTACATCATTACTATAATTTACTGGTAGCAAAACAAAACTCTTGCTAAAAAACCCAAACAACCATGTAGCTAAATAACTTTTATCCTGTCCTATCACTTTATAGTCACAATCCACAGTTTCATGCTTCAGCCACCAGCCCTTCTCACACGCTCCTGTGGCAATACTTGGACATTTCACTCAGAGGAGCACCAGGGAGTTTCCCAAAAGCAGCAGAGCTGGTTGTGTAGGGAAGCTAGGAGTAGAAATGCCAGTGAGAATGAAATAATGACAGTCACAACCCTCCACCTAAAATAGAACCGCAGTTGCACAAACTGTAGTGTCACCACAACTATAACTCCTTCCCTGGCCTAAGGCCTTCACAGAAATGGAGAAGAGACAGAAAGAGACCCATGGATGGGAGGTTTTGTGCTCACCAAAATGGGCTATTGCTTTCCTGAGTAAATGCAATGTGGACTTGTTGAGAAACAGCTGAACTACTACCTTCTACATGACAAATGGTTTTCTACTGCATCATGACCCACAGGAACTCAGCATCCCCCTGTGAAGAGGTGGACATCTCTTTTTTTTTTCTGCTTTGGCTCTCTGTGGCTGTCCAGCTCTGCTTTCCACTACAAACATCCCTGGCTAAAGCTTCATTATACACCTTGTAGTGCGTATATACTCTTTGACTAACAGCTTTCAAAAATGGTATCTGCCTTTTCTTCCTAAATAGACCCCTTTTACACAATAACCACCATGCATTTCTGACTGTGAATATGTAAATAGGTGAAAAAGAAAATTTATCCGCTGTCACAAAGAATAGCATTGCAACCTTAAACTTCAGAATGATTTGCTAACATTTGGTCCTCCAAGCTGAAGTTCCAAAATTGCCTGTCTTGTGCAATTTTCAAACATTCCACCTGCACAGAGTGAAGAAAAAATAGCTATTTCCAAGAGAGAGAAAACTCCATTTAGCATGTTTTGCAAAGTACTAAATAGCTTTCATATTTCAGATGAAGAGCAGAGAATATGTCCTCTGTGCTGTACTTACCAAGTACTTGCAATATTGTCTATTCCAGGTAGTTTCAAAGATACTATAACATTCTGCATTACTATGATTATTTATCAAAACCAAAATCATGTACCTTTTTATAAGTCAGGAGCTCAGTGGGGAAAAATTTAATTTTTGTTGCTTTTAATTTCTTGAAGAACTGAAATAATTTCCATTGAAATTATTTTGAAAGACTAAAGCTTTCACTAGTCTGCTTGCTAAATACAATTGCAACTCTAAGGTGCTTTGGGTATCATTCAACAAAAAAGCTGAATATCTAATTGTAGTCAAGTATCCTTAATCTTAGAACTGGTACTGCCTTCTTTACTCTGGGTCTTCTGTCGCATCAGAGTTTTTTATAGACACAGGAAATTATTTTCTGTATGTAAAGACATTTATGGAGTGTACTGCATAAAACAGGACTGCTATTTAATCTGACAGGTGAAGGGTGACTCCCTATAAAGTCTATTTGTCTGCACAATAGTCATGTTTTCACAAAGAAAACCTGATTTACACAAATGCAAACCTGATTTACACAAATGCAAACCTGAACTACAGAGGAGAGTTAAGAAAAGGCCCAGTAAGACTTGTACAAGAGAGCCTAGGCTCAGTGGGGGGTTGAAGCTGTACAATTATTTATTTCTAATATCTGAGCCAAGGGCTACCCTTACAGTTTGCAGAAACCTAGCCCACGAACATGGGTAACTGCAGAGCATATACACCATTTTGATTTATACTACATTCTTCCAAGAATACTGATGCTTTATCACTGGTTTTTGTTAACAATTGTGCTTACAAACTTTTCTGAGAAAGAACCATGTTTTGTCATCATGGTTGAGAATTCAGAAACCTTTGGGGTTACGTTGCATTAGGTAATTTTGCTAAATACCCCTGATTCCTAAAAACATCTAAATTATTCCTATGCCCTTTAAATTGTTAAAATCAAACAAATTTTCCCTCAAAATAATTAAAGGTTCCACACCAAATTTTTGCTAATTAGCAATTGGTTTGTATGTGATGCAGAGTACCTTGGAGCTGATAAGACTCGTGTGGTTTTTTCTGTAGACTTGATGTGTTGGAACCAGGTCAAAACTTGTAGTCAGGACAACTGATGCTAAAAAATAAAAAAGCCTTTTTATGCCAGTAGAAAAGCAGTCTTTTGAATGGAGGATGCTTAATTTGTGGATATGACATAGTGCAGACTTCCTTGCCATATTTCCAGCATTTTGTCCTGCCCTCTGGGCTTGAACTACCAGGAGAACAATTTGTCTTGCGATGTTTGGCATTTCTGCTGCTGATGCCAGAGTAAACTAAGGAGAGAAAAGGCAAGTGGAAATTAAAAGCCTGCCACATGAGAATCAAAAACTAAGGTTAAACTTTTGATGTCTTTTATTTTAGTTCTTTGTTTCTCTCTAGTATGACCTGAAATACATGACAGCTACTTCTGAGAGTAGGTCTGTGTGGTATTTGCCAGAACAACCAACATCACACAAACACCTTTAGAGTTAAGTCTGGGCAGAGGCAACGTGAATCACTTTGGGCTCTGAGCTGGTGTGGTTGCAGACAGAACGTTTGGCAGCAAAACAACACATCTTCCACTGAGACATGCACGTCACTATCTGCGTGTCCCAACACCTCCCGTGCTGCTGAGCCGGCCCCTCCTCCAAGGAGCTGCCACCACGGGGCCTGCCATCACCATGAGTCCAGGGTGTGACTGCCAGCATCCCTAGGCATTTGAGCCAGTGGTCCCCAGGGGCATGTGATGCCAGCTGAGAGCCAGGCCTGAAGGAAAACTGACATCTGCAGTTGGGACAGCAGCAGTTTTCCCTGGTCGGATGGGAAATCAAAGAGGAATTTTGAGTCACCTGCTCAGTGCTGTCCCGTGAATCAGGAGTGGTGGCTGGTGGCTGCAGTGTCAGAAGATGTTGCTGCAAAGGTGTGCAGCAGAATAAAAGCCTTCAACCCAGAGGAGGTAGATTAGATGGAAGGACTAAGGAATGGTCCTGAACTGAATAAAGAGTATTTCAGTGATGTTAAAAGACACCTGGAAACTAAAAAAACATTGCTGATCTGCCAGTACTAAGTGCTAGCAAATGCAAAAGCTCAGTGAGAAACAATGACGATGATGATGTGAATGTGAGGATGTCTTGTGGTGGTGCAGGAATCTCCAGCACTGTGGCTGGAAAGTCAAATGGACTTTTGTTCCCAGCATACTGAGCAAACACCAACACAGTGTTTGCACCATGCAGAAAACATCTCCCAGATCAGTTTCCAGCATCTTAGGAAAAGTTCACAGCCAGCTGCTCAGAAATAGCAAGTATTTGGCTGCACTTATGGTAATTTCTCACTCTCTGCTCCCTCTGTGTCAAATGATTATGCATGTTTTTCAGGGTCGATAAAGTTACTCAGCTCCAAAGCCAAAAACATGTGTTGAAAAGCCGAGGTTCATTAAAGGCTCTTTTTTGATTCCAGCCATTTCACACACATTTTCCCTGAGCTGTGGCAAGCTTCCAGCATGGCTGAATCCAAATGTTGCTCCTTCTTACAGGCACACAGTTTGCCAAGACTCAGGTTATTCCTTTTCCTTGCAATGCAATGTTTGTTACTGACCACTGCTGTGTGGAATGAACTTGGTGGCACCAGCTTGGCTGCTGCATGTGAAAAAAAATTCTGATGCCTCAGTTTTGGGAGTTTTGACATGTTTTATTTGCATTTATTTGCACATGTCTAAGTATTATTCAATTGTCAAACTATCATATTGGTGGTGAGAAGTCAGGTAAACTATAAAAATGAATTGGCAAGATTTTCATTTATAGAAAGTAATTTGTCTCCACTGTAAGGCACATATATATTGTCAGGTCAGAAAGAGGAACCTTCTTGAGAAATCAGAATCAGATTTATCCGCTCAGTTTCAGAGTCATGTTCACTTGCTTTATTTGCATAGCATAGCAAAGAAAATCCAGCTCTCCTACTGTTTTCTACTTCCCAAGAGCCCCTTCACGCCTCTCATCAGTCCTCCCTTTGCTAGTCCCACATAAATAGAAAATGGTGCTGGCATATTTTACTGTGCAGAAAGCTTGTAACCTTCCCACCCTGACATTCCCACATGCAGCCACGGGAGTCTAGGTAGATGCATCATTGCCAGAAGGGCATTTCTTCCTAAGGGCATATGAGTGCTGCCTCTATTTCCTGTCTGAGCCATAAACCTGCACAAAAAAAGTCACAGATCACAGAATATTCTGAGTTGAAAGAGACCCACAGCAATCATCAAGTCCAGCTCTTAAGTGAATGGCCCATACAGAGATTGAAATCGTGGCCTCTGTGTTATTAGCACCATGCTCTGATCAACAGAGCTAAAAAGGATGCTTCTCTTTTGCTTTGTCTTCTCAAGGCCCCAGTCTTGGGAAGAGTCACAGGGCAGAGCCTGGTGACATAGAGGACAACTTTGAGCTGGCTCCTTTTGGGGCACACCAGTCAGTGGGGTTTTGACTCACGTGAAGGACAGCACGTCTGGCATATTCAATGTTATAACAAAGTGAGATTCCCAGACCATCCATTCAGTGTTGTCCCATTTTTCTTGCTGCACCTGGAGATTGCTTCTGGGTTTTACTTGGATTGTAATTGGCATCAGGAGTCTGCTAACTCCTATGGCTCAGCCATAGTATGAGTCTTCTAAATATGGCTTGTAAAACCATGCTTACCTGGGGAGCTGTCCCTCATTTTGTGGCAGCAACAGGTTCATCACAGTGTCTCCATTGCTGCAACATCTTTGGCATTAAAAATTAGTTGGAAGCAATGAGGCAGGCAGCAGCCACATTGTCAGTGGGTACAATGAAAGAGCAGAGAGGTGAGTGTGACAAGAAAGACTGGAGATACCAGGCCACAGCTCTTCACAGCTCTTCAGGTATTTTTAGAATATATTTTCTGGCTTTTATTTTTGGGTTCCTTAAAAAAAAAAGCCTTTTGCTTGTCTGGGGCTTCTGCTTCTCAGTCTCTGGAGGCTGTACTGCTCCTCCTGTTCCA
The DNA here is from genome assembly GCA_013397815.1 of Aleadryas rufinucha. Taxonomy (NCBI): domain Eukaryota; kingdom Metazoa; phylum Chordata; class Aves; order Passeriformes; genus Aleadryas; species Aleadryas rufinucha. Next base: position 148,176 of record VZTH01005378.1, read on the forward strand.
CGGTGTGTCAAACAATCTGTGATATACCACAATTACCCCAAGGGTGGCAGTCCCTGGGGAGACCTGACAGCACAGTTCAGATCATCAGAGACTGAGTTATTTTCAGCTAGTTTTAAAGATCATTCAGTAATTCCCTTATATATTCTACAGATTCTGATCAAGAACTTTCCTCTTGCAATTTTTTAAGTCAAGAGCAAAAATCACTCCGTATTTTCTCTTACAAGCAGGAGCAAGAGGACTCTTCATTTCAGTGATGCAGTGGCAAACTGTGAATTTAGGGAACCGGGCTTTAGAAGTGGGAGTCCAAAGGAAGGGTATCTGGTCTTTTTTTTTCAGCTTCAAAGAGATAAGACCCACTGCCATTGATTTTGAGCTACTTTTAGGTATCCTTTCCTTTGCGTCTTCTTGGCCTCCTTCTTCCACAAGACATTTTCTCTCACTAGACCTACTGCACTACAGGTTGTGAAGCTTTCAGAGTCTCTAAAATATCAATGTATTGATTCTTCTCAGTCCTTGACTGAGAAGGAGGTTCAGTCAAGCATTGGAGCAGGTTTCCCAGGGTGTCTGCGCAGTCTCCATCCCAGGAGAGGTTAAAAATCTGGCTGGATAAAGCTCTGAGCAACCTCATCTGATCTTGAGCTGACCCTGCTGTGAACTGGAGGCTGGATCACGATCTGCTGAGATCTCTCTCACCCTAAATTATCCTGTGATCCCATAGAGTACATCAGGTCATAATAGTATGGTCTACTTAAAGTTCCAAAAACTTAGAGGTGATTCTTTACTGGGACCTAGGAAAGAACCCTGAGTAGAAAACCAGAAAAAAATCTCTCTCTCTCTGCATGAGAGGCAAGTAATGAATGTGTTGACACAGAGTCTCTCCCTCTTCATCCTGGAGTAGTAAGCTAATCCATAGTCTGGCTGTGCATGGTTTGAGCACAGAGCACTGGCACAGAGTTTTGGAAGACCCTCCTCTGGCTGTAAGGGTTATCACACAGAGTGGCACTGCAGAAGAGACTGAGCCCTTCTAGGGTTAACCACCATTGTGCTGGATATCTGCTGGCACCTTTTTTCTAGCACCTTGGGCACAGCCGCACTTTGGGCACCCCAAGTGCCTCTGTGAGCAGGTGCAGGCTGGCAGCGAGGAGAGAGAAACTTGGGTCTTTGCACCTGCTGGGTCAGGATGAAGCCCTGCAGGATGCAGGATACAGCTGTGTTTGTATCCTCATAGAGGCTGGTGGGGCAAGGAAAGGGAAACCTAACCCTCAACTCTGGCTGTGGGGCTGCTCAGTTTTCAGCAATTTCTCAGAGGATATGACCATGTCAGTAGTTTGCCAACATCAAATAGCTACTGTAAGAAGCATGGGCTAAGGATGACAGAGATCTAAACCCTGAGAAGCTTCAGATCTGAATATGGGACATGCCACTGAAATTGGTGGTTTGTGTAGCTTCTTGAGATTTTTTGCTCCTATCTTGCAACTACCACATAGCTGGTGTGATTGCTAGCAGAAATAGCAGTTCCTGGACTTGTGGAAACTCTGATACCAATAGGATGTTTTTCACTGTCTCTATCAGAAAGTGATCAGATATATAACCAAATTCAGTGTTGCCAATTTTTATATATTTATTGTGACTGTGAAAACAATTTGTCCTACTTACAGCTCCTAACTGCTCTTGCTGCTTCAGGACGATAACTTTCTGTTTGAAAGAAGCGTACATTTTTAGTCCTTACAGCTGGAGACAAAAGCTTGAGGTCCGACAACCTTTGCAGAGACACCAGCAAAGCAGATGTGTGATAATCTATGCATTATCTCCTTGCTTCTGATTTTGTCCAAACTGAACTCAGTACTGCCTAAGCTGTGTTATCACCTACAAGATTTCCTCCATCTGTTGAACATGGCTGGGAAATCCATTTTTCTGTTGATGGTGCCTGCATTCCAAGAGCAGTTTGTTACTACACCACATTGCTGAACATTGTTCTACAACTCTGCTGCCAAAGAAAGAGCTTGGGCACACCTGAAGTGTCGCTTTGGCAAAGCCAGCTAGCTTGGAAAAAGGGCTGAGGACGCTGATCTGCACTTACCCAGTCAGCTTTGCTGGTTGAACTCGAGTTAACTCCTTTCTACCCACACATGGTAGGATGGGCACAGCGGATCCGAAAAGGGACCTCAGTATGTGGCCATTCCCCCATCGTTAGGGCTGAATGGAAATCCTGGGCGAAGCTCTCCACACAGGCACAGCCTTGTCCTTCCTTCACCGCAGGGAGGTGAAGTCTGCTTTTACCCCTTTTAGATGCTGTAGCAACTTATTCTGTAGAATTTCCTTTCTTGCACTCAGGAGACCTTTTTAATTCTCTTGCTTAGCACTCCATTATAATTTTACTGTGGAAGGAGGTGGCAATTTTTATGTCAGGGCTGCTGGGCACAGAGCAGGATCTGGATGATAAGTACAATAAAATGAAGGTGTCAGATAAACACCTTTGCAATGCCTTAAGAATTATCTGATATACTCCTTCCACAAAATGAGGGTGTTTCCTCAGTCCGTACTTATCGATCATTCATGGTCACTGACACCCCACTGGACAGTGAGCTGCCCAAGAGATCCTGTGGGCACACGCTCCCAGCAACAGCACTTAGTGCATGTTCCGTGTGGGCAACTGAGGCAGTTAAATCATCCTGGTTATCATCCCTTTCACTCACCCCCTGCCATGAAAAACCATTGCAAAGAAAGAAGAGGTGGGGAGAGGGAAGGGGGAAGGGGAGCTCTTGCAGGAGTTTTCACCTGGATACAGTTGCTATAGGAACCACTTACAGAGCATCTCGGTGCTTCCACTCTACAAGAAAATTTGCTTGTCCTTAATAGTGGGCAAAGTGATTTACCCGTAGGTGTAGACATTTGGCCCCTGCTGACCCCCAGCAGGACAGGATTTCCCTGGCCAGGGCAGCAGGGACCACCAGCATTTGCAGCAGGGGAAGGGGCTCCATTGTTTGATGAGGCAGGACATGGAAAGGGTGATGCTCCCTCTGCATCTGCAAACAGCAGTGGTGGTGCTCAGCGCTGCTGAGGTTAATGGACAGCAGTGGAGGGTCTGCGGTGGACAGGGAGGATGAGAAGAAGCCAAGAGATAGGGACAGAAATCTGGATTTTTATTGCAAATGGTTCAGGAATAGAGAAAGTGTATGTAAGCTCCGGAAGAAGTTGAGTAGAGGAAAAGATAAGAAAAGAAATCAAAGCTGTAGGAGAGATGGGTGGCATTAAAGGTGCAAACCTTGGAGAGTGAAGCAGCATTAGTGGAAAGTGCCCAGGTTGGTATTTGTAATGTGCACTGGGATCCTTGGATGAAAGACCTAAGTAGAAAGAGCAATACTGTGTCTTTTAATATAATTTTGATAGCTTTTGCCATAGCTATTAGTTTCAGTCCTTGAAACCTCATCTTGATGAAAACTGCAGTGGTGGCTCCGTGTCATTATCCTGCTGCCAGGTGTACATTTGTACTTGATGGTGTGGTACAAGTGCGGAGATTGCAGCTGCTGGAGCAGGGGCTTATCAGCTCTATATTGGGGCAGCTCTTGACCCTTGGTTTGTGGGGAACAGTTCATTGGCAGCCAGGAATAGACCACAGACAACAAGTTAATGACCTTTTCCCACCAGTTCAACAGGAAATGTAACTGCAAATTTGACATCCCTGGCAAAGCCTGTATCAGAGGAGAACGGTACGAATCACTGCAGAGCAGTGAGGGGAGCCTGGGAGGCAGGGAAAAGATTAAACCAAATTACAGGAAGGATGCCCAAGTTCAGCAAAGCACTTGAGTAGCTGCCTAATTTTAAACCATAACTAGCACAAAGTACGAGCCAATTTGGAGTGATCATAGAAGGAACAATCTAAGGATGGCTCAACAGAGCAGTGTCGCTTAGCAGGAGCTCAAATGAGCAGAAGAAAAGCAGAAACAAACTTTAAAATGGCTCAGAGTAGGCAACAAGTAGGTGAGCAGAGGTCAGGTGAAGAAGTGCAACATGACAGAGGAGGAAAGTGGCAGCAATAGGAGTGAATTATAAGCTATTATGATAAATGGCAAATGGATTATGGTAAATTGTCTTGATGGCCTATTTGTAGGCTGTGAATCAACAAGGGTTGGAACCTATTTACCATGAGATGCACTTTAACTTCACAAATTAATGATATAACCCTAAACAACTTCTGCTAAATGGAGCACTTCACAAAATTACACAATTTAGATAAGGAAACCTGAATTTCATATGTCAACTAATATAAATACAATATTTATATAATTGTATTTTTTCAAATATATGAATTTAAAAAAAAAAATACATAAATTGAGCAAATGAAAAGTTTATAGACTTTGTGCGAAAAACACGTGTTGTTTGTGCACTGCCAGCAGGACCTGGATTGAAAATGTTTTTCCTGTAGTCAGTTCTGCAAAGGTTTGCCACCATGAAGCTCCTGACCTCAATTATTACATATGTTTCTAGATAGGTATTTATGCACACTTTCTTTCAAAAATATCCTGCCACTACTGCCCATGTTTTATGCTTAATCTCATAAAAGGCACAAAGAAGAGCATCTGGTAAAAGCCAGGGGACAGTCGTACACCTGCAGCTGACATGCACAGGACTACTTCAAGTGGTGGTGTGTTTTAAAAACACTGGCAGTGGTGGTCTGTTCCCAGCTGTCCTCTATACAGGCTACAAGTTTCCAAAAAGTGCTGTTTGTGGTCAGTGGATTCATTGGTTTGGGCTCAGAGCTCTCAGAAAACTGGGACAACCATTTCTCCCTGGATGGGCGATACACACATCTAACAATCAGGCCTCGCAACTGATCTCCCGAGTATCAAGGAGAGAGCAAAAGATTTTAGATACCTGTAACTCATGAGGAGCAGGAGTCAATCAACAAAACACAATCACTTAATGGGCTTCTGTAGCAGGAAGATGTGATACAAGTGGTGGAAGAGAAAAAGTGGAGAAAGGCATTTATGTTGCCAACATTCAAGTTAAAGAAATAGGCTGAGCTCTGAGTGAGGGTGATAAAGACCAGTTGAAAAGTTCTACTACTATGTCTCAGGGCAAAGTATATGTTGCACAAGGTAAAGGTTCTCATAGGAGACAACTCCAGCCAAAGCACCAAACTCATTCTAAATCTCACCAATAGTGAGGATGCTCTTTTCACTGGGACAGCAGAGATTAGAGGCAGGAAGAGAGGATGGAAACATCACATGTACTTCAGTGTGGAAATGCTCCTGACAGCCAGGAGGAAGGTGGTGGGATTCAGGAACTGGAGGAGAGGCTAGTGGCAAGAGGGGTGCTGCTGCCACTCCTGTACATGGTCCCTGAGCATCCTCCAGCCTGAGCAGACTGACAGCTCTTCCCAGGCAGGAGAACTGCTCCTCTCAGGGATTGCCTTCCACAGGCTTCTGGGAAGAACTCCATTGCATTAAGACTCCTCTTCTGCTCTGCTAATTAACTCTTGACCTACTTTCTCCTCCAAGAGATCTGTTCTCTCTTTATTTTTATCCTCCTCTATTTTGGTTATTCTGGATATGTTTTATATCCATGCAAATTCATAACATCCATGTGTTTTATATCCATGCATATCATAACATCCCAGGGACCTGGTGATGGCAGGGAGCTCTGCAGACTGACTGCACACTGTCTAGAACAAGCATTTCTGTGTTTTCTAGTTCAGCACTCCCTCTTATTAAAAAATTCAAAGTTTTCTTTTTCTGGGTTATTATCAGAGACGAGAGATGTTCCCACTGTAATTTCTCTCATACATATATTCTTCTATTACCTCCTTTTCTTGTGGCTCCTCTTTTTGTCTCTTATTGAAAAGTGACCTGGTTTTCCTATTCTGTCTTCAGAGGAGAGTTTTGACAGCCTGGTTCCTCAGCGATCTCTTGGCTGGCAGGATCCTCTTCTCTTCTGAGTTGGGAGGAAGAAGAGTTCTGCCCAGCTTTGCAGATGGGGCTCTATACTGCTATTTACAGAGGCTCTGCATGACTGAGTGTGCTGTTCCCTGCACAGCAAAGCTCTTGTTTGCTTTTGGGCTCTTGGCTGCCCCTTAGGCTGAAGTCCTCCTCATGCTGTCCATGATGGTGCCCATTTCCCTTTCTCCAGCTGCTAAATTTGGTGCAAACACTGTAGGATCTAAGAGTCACTATGCCTGCCTTCCTCCCACTCCAGTGTGTGCCATTTTGCTTCTCTGTTGTAAAGCGATATTTTTTATTACTAGCATTGCAATCTCACTGGCTTCCCCATGCAGAAAGAATTATTGTTGTTGCCAGGGTTGAGTGGCATAATAATATCCAACACATTGCCCCACAGGATTTTTATCCTCAGATGTGAATTCCCAGCTCCACTGAAGTCCTAATAGATTTCAACATATTTTCAGAATTTTGTTCCTTGTAATATTTATAACATCGCTTCAAAACTCACAGCAGCCCAAAGAAATAGACTTAGTGAAATTCCAGTTATTCAAATGAATTAAGACTGGCATGAAATCAGTACTAAATAGTAAGAGACAGGGTCAGAAATATTCAGCATTTCTAGGTTACCTTGCACTAGATTCCATCACATCTTGAACATTTTGGAAGTTTTGCAGTGTTAACAGAGTTGGCCACAACTTTTACTGGTTCTGTTTTTCTTTTTCCTTTGGGAATAAAGCCACATAAATAACAATAGATCCAAGCCATTTATTCCTGTAAAATGAAAACAAAGCTGAAATCTTTTCTTCCCATGAAATCTAACAGAGAAAAATTGCCCTGGCTGGCAAAAGATTTTTCAGTACTTTCATCAAGTGAAACTTGTCTCTTGAGGCTAAGATTTGAGACACTGACTCTTTTTTTTTTTTTTTTTTGAAGGAGCCTGTCCAGCTAGAGATCTTTGACAGGCTTGAAACACTGCAGCAACCTTTAATTTAGAGAAATTATTTCCAGTAGGGAAAGTGGCTGGTCATGTGCAGGACTCAAATTAGGACCAACAACAACAACACCCCCTACCCCCAGAAATCAGGATGCATAACACCATCCAGGCTTGGCTTAGCTCTAAGGCTGATTTGTGTTTCAGCAGCAGCTGTTCAAATAAGGAGCTGCCCCGAGCAAAGATCTGTACAAATGACTGCGCCGGTTTTGAGGCTGGGTTTTGTTGGGGTTTTTTTTCAGTTCTTTGCCTCTCACCTAAAACCCTGAAACAACTAGTTGCCCTTGTGATGGATGATTATAATAATTATTGGAAAACAATTGAAGTGTGATCAGGCAGGGAGGGTGGTAATTGAAATATTGACAGGTGGTTGCTTTGTGCCAAACAGGAGTTATTAAGATCAGCTGCACTTTGAAGGACTCGCAGCTTGGATGCTTCTGATAAACCCTTTAATTAACTGTTACAGATTTTACTACAGAATCTACAGAAAGACCACAGCAAGGCTCACTAGAAGAAGCTCTGAACCTCATACAAATAATGTCCTGTTAAAGAATGCTTTAGTACATATATTTTTATATCAATTTTTCCTGATTGTTCCACCTTTTGATTTACATGGATGATGTGTAAAAAAAGCAAAGAGTTTGTCTGTCTTCTCTGATAATCAAATATCATTGACATATGACGTTATCCCAAAACATCATTGACACATGGTATTATCACAATTCGGTGATATAAGGTAAGCACATCATGGAGCCACAAGTAGGAAGGGCACAATTTAATACCCAGACAATTATGCCAATGCTAAGGGGATGACTGGTTTGTAGGCATTCTGTGGGTTTGTTTGGGACCCGGAGAGTAGATGCTGTGAATTACTGAGAAACTAATAATATTAAAAACTATATTTTTGTTCAAGTATTGCTCCTAATAGAATAAAGAGGAGTGACGCTAAGAAAGACGCTAAGAAATACATGTTCCTCAAAACCTCCTGGTAGGAAAAATACTTCCTGAAAGGATATCCTGAAAGGATGTTAAATTTGAACTTCCTCCTGAAGCCTTCCCTCTTTATTAGAAGTTATGTCATCAATTATTGTCCAGGAGTTGTACAGAAGATTTAAACACCCAATCTTGCAAAAGCTTCCACAAATATAACTTTTCCTGAAGCATGAGGTCTGAGACAGACACTGCCCATCATTTTGGTACCTATAAATTATGTATGCACTTTTCCATCACCTGGTGAAATGTTCTCTGCCAGCAGAGAACACATCCCCAAAAAAGCAATGATTAGGTGTCATAAATGAGCAAAACATGAAAGATGGGGCAGGGAACTGCAGTTCAAGTTGCATAGGTAAGTGGCTTACATGTACACACTGTATGAGCCTCCTGCATCAGCTGAAACACCTTTGTTGTTGCAATTGATATTTCCGAGCGAGCTGGTTATTTGTAATTTAAGACTAGCAATCTTCAGCAAACATTGTGAGTAATTGAACTCTCTCTTTAACTGTCAGCATAACTTCTACCATCTCCACAATTAAGTAGGCTATTTAGAAGCATCTCTGCGGTAGCATTTATTGGTTCATGTCTAACATTTTCATACTAACTGTTAACGAATTGCAGTATCCTTGCAAAAACCTTGGGAACAGCAAGAAAAGCTGTCCTCTGCTGCAGTTTCCCTGTCTGGTTTCCCTGAATGTCTCTGGCATACCAAAGGGGCACAGACAACGGGTCTTATTCCACTCCTCTCCCATTTTTGCTTCGTTTGTGCCTGAGGTTGCTCTCTTCCTACATCATCAAGGACTGCGTTTACCAGGGCAGTCTGCTGCTGCAACTCGGTACCTCATGGTATGTTTTGAGGAAGGCACATCACCTGTGTGTCTAAGCAATGAATGCAATTCAAACGTACCCTGTAACTCCTCATGTAGATGGCTTGTGCACTGCCAAGGTCCATGGGAAATGGATGGGAGAGAAAAGTCCTCCCCATGATCTCTCTGCTCTTGCTGCTCATGGATTATCATGCAAAGGCAGAGCATGAGTGAAGGTCACCTCTGGGGGTCACGAGGACTTTGGCCAAGGGACAAAAAGAAGAAAAAAGGGACTTGTATCCCTACATCAGCTTCCCACAGCTCCTTTTGCAGAGGTGACCGAGATTTTTTGGGTATTTAAAATATTCCCTGACAAACACAGTGTTAGGCAAAGGAAAGTCTGCAAATTTCAAATAAATTCAAGGGAAACTTTCAGCACCGCTAAGGCCATAATATTGTGAGGGAAAAATTCAGGAAAGCCAAACCTGATGGGGCTTTCCTTCTATAAAATCCTTTGACTTTCTAAAATAAAATGTAACTTTAAATGTTTAATTAATGCCACTCATTATTTTTCTCATATGGAAAAAAATACCTGCCCATGGCTTCAGAAACACCTCACTCTGGGTGGATTGAAACTCTCTGAATCTCAATTACATTTGCATTACATAATTACAAGATGACTTAGGGAAAGAAAGGAATTAAAAAAATTTTGCAAATCCTGTTTGTAGCTGGCAGAGCAGGTTGCTTGTGCATTCTGGTGTGTGGGTGACAGGACAGACATGTTTTGTACCACATCACATGGAGTGCATGTTGTGAGACCTGATACGGGAGACACTGCACCAGCCCACAGCCCTGTCCTCCTCAAAACATGGTCAACTGTATGGCCAAACCTCTTCATGAGCCTCTTCCCGTGCCTGGCAAGGTGCGGCAGATTCACCTTGTCAGTACCTAAGGTTTTCTCCCGTATACAAATATAATTCAGACATCCAGTGTCTTGTTTTCTCATCCTTCCTTTGGTCCTTCTCACGAATACTTGACTGGAAAAGCATATGGGAAGACAGACCAGATCTGCTAATGCTCATTCAGTCCCTTCTCTTCAGTTTGCTCTTTTTATCTGTTTTGCCAGGCGCTATAAAGTACGTCCTCAGGAAAATCAGTAATGTAAAGCACCAGGACAGACCAAGGTTTCAAAGCTGGGCAGTGGCTCGAGAGGGGCTTTTGGTTACATTTATTCCAACTCGTAACTAGTTTCTAGAGGGGCTGCAGCTCTGAGATGCAGAAGCATGGAAATGTTCAAGGACAGGTTAGATGAGGCTTTGAGCAACCTGATCTAGTGGGCAGCATCCCTGCCCATGGCAGAGGAGGTTGGAGCTAGATGATCTTCAGTGTCTCTTCCAAACCAGATTTTTCTATGATTCTCTGAAGTACAGGATATTTATTTGGGTTGCAAACTTCAGCCAACACACAACCAGAGACTTTGGCCTGTGTGTCTGATGGCACCTTTTCAGTGTAGAGAAGCGTTACATGCTACAAGGTAAAAGCTCTATTTCTCCTCCAAACAGCTCATAGGCCTCGGCTGCCATTGGAGTGCACTTGGTGAGTCGCACCGCTGCAATGCCTTTCTCTGAAGCGTATAGTGTGAGAAAGACCAAACAAGACAAAGGTTGTGCTGAAACTGAAATTTTAATGTGGAACAAATCATATCACTGTGTAACTGAACCATCAGACATAAAACTGCATAGTAGCTGTATCTATCAAGATGCGGTGAGCTCTAGCTTCCCATTTAAAATGCACAGGAAAGAATCCAGAATCGTGGAAAGAAATGAAAGTTTTCCAAATAATATACAATGGAGAAGACAAGGATTCAGAAATACCATCTTTTTACTGATTAGATTTTCTGAAGAAAGCTAAATGTGTCAGAAAACGAATGCAATAGAGATATCCAGAAACAAAAAAAGCAGTACTAAACTGAGCTCTTTGTGTCCATTTTGGAGGGAGTTCCATCAAGCTGCAATACTTATTTAGAGCTGGGTCCAACCTGAAGATTGGGCATCTGGATATTAAAGGTAGAATTTTTTTTACAGGTAGAAGAGTAGGAAATTCATAATCACTTTGTAAATATTGTCTTTCTATAATCATGTGGATTCTTCTTTTTTATCTACTTACCTACCTACCTATTTAATAAACAAGTCTGTACTTAATAAAAAGATAGGATGTTGATTGAAATAATTTCAACCAATGCTTATTTGAAAAGCACTAACAATTTTTTTTTAAACAAGGAGCTCACAGCCTGATAGTAGATACAGAAAGCCCTGATCTAAACAGGCATAAGGACAAATACCCCAGTTTATAGCATGTGACTTGGGATGCACCATGCCAGCCTTGCTGGAGGGAGGATACAGGGGGATGAGGACAGAGGAAGGCAAGCCTCTCCTTCCCCTTTCCTCCTGCCCTTGAATCCAGTAAACCAGCATCTGCCTGGTTTTTTTCTTAATTTTCCCGTTCTTAGAAGTTGGGCTAAATCCCATTGCCTGCTGCCATCTAACAGTGTTTTCTTCAGCACCTTATTAATCTACCAGGGATCACAGCATCATGCTGAGCGCTTTTAAAAATGACCACAGAAAATGACTAATGATCTTGCCAGATTTTGACTCTGGTGGCCCAGACCTGTTGGTCACTAGCCCACTGACTTTGTTTCTCTGTTTGTGGAATTGCCCTTTTGGTCTTTGTGTAATCGCCTGATTCACTGGTGTCACAGGAGCTGCTGAAAAATGCATTCTCTGTATCTAGAAAGAACTTGTATAAATATTCTCAATAAATAAATAACAGTTGTCATTTTCAAAATATGACAATCTCCAGTTGCCTGTGCTTAAATTGAATGACATGTCATTTATCCTAATAGATGTGAATACATATATAGTACATATGAGTGAATCATCTAATTCTTATTCACCTCAGCCTTGGTCTCAGTTGGGGGCAAGTGCCTCTAACAGGGTTTGGATGGATCAAATCACAAGCAGAAAAATCTTGGTCAATTATAGATGCCTAAGGCTAAAAGGGAGGTGTCTTTTTATCTTCTTCATTTTTTTCCCCCCTAATCTCACCAAGCACAGGATGCCCCTCCTATCCACAGGTTTACTAAAGGAGCAAGTCAATCTCCGATCTGTGGAACTTCTGGGAATATCTCTTCTCCCTGTAATTTAACATGACTCAATTCTCCATCCTGATAATACAAGTGGTGAGAAAAGCTTCTAATCCTATTGGCATACCCTCTTGTCAGCACCTCTTTATTTCACTGCTTTAAAGGCTCAACATGTTTTCATTTACAATAAGCACTAAGATAACTGCAGGTGCCCTCTCTAAAAGCAAGGTTAACTCACCTGAGATGAATTCTTTTATTGCAAACAAAAGCAGCGCATGAGCAGGAAATACAATTAATACAGGTGCTTCCCTGAAACTTAGCAAATGCCATTTGTCTTGAAATGACATAAATCCCCATTATATAAACAGGCCCCAGAGGCTTGATTTGTATTATTTCTGGAGAGGAAGGATTTAAGCAAAAGATAAATGAAGTGGTGATGGTGTGGAGAAAGAAATCCTTATACTTAAAAGGTATTTATTTGACAGTAAAACTACTAGTGTGGTATTTTGTGATTGTATTTAAAAATATGCAAATGCCTTAACAGAGACAAAAAATCCCAGTCTAGATGGGATTTGCAGGTTAACTGATTTTTGCTGATGATATGTAATATTCTGTGTATTTGCAATACAGCATTTAAGTGTTTAGTCTGACACACAAATCTCCTGATTATCTGCTGTTTGGTGATAATGTCAGATCCTTCTGGGCATTGCCAGATGCGGAGCACCTTGGGTGTCCATGGCAGCAGAAGGATGCTCCTTCCCAGCACTGTCAAGGAGGATCTTGCAGGGTGCAGCCTGAGCTCTTGCTCCTGCTCCCTTTGCACCACCAGGAGTGCAGCTCCAGCCCTCTTGGAGGCAGGGATCAGGGACAGGTCCATGGAACTGCCTCTATATCCACCATCTCCAGGTCTACTGCTGTCCCCGGGGATGCTGGAGCTCAGGATGTCTGGTGAGTGCGTGCTGCTGCCACAGAGCTGGAGATTAGGTCATCTCCTGGGTACCCCAGATGTTTAGTTTGTGCTTGACACTGAGGTACCATGTTCATAAACAAACTAGAAATATAACAACAAGGAAACAGACAGGGAGGGCAGCAGAGGCAATACTGCTGCTGAAATATTCTGTTCTCTTTCCTCCTCTGCTGCTGACTTATACTGAGCAATCTCAGAAAACAACCTTACCTCCCCCCAAGACTCTTCATGCCCCTTTCCTCTGCTGATTTTTTCTGGCTAGTCTTTCACTCCAGGCAGACCACAGGGCCAGGTTTTTAGATTGAACAGCTATTGTGCTATGGACAACAATCTCTATTACATAATTTTCTGAGAAATGTGTATTGCTTTCCTGAGACCGTGTACCTCTCTTCCCTTTGTGATTGCCAGTATGAACCCTTGGTGCCCATAAACAGGTAGGAGGAAGGTATAAGGCTATCATCATAGCTGTTTACAGTCTAAAAAGCCACTTCAAAATAGAACTTAGATAATAACTTCTCTTACCCATTTCCTTTATAATTCACATATAACTACTTAAAAAACAGACTCCAAAATTACTTAAAACAAACAAACAAAAACTGGGAGAAAGAAATTGTAACACTTAATAGGATCATCAGACAAACAACTGCAATTATGTTGACAAGTATAATACAACGGTTTAGATATTCCACTGTATCATCCAAAATCAAGTACCCTCTCTTTCTTCACCCAAATGCTGTGCTTTTTCTAAAGAGTGGTCCCGATCCTCAGTTTTTAAAAACTGAGGCTCTGATTTTTGCAACCCATCCTGCTTGGTTGGATTTCTGCAGCCCTGTGGAAACTATTGCCCTCAGGTTAACTATGACCCCACCAGGAGTCAACCTGCAGAAAGCCAATTGCATCATCTGGGCCAAAGCTGAAACACCACGTTGGACTGATGTCTTTTCTCTTACCTATATTCTCACAAGCCGATAACTTCCAATACCAAGACATCAAAGGCATAAAAGTTTGTTATTTCCCCCCACACCTCTCCAGGCTTGAACCCATTGCAAATCCCAAATGCCCTCCATTGTCCACCTGGACCTTTAGGTGTCAGAAAAATGCTGGATCAGTCCCTTTCCCTTGAAAATTCAGGATTTATTCAGACAGCTACAACAACATTTAGCAACCCCAGTCTGCAGACACTACCTTCATCAGGAATGACAAGTTGACATGGCTGTATGCTCAATTAAACCTTCTCTCCCTTTTTTAAACAAATGCATTAGACTACTAAATTATGTACACGTTTTCTTGTACACTTTGACTACATTAAACTTCAGACGCCAAACTTTGATTGCAAACCTTAACTTGGTTATTTGGAGAAGAAAGACGTAACACAGCTTTTTTTGGACACATGTTTAAGTAAAATTAAAATTGCTTTAGAGCTTTTCCCATTTTCTAGAAAACATGCAGCTTCCCCAGGAAACAGTTCTTAAATGTGTGATGTATAAAACAAAGTATGAAAGCCCTACTTTCCAGAAGTCCCAAGAATGAGCAATTCCAGCTGACAATGGAGATGGATAACCATTACCTGAAAATCTAGCCCTGATGTTCTAAAAGAAATGCTTTGAAAACTTTATCAACTACGCAACTCTATACTTGGATGGCAAGTGTGGTATTTTCACTTTATTGCTCCTTTCTTACAATTAGTCTCCCACAAATGAGCCCTTTCCTTTATGTAAAACCCCACTGGGGTCAAAAATGGATTTGCATCTAAAAATAGAGGTGCAATAATTTGCAAAAAATTATATTCCATACTGGCTGACTGGCCTGCGAATGTAAATATCCTTTTGGGAAAATCAAACATTTTTGTAAGAAAAGATATTTCTACTGAAAATCTTTTTTGTTGTCAGGTAAATGAAATAAAGCTGAAGCCAGCAGAAGCAACAAGCTTTTCCTGGTGCTTTTCTCCTCATCTAGCATATTGATAATTCTTTCTTTAACAGAAGGAAGAGTCATGCAGGCATCTCTGTCTCCAAAAATAATTTCTAATTTTCTCTTAAATGGGTGGGTGGAGCACTTGTTTCCAAAGAAAAGCGATAGACAGCCTACCTGCATGAGTAGCTGCAGAGGGACACGTCATGTCCATTGCCTCCGCTGTGGGTTGGCGGTTTCACCTTGTCACAGTTCAGCCTTTGAAGTTGGAGATTCCAAACTCTTGCCTGCTTCTTGAAGCTGTTCTACTTTTTAAAGATCACAGTTTGCTGTAATTCAGGAGATCACTGGGAGGCATTTGTGTCCAGGATATCAAATACTGAATGGAAAAGGCTGATGTAGGAATAACACTGAGCTGAAGTGCTTTAGGTGCATTGGCTTTCACTTCAGGGATCAGTCACATTCCTTGTCTTCCCATCCCACCTGAGAAGAGAAGACAAACCACTTCTCTCATGGGCATTGCATTGGTCTAAGGAGGAAGGTACACTGTTCAAAGATGGTTTGACATATCCACCACTCTGAAGACTCAAAAAAAATTCCTCCAGAGGGAGCAATAAGGAGTCATCCCAGCCCATCCCAATCATTCTTCAGTAGCTGTTAATATGGTTTGCAGCCACTGGCTTTAAATGATGTACAGAGAAGATGAGGATTTGTCTGTAGCACATTTAATTTTCAGTTTCTGGTTATTTCCTCCTATGAAATATTCTCCAAGCTTTGGATCCACAAGAGTTTGCAGTAAAAGAAGGTTTCCCTCCAGAGAGCATAGAAACAGAAGTCTCTTGCAAGGACATGCATTTCATTATGGCCAGAAGGCAAGACCTTCAAACACATGCAGCAGAAACACAAAACTTTCACTAACCTTACAAAGATCTGTGGTGAGCCAAAAGCAGAGCAAGTGTTCTCCTGCCACAAGTGAGAGAAAAACTATGTCCCCTAAATGGAGGAGCAGAGGACTGCTCAGGGTTGGGTCCAGAGGAACCTCTTGACCCAAAGGGTGATACTGGATAAGACTGTGGGATCCACCACAAGGAATGTGTGCAGCTAAAAAGTTTTAGTAGCTAAAGACCAAATGAATCTTAAACATAATCTTACACACACACCAACTCAAAAGTCCATGAGAAAAATTAAAAAAATCCTCTGCCAAAATGTTCTTAAAATAGACCTGGGAATGTATTTTATTTCCTCCAATCTCTAAAAGACTCATAGAGATCTGGGCAAGGAATGGAAAAGACGTATATCTCTGAGACTCCCAGACTTCCAGGAAGATTTAGGTGCCTTTGAATGTAATGTGACCAAAATGATGTTAATATTTTGTATATCAATGTTTTGATTTGAAGTGTCTGCAATTGAAATAAGCAATGCAATTTGTACCCTTATCCCAAAAATTTGTGTGGGCTTTAGATAAATTAATGTTGGAATATTTACATTCCAGAAACACAAGCATTTAGCAATGCCCTGTTTAGGAAGCACTGCATTAATTGGAATGGATCTGGAGGATAAAAACACTATTTCAGTTTGGGTACTGAAAGAGGACTGCACATGCTGCTTGAGTGGAGAGAGGGGGAAACTGCATGGTCTGAATGAAACCCCGAAAAGAGTAACAGTGACTGAAAAGATGGAGAGCCAGAGGAAAGCAAGGCTGTGGACAAGACTTTCAATAGATGGTCTGGTGATATCAAAACAAGTTAAACAATTGCTAAGGAGGGAGTGGAAGCAGCAGATATTTGAAGCGGGACAGGTCATTTGCAATAAGATTGGACCTGATCAAATAGAGTAAAGGCAAAGAAAAACAAGGAGTTGGAGAAGTAAAAAAAACCATGTGCTTTTCTCTGGATTAGCATTCTGCAGCTTGAATATGATAAATAAGTATGTCTTAGGCATGATATGAAACTTATCTACCAACTCGTGAAGAAATTAGACTGAGAGGCACTATCATGTCAATAAAAAAATACACTTTGCATCTTCAAAAATGTTTTGTTATTTCTGGATGTGATTTTCTGATGTGCCTGATCCCTAGCTAGTATTGATCTCAGTCAAGTGAGCTTCACTGTAAAAGTTTGATGTTTTTTGAAAATCACACCTAATAACCTCTCAGAAGTTACAAGTAAAGTTACTTTAAATCTAGGGAAATGCAGTATGTGCAATACAAATTGTCAGGATTAGATATAAACACATGTACATGCAGATAGAGAGACACAAATACTCATTTGCAAACAGAGCCGCAACTGAGCGCTGGTGCTATTGAGCTGCTGTGGTAGATTTGCCATTCTTATTGCATTCTTGCTTCAAAGTCCAATTGTCCTCACAATTGTTGTTCTGATTATTTATCAGAGCACAAAAGTAATATTGTTCTCCACGTCGCTGTACTAAGAGATGTTTTCATGCAGGAGATAAACACATTTCCTTCCTTTTAAACTCTGTCTTCTCCTCTTCACTTTGTCTATAAGCCAAAATGTATATTAAAAAGGTGCCTGTCCCCCTATTCTCCTAGTTTAAAAATCATGGGTTGTGACAGACCTTCTACTCTGATTTGACTCCTATGCCAACATCGCTTCATACACTGCACAAGCAGAAAATACATGGAAGTCTCCTGCTGGGGATTTTTCCAGCATGGCAGATATTCTGAGTGTGCAGAAGGAACCTGGCGCTGTCCCTGCTGCCTCCAGCATGGGAGCAGGATGTGGCAGAGGGGCCAGCATGTCCCAGCCACAGCTCGGGTGAGCTGCAGCGTGCTGGAGCTGTGGGGAAGTAGGAGGCCACATTTCTTCCCAGACCCTCCAGTCTCAACAGGCCTTTCAAACAAAGCCTTCTGCCTGCCCTTAAGTATATTGAGAATTCTGAAGCTGAATGCAATTGCCATCCCTGTGAACTCTATTTTACATGGGGGATGCACACAGGTCAGAGCCATTGCCAAATTTCCAGTGTCTTCTGTGAATGACACCAAAGTGATAGATGTCACATGAAAGAAAAGATAACTAGAATGTGCCCTGAATTCGGAGCATGCAGCGAAAACGTGAAGAGAGGTAGTAGCTAGCTGGCACTATTTTCATAATTGTAAGTAAATAGGCTTTTAGCATCAGCAAAGCCCCCATAATTTAATACTAGTAATCTAATCAAAGACCTTGTGAAAAACAGATTCTCTATCCATATGATGATGTGATGACCTATAAAATGATGATAGATGTTCCTAGCTGACATTGGTAACTAGGGGAGAAAACCAGGTTTATTGCTTGCATTATCTGAAAATGTAAATACTTTAATTATACATTGATCTGTCCACAGAACCCAGTTGTTTAATCTGCAGGTTGGTTGGATGGAGACATTTGAAACAGGAAATAAAAAGGCATTATAATCTAGAATAGTATAGAATAGACTATTTCAGTAGGAAGGGATCCATGATGATCATCTGTTTCAACTACCTGACCCTTTCAAGGCTGACCAAACCTTAAAACATGTTATTAAGGTCATTATCCAAATGCCTCTTTAGCCCTAACAGGCTTGAGACATCGACCACTTTTCTAGAAAGCCTTTTCCAGCATTTGATCACCTTTTCTCCAAAGCCTTTAAAACATCATTGCTGAAAGCCTATGCCAACAGAAACAATCCATCTCCCATCTATTTTCTCAGTAACAGGCGGTATCAGCAAAAAATTTTGTACCATAGCCAGCAGAAATCAATCCTGCCTAGCACGAGAAGCAAGCTAAGACTGGCAGAAATAAAGGACCAGCATCTCAAACGTTATCACAATCTTTCTTTGCAAAGATAGGATAGCTTTTGATGAAGTATTCTGCAAAATAAATATGTTTTAAATCTCAAAGATTTAAAGACAAGACACATTTGTATATGCTTCTCTCTCATACAGCAAGCGGGTCTTGTACTATTTCATGCATTGTTTGAAGATGCCAGACACTACAGTGGTATGTAACTGGGAAACTATTAACAAATTACCTCCACAGAGATTTCAAAAAATGCAATAACATATTGAAACAAAAATGAAAAATAAATTATGGGACTAATAGACTGTATTGGGTTTGTGTGGCAACGTTTTGGTAGCAGGGGGTGACAGGGATGGCTTCTGTGAGAAGCTGCCAGAAGCTTCCCCTATGTCTGATGGAGCCAAAGCCAGCTAGCTCCAAGACGGACTCACCACTGTGGTGGTGCCTCAGGGATAACATATTTAAGAAGGGGGGAAAACAGCTGGACAACATCAGCCAAAGAGAGGAGTGAGAACATGTGAGAGGAACAGCCCTGCAGACACCCAGGTCAGTGCAGAAGGAGATGCAGGAGCTGCTCCAGGCACTGGAGCTGAGATTCCCCTGCAGCCCATGGTGCAGACCATAATGAGACAGTCTGTCCCCTGCAGCCCACAGAGATCCATGGTGGAGCAGACATCCACGTGCAGACTGTGGACGCCCCCATGCCAGAGCAGGTGGATACCCAAAGGAGGCTGTGAGCCTGTGGGAAGCCCACGCTGGTGCAGGCTCCTGGCAGGACCTGAGGCCCCAAGGAGAGAGGAGCCCATGCTGAAGCAGGTGTGCTGTCAGGAACTGTGACCCTGTGGGGACCCACCCTGGAACAGTCTGTTCCTGATGGACTGCACCCTGTGGGAGGGACCCCATGCTGGAGCAATTCACGAAGAACTAAAATGCATGGGAAGGAATCATGTTGAAGAAGATCATGGAGGACTGTCTACCATGGGAGGGTCCCCATGTTGGAGCAAGGGAGAAGTGTGAGGAGAAAGGAGTGGTAGAGACCGTGTGTGATGAACTGACCTCAACCCCCTTTCTTTATCTCCCCTGTGCCACTGGGGTGGAAAAGGCAAAGAATTTGGGAGTAAAGTGAAGACTGGAAAGAAGGGACAGGTGAAGGAAGGTGTGTTAATATTTGATTTTATTTCTCATTATCCTACTCTGATTTGATTGGTAATAAATTAAACTTTTTTTCCCCAAATTAAGTCTGTTTTGCCCATGACCGTAACAGCTGGGTGATCTCTCCCTGGCCTTATCTTGACCCCTGAGCCTTTAGTTATATTTTCTCTCCTCTGCCCTGCTGAAGAGGGGAGTGATAGAGTGGCTTTGGTGGGCAGCTGGTGTCCATACAGGGTCAACCCACCACACAGATTTACCTCAAAGTCAGCTGGGGTTCAGATTAAGGAAGGATGGAATTAGTCTATGGGAAATGTATATGAAAGAACTTCAAGTCTTGCTTCCTTTAAGTATGAATATTTCGGTGTTTGTGTTAAATCCTCTTCCCTTCTTTATTTCATAGCCACAGTTTTTCTATTTTCCATTTGCTCAAAAAAAAAAAAAAGAAAGAAGAAACTTTGCGTTTAAGAAGAAATCCCTGCTATCCGGCACCATGCAATTAGCATATATGAATAGGAAATGAGTTCCTGCTGCTCCGGACCATTGTTAATCCATATTGATGGGCTAGAAAACATGACATCAACTGTAAAAATCCAAGAACATTCCTTAAAATATTCAAATGCTGTACCTGGTCCTGTATTCACTCTGCATCTCAAATTCTCATTGACTTTGTGAGTGCATGGAATGCAGGAGGAATGCAAGATTAGGTACACAGGCTACGTGTGGTATGCCTACCTTGACAGTAAAACCAGCTTTTGATTCTGTCTGAAATTCTCTGAGACACATATTCAGGTCAAAGGAGCTGTACAAAAAATACACACAAATTTTGTACAGCTGCTATTTGTTCTGGGCCAGATGCCACCATGAGCTCTGTGTTGGGGCTGTGTTTAGCTGCTTCTGGGGGGATATATGCACACTGCACTGTGCAGTGCTAGAGAACTGTGGAGCTAACCACCTTTTGAGCTCCCTTACTAGACTCACACCTGCTTGTTCTTTAGTATCTCTCGTTTTTTACAACCTTTATGCAAACTGGTAGCATTTAAAATTTGTCTTTACTGTGATGGTGGGAGAAAAATAACATCATGGTTATGGTTGAGACACTGAGCAATTTTGTATTTTTGGGGAAGTTTTCAAGGATTAGTGCTGCGGAAGTGCCCTGGGAGTTGCTGAGTAAAAAAGACTCAGGAGTCATCTCAAGTGGTGTATATTAGAGCAGCCCTAAGGCTGATCTTAAATGCAGCCAAACCCCAAATTAGCCCCTATGGCACTAGAGAAAGACATCACAATTGTGAAAAACGAGCCCAACTCTCTTGCTGCGAGCCAGAAAATGTTTATTGGTAGCAGCAAGTGTCCGAGGAATGTCCAAAAGAAAAGCCGAAAATAAAAAGGGCAAAAAGAANAATATAAATCAACATAAACTGGGGAGATTGGCTGCTTCTAGGGGATGTCTGGGTCGACTGTGGCTCTAGGAATAACCTTAACAACTTTAACTGTACTTAACCAATTAACAACTGTGCAATTAACCACCAACAATTAACAAACATGTGATTAACATACCATATGCAATTAATCCTCGTCACAGGTAGGGCAAAATAATTATGCAAAAGATCAGCCATGATGTTCATATATGACAACAATCACATTCAGTTTCATCATCCTTCCTCTTTTCTTGTCCTCTCTATGCAGAAAGAAGTGTCCCCTTTCAAGCCAACAAATTGTGTCTGTATATCATTGCCTCCATTAAAAAATGCACATAGAAATACCCTAATCCATAAAGACATGTACCTCTAAATTCAGATCTGTCTGTAAGAGAACGTCTGAGTATTCTTAGAGTCTCCAAAGAACTGTATCTACCTACCTAATGTCAGCCCACCCATGGTGTGGGCTGGCTCAAAGACTTTCTCTCAAAGCCCATTTACTTAAATTGTTGTTCATAAATTGTTGGCCTTATCGAATTTAATGACACCTTCTGAACCATCATTATTGATAAGGAAAGTGTGAGTCATTTCTCTCCCAACAAATAAAGGTTCAAAAGTTTCAAGCACCAGCTAGACCTTTACTTTTCAGACCAATCTTTCTACCCCCAAAAGTCAAAGCCATTAGTCCATTTTAGAATTTGCAGGCTGTGAAATGTCATTCTAAAAAGAACAACCATTTTTGAGATATTGGAGTACAAAAGCTGCCTTATAAAGGTATCACAGCACCATTGATAATAGCTTTGGCAAAGACCTTTCAGGTCACTTAGTCCAAACCCCAGCAAGGAACAGTTATGCTAACCTTTTGTACAAGCCTTGTTTTGAACACCTCAAAACCGATGCAACTCCAGGATTGAAGGTTTGGTTCCAGCACCAATTCCCTTCTCCTGTAATCCCATAAAACTCACTCTTTCTTTCTCTGGAGTTAGGCCTCCAGTCTCTTTTTTAAAATTAATTTCAGCAGCACAAAATATTTCTTTTCTGAATGCTTGTCAATTTTCATCTTAGATGAGTTGGTCTAGTTTGGAATCAGTGAACCAGTGGGTTCCTCATTTTTTATGGGGCTGTTTTAGCTCTCTTAGGATTCCGCTGGGTTTAAACTTTTTAAGCTCACACTTTTCTGCATCTAAGTGATTTCTTTGAGGATACAGAATTTAAGCTGAAGGTTCCAACAGTTTCCAAAATCAACAATAGGGAGAAACATGATGTTAAGATATTTGGGTGGTGTTCTTTGGCAGAGGGATCTTAAAATACGGGAGGGACAGCTTTCTGTGGAAAAATACGCCTTTTTAACAGAGAAGAAACCTGTTCATCACAGTATTGTGTTCTGTAAAATCTGCAAAGACTAGATTGGGACAGGCAAATTAACATCGACCATTTAAAAAACTGGCAACTTTTGGGTGATACGTCCTGACTGGGAAATGCTGCAGAAGAAATGCTGGCTCCAGGAAAAAAATAAGCTTGGTAGTTCTCACTTTCTTGGGATACTAAACTAAGGTTCAAATAACTCTGCTGCAGAACAGTGAAAAGAAAATGCCGAAGCATTTCAAGGGGAAAAAGAAAATCTTGAACTAGAAATTTCAAGAGACTTTTTTGTGTAGTCTGGTGAATAAAGCATAGTGATTGCAAATTCTCACTGGATTTGTTTGGATTATGCTTTTAGAATAACTATTTAGTTTGCTGCCATCACCACATTTACCAATCAACTAATTCATACTGAATTTCATCTGAAAGTTCAGAAGAATCAATTTTGTCATGATATTTCAGTGTTTCTTCTTATGTATCAGCCATGAAGTGGAGAAACATCAAGTTTAGTCCTACATGAAGGATAAGACAGAGAGGTCAGTGGGTCTGTGACCAACAGGATTCAGAGCTCCTCATGCAGAGGATGCCATGCCCCCAGAGGTGGGGTCACCTCCGAGTCCTCATCTGCCAGACCCTGTGCCCCTCTTCCCCCCATCCCTCCAGGTAGGTGGGCAGGCAGAGGCAGGCTGGTGCTGTTGGTTTTCATCTGCCTATTTCCTCGTTGCTATGACAATCCACCAGAAAGTGCATCAAGAGCTACATCATCAAATCTCACGGAGCCAGTGACAGGAGGTGTGTGTCGCACGAGCCCTTGGCTGGGAGCACTTGTGCTGGCAGTGGTGTCCCGCTCTGCCTCCCCGTGGTGGGGCAATAACACACATCACTCTGCTCAAAGCCACAGCCTGTCAGCGTGGGACAGGTGCAGTAGCTGGCTTCTTGTGCTCCTAACTGAGGACAATAAAATGTCTTCAGGAGGTTACATTTTCTACCCTCCCTGTCTAAACTTGAGATGAAGCCTATGTAAAATGAGTATTTCTTTTTATTCCTTGCTCCTTCCCTGGGCTAGCACATTCTTCCTCAGTGTTACCATCAGTGTCTTTCCTGTTTTCAAAACACGTCTGAAACTGAGTTATTTTTTCGAACTCTTACCAAGTTTCTATGTAAATGAGGTATCTTTATTAGAAATTGTATTCCCTGCTTTGTGCACTTGGCTGTGTTTTGGATGTGAAAGCACAGCCTACCTCTGTTTCTCAGTATAATAAAAGATCAAAGCATCACAGAAGCTGTGTCACATAGTGTATTTTCCTGCAGTATATGTTATTAATTTTGTTTTTGTTAGCAAAGCTGTGTCAGTTCAACCCAGGAGAGGAAGGGATAGCTTCTCCCTCCATGCACGTAGGTGGCAACACTGCCATTGGTATATTAGACAGTGGGAGTCTATCCCACCCAACCTTTGGGAAAAACTGGGGAAATGAAAGCCTCTGTAGTCTTTGCAAGCTATCAACTCCTAATTTTAGCCACTCAGGAGTGTTTCTGAAGGTAGATGATTGCTTTGAAAGGCCGTTGTGATGTCTCCTCAGCCTTTCAAAAGCAATGTATTATTTTTAACTTGGGGCATTTTACCATCTTCTTGAACACCAACCTGCCTGAATTTCTCCCTTATTATGACTCCTACACTGGAAACATTTTCTTCTCTCATTATTTGAAAAGCAGAAGTTACCAAAGCTATATAAATAATTCATGAGAAAGCATGCCTGCCATGTGTGGGAATAAATTGTATGTGAGACAAAGAGTTCAGGGGGTACAAAAATTGGAATAAATGAGTGCAGAAGACGCTAAAACCAGGCTGGATTAGTGGCTGATTTCTACCAGGCCAATAAAATGCAACAGAGAAAAAACCAGAGAAAATGGGCTTGAAGTGATGACCTAACCTGGAAGCAATTTGGGGCCAGGACAGCATGTTACATGTGTGTACAACATCTGAGTATATGCTCTGTGTAGAGGAGGAGTGCAAACTCTTGTCTATACATGAGCCATAATATGGCTAACCACACTCACATTCACTACTAATGAAAACCAGCAAGTAGTACCTTCTACCTGCCTCACAGTAATGGGGATCATGCAAGAGGGTGGTGAGAGATGCTCTCATTTCAAAAATTAAAAATAAAACAAAACTTAAAAAAAAATACTTTGAAAAAAAGCTTTTTTAAAAAAAGCTACCTTGATTTGGGTACATTTTAACTGACTCAGCATGCAGGAAACTACAGAGATGTTAGCCTTTGGAATAAGTGTTTTCTCTTTCTTTGTCCACTGATGCCACTTGAAGAAAAAGAGTTGAGATACGGATATCTAGCCACTTCTAAAGCTGAGGAGAGGGCTCAGTGCTTTGTTTTGAGATTGGACTGAAGAGTGGGTGGTGCAGTTCTTTCCTGCCTAATTTCTTAAAACATTCACTTCAAGAAAAAAACATCAAAATCCATAATTTGCAAAGTGTGTGTTGGATGCTGGGATCCTTAGCTCGAAGATACCAGTCCCTTTTGCCTTTACCATGAGTATTTTTGGCACAAGAACAGTGGGATATCTCCATGCAGTGATGTGGACATCCAGTCCAATGAGTTGAGAGCTGTGCTTGGCAGGTGAGTGACCGCTTGAGAGAAGGTTGTATGTGACACTCCCATCCCTCCCTAGGACTAATTGCCTGACTCAGGACAGTGAGAAAACTCTGCAAAGCCCTTGGGCAGCAGAGGTTCCCCTCTGAGTTTCTTGACATGGTAAGCTGGGATAAATTTTAGGCCCTACAGTTTGCAGTTAGGAATCTGCAGAATGGATTATGCATATTTCCCAGTGACTTTTTAATGCGAAGTACTGAAACGAGGTTGGGAGCTGCCAGGCACTGCCAGACTATTGACAGGATAGCCTCAACAGGAGGCTCCAGGTGTATCTGGGAGAGGCACAGGTACTCCTGCCTCCCTTTCCTTTACCTACCTGCTTCACCCCATGTTGAGGAATACTTCTTGAGTCCTTCAGATAGACCAGGCCCCAGCGGAGCTCTCTCGCTTGATGAATGAGTGTTGAGCCCTTGACACCTCTGAATGGGATGGAGAGCCAGTTCCAGCTCCTCAGGACAGCCCTTGGTGTGGGGCTTGTCCCACAGGTATGTTCTGGCCGATCACTGACAACATCAGCTGAATTAGGCCCTCACAGGACCTAGGTGAAGAGAGAAACGAATTCTGTCTGGAGCAGCAGTGGGGTGCCAAGAGGTGCAAGCTGAGAAGGAAATGTGAAGTTCATGGATTAACTTCAGCCTGCCAGAGAGAGGTGTTTTGGTTAATGCCTGTCAGGGCTCCCACTACAGCCAGTAGAGATAACAGGGAAAAAGCATGTCACACAGACAGCCATTTTCCTTCCACTGACTATTGCCATTGCTTAGACAACTTTCTTCAATGATACCTGACTTCTGGTTACTACTAGATGGCTAAAATTAAAGCGACTGTATCCTCTTCTGGGTACCTGAAAGCAAAAGTAAAGAAGGGAGGTACTGAGGCATCCCTCACCTATTCTAGGAGTTGAGTGACCACTAGAAATAGGCGTTTTTGGCTCATAGGATTTGCTTTAAGCAAATAAGCCCATCCTGGCTTGTTTCAAGCAAGGATACTCTTCTTTCAAGCAAGGATACTCTTGTTTCAAGCAAGGCTGTTGGTGTATTCACTTCCAGATGGCAGGCCAGAATATGTAAGGCAAAGTGAACCCTGAAAATTTGGCCCATTGAGCTTTAAGACAAGACGTCTTAAAGAGCTAGTGGACTCAAGTGCAGAAGCATGTGGAATGCATTGCTAAGATGAGCTTAGCATATTCCTGTTATCAGTATGTACATCACCTCTGACACTGCTTGACAAAAACTTGTCTTCTAGAACAGGCACGTTCCTTCTCTACAGCTCATAGAGATACAGAAACTGAAAACATATTTTATGAATGGAAAATGAAATTAGCCAGAAATTACAGTGATAAATGTAGCTTTAGAAAATCTTAATTCACTTCAGTCAAGTGATTAACTTCTGCCACTCCACAGTACTCAGTTATTGCGAAGTCATTTGGTGACATTAAACAATTAAACTTTAGACCTGGGAATAATTTTGCAAATCTTTATAGAATCATAAAGTTCATTATTGTTTTACATGCTTGCAATGAAATACAGTGCACAACTCCAGCTGTTTGCTCTAACATAAAGCCAGCCTCTGGATAGAAAATGATAAGCTCTGGGCAAACTACCAACTCTCCATCAGTCCAGCTCTCCCAAATGGCTGTTCTCTGCAGGGCAGAGACTTTATTTGTTTGTCGTAGCAAAAAGTTCCTGCAAAATAGTTTCTACTGTAATAGTCTGACCAGAATGACAACTGCGGGCAACAGTGGTCTGAAACGATCCTGGTGCGAATGGGCTCTGCTGGGGCCGGCTCTGCTGCTGGTGAGCACCGCTTTCCCAGGTGGTGGTTTAGAGGCTTCAATTCACCTCACCTGGCATTCAAAGCACTGCAAATAGAGGCATTTTAACTTCTCTTTTCAGTATTCAGCCTGGTGCCTTTCTTTGTGTCATTATTCCACCACAACAGGAACATTTTCATTGTAAATAGCCCTATTTCTGAGGAAGAAAACTGGGGCCCTTTAGGAAGAAAATTGTTGTTTTACTGAAAACACATGTGAAATGTCATGATTTCTCATTTTTTCACCACCAAATTACCATTTTGTGTGACACACAACAAAACCAGAACATATGTATGGGTGTGAAAATGGGTAATAACACAGCAGAAAAAATGTAGTGAATGTTCTCAGCCATTTTTCAAGACCCTGCTCTTTTTAACAGAGTAGCTCCAGTACACATTAAACTAATAAGCAATATGTATTTGATTTCTGTAACATCCTTGTTGACAGTAAAGGCAGCTAATTAGTGTAATTGATATTTGTATTTACTTCTCAGCTGTTCTCTTGTGTAATTTTGGAGAGTGGCTGCTCATGCCTGTTATCCAAGTGCTGGGTATATGGACCAACCATGACAGTGGCATTAGGTGTTTCAGGGTTGGGCATGGACCCCAGGTGGATTCAGTGAGCGTGCAAAACCCCGGTCTGTCACTGTAACTATCATGACAAACTGGGGCTTCCTGGGCTCATAAAAATCTCCCAGTGTCCACCCCAACCACCATTCCCCCAAGGCCCTGCTTCATTCCTGTGGCCACCATCCAGGGGCTACAGCTTGGAAACTAATTTTTGAAGCCTGGAAACGTTCATGTCCAAGCAGAAACTCATTTCCAAATAGCAGCTTACTTTCTTTTTCACGTTCTGGCTACTAAATGCTATTTATAATAAGCTGCAAGACTACAGAGGTGATACCAGCATGGCAACAAATCGCTGCATGACAGTACTACTTACTGTAGCAAGAAACAGCTTTTCTCTGTGACCGCATTTCTAATTGGGCTGTAAGAAATAGCATTAGAGCAGTGGTGTATGAGCAAGAATCATATTTGTATGAGGCTCATGGCTTGCTGTGGCTCATCCAGATACCACTTTACAACTTCAGTCATCAAATCAGCAGAACCACAACAGGCTCTGGTACAAGCCAAAGGGGAAAGTGCCATTGTAAAACTGAATACAGCTGCTTCCATAATAGGACTAATTGCATATTGCATCGCAGAGCTAAATTAGTAGTGAAAACAGTTATAAAACCAACAGACAGTGAAACATGACTCACCAAGCAATTGCTGCCAGTTCGGCGAATTCTCATTGGCCCCAGTTCAACAGCCCACACCTGCATTTTCTGAATAGTAAATATATAATAAGGCATAATTACTAGAAAAATACGCAGCACTCCAAATGTGACAACACGCTACTTGTTTATTGGGATAGTGAATAGTATATAATAAGTTTGACCCAAAGTACTTCTGAGCCACCTGGGGTCACAACACAGAGAGGAGACAGACAGCACAATCCTGAACCGTGTAATCCACGAGAGGTTATCTGTAACGTAGCTGATGGCTGCTTCCAACTGACACGCTGAAGTGATACAAACCTCCCCATGCTACTAAATCAAAGGAGAGTAAATAGGAAGAAAACATAAACAATAATCACTGTTTAAAAAACCCCAGATATTTATAGCCTGGCTTAAAATTCAAGCTGCAGTCACTCAGGATGTGTCAGCTGACTTTACTCACAGTAACAGCTCCCTCAATAAAAAACAGATGTAGAAAGTGAACTTCATCTGTTTCTTCTGCTTATGGTCCCTTTTCCCCCTCACTTTCTAGGGGGTTTTGTGACTGCGCTGCCCACAGCTCTGTGCGAGAGGTGGAAACCAGGCGCAGGGCCAGGGAGTGAGGTGTGCTCCCTCACGCGCGGGCTGTGCTCTCTCCACTGCAGACCTTGGAGCTGGTGCTGGCTGCCAAAGATAAACCCCTGCTCAGGCGCTGAGGATGGCAGTACCTGGGCACTGCTCCAGGCTCAGCAATGACTCCCAGTTTGAACAGTGGCTTTGAAGGACATTGATACGTTTGGGTCCCGCTTTCCCTCTCTCCCATGAAATTCCTTCCTCACTGATTTCTGCAGAGTGTAGGTGGAAAATCTTTCATTTTCCTTCATCTTTATCAGACAAAAGACATTGCAATGCTCCAACTGCTTCCTTCAAAGTCTGTTTTTACACCTGTCTCTGGACATAATTGGGGAACAGCTCTAGAATAGGCACATTAACATTTCTTGCCTCACTTCCAGGGCAGTGGCTATTACTGACAAAGAAATTCAGATACCTAAATTCATTTTGCATTCCCACTAGTGCTTCTACATGTAGTTCACAGAAATAATTTCTGTCCTACAGCTCAGCTTTCAGAGCTGCTGGAATTTCTGTCCTGAGCCACTTCAAACTCAAGAGTAGCATGACTGTTATCAGGTCATTTGATGTCTCAAGTCATTTGATGAGCAGCTAGAAGGACTACCCTCACATGGGGAGCAAAAATTTAATTTGTGTGCCTTGAAGAAACAGCTCTCCCTGCTTTCAGCAGTCTCATATGGCATCGCTGCCTCAAACTAACCTGTATTATTCTGTTTTTCACTCCCGCGAGCACTACACATGAAACTTGCCCTTGAGCAGACAAATGTCTTCAGCATTTCAAGGTTATTCCCTTTAGCAGAAAGGAAGAGGAGATTTTCCTGTGCTTCCAGGACAGTGTGTGCTCCAGCTGAAACAGTTGACTGTTAGCAGGAACAGTAGAGCAACCCCACATCATTGGGCTCTGGGTCTCAAAACAAGCTGCTCACCGTGCAGCTCCTTCCTTTACCTTGGAAGGCCTCTTGCCACATTCCTTATGGAGAACAACAAAAGGTGTAGGTGGGGTGCCCCTTAAGTTGGACATGGTTGGTGCTGCTTCATGGGCTTGAGGACCATCTGGAATCAGGGAGTTTCATTACTTGACAAGGCACATGTGGACATTTTGCAGTACACCACATTTCTGCCATGGCTTAAAAAAAATGTAATCTATTTCAGTTGTGTACAAATCAAAAGCAGGTATAAAGTCAAAGGCTCTGTGTCTTCCATAAGACAATACTGACCTGTATAAAGGTATATCATTATATAGCAGGGCTTTCCAAGCATTTCTTCCCTATCTTTCCAGAAATTTTGTCTTGGCAGAACTTCAGAATTTCTAACTTCTAAAATTGTCCATGTTTATCTGGGATTTCCAGGCATCTGGGAATGTTATCAACTGGCAGCCACACTGAATCAGATTTACTGTGCATGTACCGAACTGTATGCAGTCTGGAAATGCCATACAGGGATAAGATGGATTATTCCTGCATGGAATAAAACAGCTGATTAAAACAATGGGAGATCTGTTACTGACACAACAGGGCCAGGATTTCACTTCACATTTTGATAAAACATTTTAGGAAGTAGGATTTTGCCCTTGATAGTTTAATTTGAAGGAATGATGCCTACAGTAGCTTCTTACTTCTAGAGATCCAGGTTCAAATTTATGTCGTAGAACTATAGGTCTTGTTCTGGTCCCACCTCCCAAAACTGCCTTTTAATTTCCATATGCACAATTTCTGGGGACATAGTCCTGCCCTGGAGAGCTCAGACTAGAGCAAGAAGAGATGTTATGGTTCGAGATTGAAAGGCATCAGGAGCACCATGCAGAGAGTTGCTTGCCTCAAGTTTTCTGCTGGCAAGTGCCAAAAGCCTCACACACAGAAACAAAAATTTTCTTAGATCTGATTTAAAACTGTACTACCAGGAAGAAAGAAAAGAAGAATGGAAGGGGAGGGAAAGAGAGCTTCAAGATCATGCTCTAAGTTCTCCCTTGGTTTAAGACACTGAGAAATAGCTAAAATATTAGTGTAGGTCAGCCAGAAGCCTAAATCCAACTAAGATGTTAAGCCATTCATGTGCTGGAGGGGAGAAATTAGAATGCAGAGCAGAAACATTTATCTTATTGTTTACATTCAATCTGCACATCTTAAAAATTTCTTGTTCAATGTCAGTTTTCTTCTTGCTTTGTGTGCATACATCTGTGTGTGGGGTCCTCACACAGATTTAAAGCCACTTTTCTCTGGTGAACTTTTAAGAGCTTAAGTGTAAAACATTATGCAAGCAAGTATTTCTGTGAAGCTTTGGAAGATATTCAGAAAGCCTTGTTATTGGCTTCTTGTTGGCAGGCTTGTTGGTATTGCTTAAAATCCAGTGCCAGCCAGCACTAACAAACAACCTTTTATTCCTCCACCACATCAGTTCCTCAGAGCTGAATATTTGTACTCATATGGCAATATTTTAGCAAGTTATTGAGTTTTACTTCAGTGTAACTTCAGCAACCAAAGAGCTGCACTTTTTCAAAGTTTCAGAGGAATGGAATAAATTTAGGTTAAGTAACGATGATTATTATAGGCAAAGATTTCCTTCATTTAATCTTCCCATAACCAAAAAATGCAAGCAGCATTACCACTCATTTAAAAACAAACTAATGAATTTCCAAGGGAAATTAGAGAATCAGTCTTAAAGCATTTGGATTAGGGAATCTAATTCTGCAGCCTCTTTGCATATGGAGCAAAAAGCAGAGTGGATGAGAGCCACATGCTATGTAGTTCCTCAGCCTGGCAGATTTATTTTTCATTCGTCTTCTCTCTGGCCAGAACCTCTGTTTCATTCTCTGCACCCTTCTTGCTCCAGTAAAGTTGTTTTTCTCTAATTTCCCTAGGGTTGCTGTAAATCCAGACCTGTATTTAAGCTTTTGCAGAGGTCTGAGCTTCGTTCTTACGCTTGACTTCTAGTGCCAGGACTTGGCCTCACCTTCAGAAATGATCTGAGTGCTCAGTCACCAGCAGGCGAGTCCTGGGTGCACCTTGAGTGAGGATACAGTGGCTGCTTTGCTGCTGAAAGAGACATTTGCATGCCTACAAAACACACTGACTAGCACAGGGAACTTGATATTTCAAAGATTTCCCCATCTCCTTTTAATTTGGAAGCATTCCCAAGGAAAGTCAACAAACCGAGACCAGATGTATCTTCTCTGGCAGTGCTGAGGGGCAGCCCAAGTTCTGAAATTGCCATGTTTTTAATTGTTTTACAATGGGGCAGCACCCAGGAATGCAGGGCGTGTTGGTGGGATGCAGCACCATCCCGGCAGGAACAGCAGAGTGCTGGCTCCTCAGGAAACTGTCACAGGAGCTGTGGCACTAGGACCTCCACATTTTTTGCATCTCCATCTCACATTTGCTTAGTTTAAAAGGTAAACCTTTTTCCTGTCTCCGCCTTTCAGTCCCTCAGACCTCAGCGTGCAGTAGGAAGCCAGTGAATTATGTTTTGCAACAACTATATGTCTGAAGGACACTACTACTACCCCCAAGTCCCCTTTGTTTTCCTGTAACACCTCTGCAGCAAGTCCATCCTGTCTGTACAACCTCCAAACTGAGCAGTTGTCTTCCAACAATTTGAAATTTTCCATTCCATTGCTGGACCAACCAGTCTTTCCTCAGCTACAAGTCAGTTTGACTCTGGAAAGGTCTCAGGTAGTGAGGACTGAAGGACATGGGAGGAGGGATTTCTCCCATGCCGAAGAAACAACCATCCTTCTCCTTAAAAGCGAGCTCAGGATCCGATAATAACGTACCATGCAGAAAGAGAGGGCAAGGGGAGGAGAAGGTTCTTTTAGCTACGTTGCTGGACAAGGTAGGGTTGCTTGGGTTAGGGTTTTATCCATTTTGTGCTGACCCTTTCCTCTGATTTGGATATGACATGAGTAGCTCTACCTCAGCTCCCAAATTGCCAAGCAACACTGGTCCTCCACCTCCTGAGCCCCTGTGCTGTCTTGTTCAAATCATAACAAGTTTGAGAAAAAAATATGTTTTGGGCAGAAATGGTGTGCCAATTTTTTTTTGTGAGATGGGACCTGCGGGTCTGTCTTTGACAGGTTTTGTGTGATCCCTGCTCCTGCTATAATGTTGAAGCATGGGAGGGAGGTGATGGGAGCGAGGATGGAGAGCCAGGGACCTCAAGGAGCTCTGTACCTGCCACCAAGGAAACTGCAAACTGCAGCCAGAAGATATTTGTAATGTCATTTCAAAGTGATGGTCAGATTCCCAGAAATTTGCTTCTATTCAGAGACATTTGCCAGACAGGAGAACATGCCAGACAGGAGAACATGGCATCCTTCTAATAAACTGTTTCTGCAATTTACTTGCCCGGCTCCTCCGTGTGTGCCTGTGTGCACACATATTGGGCACTGTTTTCAGTGTCTTTTCTAGGGATATCTCAGGCTGCATCTCGAATCCCTGAAATATGATGTCGAAACAGAAATTCTGGAAACCAGGATAAAACCAGAAATGGATGCAAACACAATTAGAATGTATGGTGTGCCGTCTGCATCTTTAATAAATGTTTGTCTGCAATGAAATACAATTAACATGTAAGATAATGCAGTTTACCTCATTTAGCTCTTCACTGGGTTTATAAACAAATTCTGCCAGTTAACTGTCCTTGTTAAGCAGATGCACTCACCATACATGAGCTAAAACACACCGCAGACTGCAAACTGGAACAGGTGCAGGGATTATAATAGGATGATGAATTTGTCAAATTACCAGCTCTACATGTTGACAACAAAGAATGCATTTTATTTAAAACACTCGACATTGAAAAGCACTTTTTTTCTCAGTCTAAGGAGTCCAAGGTGAAGGGAAAAACACGCGATAAAACTTCATAATGCATTCTAACTTCTAATGCTGGTTCAGAAGGTATTTCAGATAAATTCTATGTACTCTGTGCTAATTAAGAAGGCCAATTATGCCATCCATTTTCAAATGGAAGGATTACTGGAGGAAAACATAAGGAGAGCTTCTGATTACTCTGAGGAGGTGCTGTGAGCAAGGAAGGTGTGGTAGAGAGGCAGACGTATAAGGAGAGCTGCTGAGGGAGAGGGCTGTGCATAGCACAGGATGACCTCCAGAGAGAACAGACTGCTTATGTTGGTATTTTATTCACATCACAGTTGATTCCAATGCTAGTTTTGTGCTTACCCCATTTACCATCAAGTCTGATTTCCACAGGCATCCTGTGGCCAAACAATGTTCGTAGGCACCTCTCCCATTCAGTCACACCAAGAAAGGTAACAGCTCTAAGTACCAATTTGCATCTTTGAACACCTAAATATCTGGGATCTTGTGTCCAGATTCCCCACATCCTGTCAATGCTTCATGCTCAGTCTTGCTCAGAAGCATCCTGAAGGACAGTTATCTATTGTCAAAAATGTCTTCTTGAACCCCATGCCTTTCCTTTGTGATTTTAGCTCATACTGGAACATATTAATTGCTATTAATTGTTTCATCAGTCTCTATGATTTCACTTAGTTCTCCAAGAACAATTCAGTTTAGCTGAAGTTTTTTTGTCTTTGCTTTCCAGCTAGGGCTGGATCCTTACCCAGCATAAATGAAGTAGTTGAAGCAGCTAAGCCAACATACATTTCTGGGCAACATCGTGCCTATATTGTGAATAACAGCTGAAACGTTACTATTCTCAGCTACTTTTTCAAACAATTTATGCTAGGTTTAAGTGTAGATAATGAAAGCCTGGAATCAGCCTTGGTGTAAAAGGGTATAACTTCTTTGACAGCAAGAACGTTGCATTTGGTTACCCCAAAGCTGAATTTAGCCCAGTCAGTTCAGCTTGGCATTATCAGTGGGAAGATGTGGCTGTGAGTTCATGAAATGTCACAGCCTTATAGCTATAAAGGTGACACTTTAAATTGTCTTAAAGAATAAGTGTGCATTTAATTTACATTTAACAGGATGGTTACTGTATATCATTTAAATACTAAATCAGTCTAAGGTTTAGTATATGCACTAAGGTTAAAGAGTTACAGCAAGTGGGGAGAATGGGCGAATTCACCTCTGATGAGAGGATGTTGGCTCAGTGGAGCTACAAAAGGGAACGTTTTGGCTCTTTTCTTTGCTTTGTTTTGTTTTTCAGAATCTTTCAGATTTTGAAATCTTTCAGAAATCTTTTACAGAACATTGAAGAAGCCTGAGGCAAATGAAACACTTTCTTGCTCATGTTTCCATCTACGTGGTAAACCTAAAGAAAGATTAGTCTTCCCAAAGGCTGACTTTTCTTCTGCTGAAACAGCTGGCTGCCCAAACAAATTGTGGCTATAATCTTCAATCACACTTCAGCTGCTGATGCACCTTTTAAAACTGCATATCTAGGTCCTAAAGGCAGAGGGTAAACAGCCAGAGATACAAAGGGGTTTTTCTGGGGGAAGGGGGCAGGAAAGCAAGATTTTTCATTTTGAGGTGAAATGTAAAAGTGTAAAAAGTGATCATTCTGGAATAAACCCCAAAGCATTTCTCTGAAATGGAAATAGTTGATCGATATGCATGTTCCAGCACTTAAGTTTTTAAAATTAAATAATACATAATTTGATTTTATTTGAATACTGTTAAACCTTTTTTGTTACACCATGAAATGAAAACTCTTCTAAAAAGTCATCCTTCTGGGAAGTTGAAGTACTGTGTTTTTAGAGGATAGAAAGATTAATTTTTCTCTCGTATTTGAAAACAGATTCTCATCAAAGGTGAGAAATTCCTGCAAAATATTTTTGCCTTTGACAGTTTGAGTCAGGGAAACAGTTTGTGTAAAGGATTGCCACTAGCTTTAGCAAGCAGGGCATTATCAGGAGTACACAAGTTAATTGTCTTCATGCACACAGAGGATGGATGTTTAAATGAAATTGTGCCTGCAGGTACTTTAAGTTATTGCTGGAATTTCTATTCTGTGCAGAAATGCTCTTCTTCCCTTTATCTCCCTCTCTGCCAGATTTCAAATATTGCTGGATATTAAAGGAAAAAATGGAGAGGAAGTGAAAAACATCCTTTTCTCCTTTTAAAGGCAAATGTCATGGCTCTGTATTTGGATTCTTTTTTTTAAGGAATTTAAGGCTGAGAATTGCTATTCCCAGACAAAGCAGCAGTTGTTCTACCCCAACTGCATCATTTTAGCAAGAAATGAGTAAAGTACCTTTACAGTTTTTGAAAGCGTGTACCAAAATCTTGGGAACAAGAACGTGGCAGTAGGATCTTCCATCTAAAGGAGGCAATGGAAAATCCTCAGTGCTTAAACACAGGTGAAACAAACTACTTTGGGACTACTGGCTTCTTCTGTTTGTTTATTTTTTTACATCATTAGACAGAGAATATCAGATGAGGTCATACGTTCTTTGTAAATCTGAATTTTGCTTTGACACCTACATTTACTGCTGTATGTGACAGAAAGCGTATAACAGAGAAAAAGTTCAAACTGTTGGCATTGAAGTGAGAATTGTCATCAATTGAAAGTATGTCAGAGGCAGTTTTACTGATGAAACATTAAGCCTAGGATGTGTTTGATTAGTGCTTCTTTTTAATACTTTTGGATTTACAGGAGGTAGTAATAATCCTGTCAGCCACTGATACGAATCTTGACCATGTTTTAAAGTTTAGGATTGAGCAAGACAATAGAGGGGCAGGCTTTACTAGAGCCACTGAGAAAACACACACAATCACTTCACTGGGACCAAAGTTTCATCTGAGGTTTGGTTCAGACTGATCTCTAACACTACATCTTCTGTGGCAGCTTGACAAGTAAAGCTGCATTTTTTCTATTTATAGGACAAAGCCTAAAGTAAAAACATTTAATGCACATAGCATTGGGAAATGATATATTTAACAGAAGAGGTTTTTTTAAACTCTATTGGCCCTGAACCATAATAAAAAGTTTTGGAAGCAGTGCATTTACATACAAGATGACATTTTTTGTATTCTCTGGGGATTTAAGATCCAAGGGTCATATTTGATTTGCCAGCTGGAGAAAAAATCCCATTGTTATTGAAAGTTACTTAACGTCACTCTGGCTCTGTAGTGCCTGCAATGCTCATGCTTTTATTTGATGGTTTGTGGAAAGTCTTTTGAAGTGGTTTACCTTGACTAGATTGATTGTCTTTATATATATATATATATATAAAAAAATAGATATGTAACTCTGAATATATATACGAATACAAAAATAAATAAGACACAAACTATTTTCTCTTAACCAATCCTGAGAAACTGTGGGGTTGCCTGAGACCGAGAATCACCAATTCTGCATATGATAAATAGTTTTTCCTTGACATGCTCTGGAGATCATCAACCTTTGATGAACCCCTACATTGTTTGGCAGCTCACCCCATGCTCAGTGCTGGCTCTGTGACTCTCACTGTGCTTCCCAGGCAGTAATTGTTCCTTAGGCAACACCTCACCACTGCGAGGCAGATAAGTGCTACAGAAAGGCCTTGGCAGAGGGTTTAAGTGCCTTGTTTGCAGTGGCAAACAGGGCCAATGTCCGAGTTGGAGTCCAGAGCTCTCCCTTCTCATCCCTACCTTCAGCCCTTAAGCTTTCCAGTGCCAAGAAAGAAGATGGATAATGTGGTAAACTTCTTCCTTAGCAGCTTATTCCGAATTTCTCAACTTGTGTATCTTGGTAAGTAGCTGTCAAATTAAACAAAATAGGAGTGGAGGAGGAAGCATTAGATGTCAGAGCCCAACTTAGTCTGCTTCCATTTAGCCTAGTTCATGCACTGACATTTTCAGACAATGCATTCAATTTTTTTATTCTAGAAATGAAAAACCATATTTTCCTCTTTCAGCCTGTGACCTCGTCTTTTGCTGATGACTTCAGTCATTGTTTGTAATAGTCAAACCCCTGGGGCAGAGAACAGAGTGACTCATTGGTACTTGGGGCACTTGGATTTATAGACCACTAAACAGACTGAAATTATTCTTACTTGACTTTTGCATGAGACAGTCTTCAAAACTAGAAATGTTGCCAAACCGAAGTCCTAGATCCAGATTCAGATTTCAGTGGGCAGTGCAACCTGTTTCCATAGCAGGATGAGATGTATAGCAAACTTTCAGAAAGATCTCTGTTATGATTAGCCAAATTTACGAGCACGCCCTTATGAAGGAACCCACCGCTGTGTAAATACTAGGCAGCTTTACTGACAATTGAAGTAAAGCATGGTGTAAATCTCAGCAAACATATATATGCTAGACAGACCATAAATTATTACTCATAAAATGGTACTGGCTTGAGATGTTGGAGTGTCCCCTTCCAGCAGCTGCTGAGCTCTGTAAGTTGTCACCCTCCCTGGTGGCAGCTTATTTGGGCACTCCCTCACCCACTTCATCAGCAGCTTTGCCTATCTGGCTCCTGTAGCTGTATGCCTGGCACTACAGTAGGCTCAAACAAAGGGCAAGCTTTGGTCACTCGGAGGGGTGGGGTGGGCTGACCATTCTACAATACTGCCGGGGTGCCAGGAGCACCATCTCGTCTTTGAAGTGCCATCTACTGGGTGATATCAACTAACTTGTTAATGAGAGAAAGCTAAAGCCAGGATTATATACTCAGCTTCATCCTAATCTAAGACAGCACTGGTTTTCATTTTGCAAACGAGGACCTGACAGGTGAGGATTTGCAAATCCAGATCTCCTTTGATTTTTTTTTCTTTAATAAAGATAGGTCAAATGGAGAACTCATTGCTACCTCTGAGGAAAATTTTGAATTAAATTGGAATTAGCCTGTCCTCCCTTCTGGATTCAACTTTGCAAAACCAACCTCTGACAGACAAGCTCTTGTGAAACCCAAACATCTCCAGTTTGGTCATTTCGGCTATGCATATTTCAATAGCTCTTTGCCAGCTACAGTGCTTATGATAATAAGAATAACAGAAACCAAAGTGAAACCACAAGTTAAGCTGCTTATTATATAATTTAATTAGACTCCACTGCACTTTCTCTTCCAATTCCCAACTTACAAGGGTTGAATTGTTAGGTACATTTTTCACATTGGGATTCTGAAGAGTTTATTTTGACCTGGCAAACGATTTTAAGTCTGAGGAAAAGCAGGTAGAGTAGTGGTGAAATAAAATAGGAAGTATGCAGTTTCTTCTCACCAAGTCTGGTATCTGCGTGACTCCGGCACACAAAGAGCTGGTGTGAATTTCAGGTCCTGCGCCTGCCTTAAATCAAGGCATTTGCAGAAATTAGTCATGACATGGTTTACCCAGCGGTCTTTGCTAAAGGAGCATTTTGAGGGGGAACTTTTACATCAGATGCTCATAACTTATTGGCTTCATGAGGTCACATGTACCATTGAGTTAGGAAGGAAGGAAAAAACATGTAGTTATTAGCAAGCCCCTCACCTTCTTCCCCCCTTCCCCCTCTCCTCCGCTGTCTTCCCTCTCTTTATGCCTCTCGTATGAGCAGTTTCCTTTGCAGTATCTGCTAAACCTGCACAGGCAGGACAAAATGGGCCCTCTTTCTTTCACAATGTAAGATCCAGTGTTTCCTTTCTGCATGCACATGTATTGATTTATACCCCTTCAAGCTGATTGACCGATTGTCCCATAACACACCATTTAACTTCTGTGTCGCCAGGACATTTGTTGTCTCCCCTTCATTCTTCTTTCCCCCCACTTTGGCTTTAAAGGCCACATTTTCCAAGAGGGAGACAATCATGAGAAATAATGTTTTTTTGAAAAGGGACTGATTGTCACTGAAACCGATACGTCTGTGTGATAACAAAAACTGTCATTGCCTCACATGGAACATGCGCCCCAGGGACTGGGAAGAACAAAGAGATCCTTAGAGAGAAGCAGCGAGCCATGTGCGTCCTCTCATCTCTGTGGCACCAGGCAGAGCCCACAAGCCATTTTTCTCATACACCACTGGGACAGACAAATGAAGGAAGCATTTGAACGGTTTCCATTTAAGGAAGGAGTTAAATAGTTAAGTCATTCTTTTCAGCTATATTATTCCTTCTGCAGTTTAGAGCACCCAGTTGCTAGAGGAAGGACCAGGGAGAAGCTGCCTCTTCCGGATGTTGGGGCTGATCCTGCAGGTTCTCCTTTTATTGACAGAAATGTCATCTTGGGAATATGGCTTTTTCTTCTGTTCTCTTCCTAAGCACCAGCTCTTCATTTCTCTGGAGGGAAGCAGGTCACCTTCTTCTCATGTTTGCTTTTCTAGCAGACTGAAGCCATAAAGAATACTTTTGTTTCCTGAAGTATTTCCTAGAAAACAGATGAGAGCAATATTCCAAGTTTGTGGATGGCAAATGTCAAGCTTTCTGCCACCTGTTTAATCAACTGATCTGCCGCTATCTGCCAGCTATTAGCTGTTAATTCACTTTACTGCATCAGCTGCACAGTGTCACATCCTTTGCATCACTTTTCTCTATTATCATGAGATGCAAAATGAATAAGTTGCAAAACAGTAACTGCAATCACATCTGAAAATGAGCCCTAGACAAAATTAAATAACATTGACCATGCTGATCAATGATCACTATTAAGGCTGTACAATAAAAGGAAACACAGCTCAGCTCTAGTTGGAGAAAATAGGACCCTGTGGGCCACTCGGAGTTTAGTAACTTCTCCCTCTGAGGGATTCTGTAGGCATTCATTCCATCAGCTGTATTTTCCCTGGTTTACAGGATAGTAACAAACAGGACTTTTTTTACAGACATAGGATGTGACTGAGCTCACAGACCAAGGTGTGCCAGGTCTGTCTGCAGAAGATTTGCATATCAAAGCTGAGGGGGCAGGGAGATATGGCTGACTTGCCTAGGCTGAGCTGGAGATGCAGAATTAAGGTGAAGCTCAGGTAAGTCTCAGGTTCCCATATCTCGGGAAGTGTGCCATGGTACTGAGGTATAGATACCTTCAGAGGCTTTCTGGCTGCTTTAACCAGAATGTACCTAATGCCATTTCTGCTGCTGGATAGTGTAACTGATACTTTTGCCACTGCTGAGGGTGCAACTAGCAAAAAAAACCAACTTAGGAATTACTGAGGACAATTAAGTTTTCTAAATTTGCTGTCTTACAGCTGAATCTTATGAACTATAGGACACAAAATTAACTGTCTATTTTATTGACAGTGGGTTGGATCCCCAAAATTTTCAAAGTTCTTAAATACTGTTCATGGAACATGGCTTCAGTTGGCTTCTAGTTTATGAGAAGGATCTGGAATCCCAATACCTTTGAGAATTGGAACTAAATGAGCATAATCAGGCGTGAAGCAGTAATTCAATACAGACACATAAGGGAAAAGAATTCTTCAGCAAACCTGTTGCTTGTCTTATTTTCTCATATGGCAAAATCTCCAAGAGGATATCACGGCTCATTACAAGATTGTATGTAAAATGAAACATAATCCTGCACTTCTTATTTTCTACATTGCAAGCCCCAAAGTTAAATGATGATAATGTTCAGGAGCAGCAGTTGCTTACTGTTGTCAAAAGGCATAAAGCAGTAAGGTTTGTGTTCTGCTGAGAACAAAATAAAAAATTATGTCTATGCAGGGGGTTAAACACAGGGATCTTAAATGTGTGCACTAGGTGAAAAGGACTGTGTGAAAGGTCTTTGCACCTATGCTTGTACAGAATGCTGGAAGGTGTTCATCTAGAGCAATCACAGAAAATCTTCCCATAGGGCAACCCAAACTCACAATAAAAATGATTTAATAAAGTCAAATAGAGTGTGTCCATCTAGCCCCATCCTACTACAGTGGGGTTCCAGCAGAGCTCACATGGCCACACTGGAGCTGTATTGGAGCTGCCCAGAGCAGCTAGATGGGAGCTCGACTCCCTCTGCAATGCTGCCAAACAAAAGACCATTATTCTGAAAATCTTCATCTTGTAGACAGAAAAACAACAAGGCAAGCTGAACGGCCATCAAGAGCAATTACAACCACAGCGCACACGATGCACTACTGATTTTATCTGTTTCTCTATTAAAATTGCTTCAGACTGTGTTTGTTTACAAGCTGTTTTATCAGATTCAGGTAATGCTAATTAGAAAGCAGAGTCAACAGAAGTGTGCTCTCCACAAGGGCTCTCAGGGCACAAGAAAGCTCCCACCCAAAAGCCCCAAAGCCTTGGTGGGGTGCATACCTGAGAGCTGGAACCAGGAAGGGAAAAGCACAGGATGTTATCTGAATGAGAATCAGAGATGTTTTGCCTAAATCCAAATGGATGAATCCTGTACAACATTAACAGTTGCTCACAGTGAATAATTTTGCAATACCATAAATATAACATTTGTTCCAGGTTGTGGGTTTAAAAGCAAATCTAAGTTGCTGCACACAGGTAAATAAGACAAACCAGAGTTTGTTTTGTCTCAATACTTACAGAAAAGAGGAATTCAACTCTGCTGTTGGCTATGGCTGTAGCACCCACATCTCTCTCTCAGCAGGACTTGGTGATTGAGTACCCAAGCCCAGCCAGGAAGCAGGTTGCTCTGCTGGAGCATCTTCCAGCTCCCTCCATCAAGCCTCTAGGAGATGCCATCAGTGCCCCACCATAGCCTGCTGGTCATGGGTGCATGCCAGACAAAATAGCAGTCCTTGCCCTGAAGGGCTCATGGCATCAGAAAGCAGACACAAGTCACACAAAAAAAAATCACATGACAAAGAGCCCAAAGCTTCGACTTCTGGAGGTAGTGTCCTCTGTGAGGGCACGATCCCACTCCCACCTGTGCCACTGAGATGTTTCCCTGACATGGAGGAAAGTCAGGTGTACCAAATCCAGGCTCTATCCTCTTACACACATTTATTTAAAATTTTGCACCTATTTAAAAAAAACCCAGCAAATCACTCCAAAGTCTCTGGCTGGTAGTTGCTAACCACAAGTAAACTCCTCTTAGATGCACTTCTGCTCATGTACCTCTCCTTTAAAATCCAGCACCAGGTCTGGTGTTATCAATTATCCCATATACTTTGTCTTTAGTGTTATCTGCAGATAACACTATCATCTAGCCCCGTGACAGACGGCTATCACGGCCTGTCAGAATGCCTCATGCTGAATCACTCACAGGAGAAGACGCCTGTATGGTTTCTGAATGACTCTGTGCATGTACAAGAAACACCACTCCAAAACAAGCAGCTTGTGTATCTTATAAAAATTACTTCTAAATCTTACATTACCCTTCTAGCTCATCTATTATTTGTGGGGAAGGTAGAGTTTCTTTTTATTCCTGTCTGTCTTCCATTAAACTAAAGAACTCTATAAATCAATAATAACCTTTTAGAGATGAACCTCTTTGTAATTATGTCTCCAAAGCCAGGTAATTGTTTGCATGTTTTTATAGAGAAATAAAGAAACATGTGTTCAGTATGATCGAAACAAAAAAAAAAGAAGAAAAAAGTAATTGAAACTGGTTATCAGAATTCATCACATTCACACTTTTCATCAACATTTTATATTACTCTTAGACAATTAATTTCTTTTGCACAAGAACCAAATCACTCAATCAAACAACAGTATACATATGGGAGAAGGGAAAGTACAGTCTCTCAATTTGGATCTGATTTGGGTTTTATTACAATATGGTCTTTATTAAGGATAATAATCTACAACCTCTGAGTTAAGGGAATGGTTGATTTGAGTCAAATCAATCTTTGTGTATCTCTGTGATGCCTCACTGACATTTCCCAACAGGAAGGGGCTAAGAGCCCA
This sequence comes from Aleadryas rufinucha, assembly GCA_013397815.1. NCBI lineage: Eukaryota > Metazoa > Chordata > Aves > Passeriformes > Aleadryas > Aleadryas rufinucha. The sequence goes on from VZTH01005378.1 coordinate 191,679, forward strand.
AACGGGAGTGATCTCCGATTAAGAAACAACACAGACATCTTGAAGGCACTTGGTTTGTAGAATAAGATGACAGCAACCAGAGTGCCCTGGGGCACTTTTCCAGGATGCCTACTCCCTGTGTGCCAGCCATCTGGGTTCATTTAAAGTCCCCGCCTGCCTCTGCATGTGTGTGCACGCGCACACGTGTGTGTGAGGGGAAGGTGGGGAGCAGAGGTGGAGGGGGTGTTTCAGGTTGCAGGCTTCAGTGTGGGCTGTGCTGGGGGCTAAAACCGTCCTGCCTGGACCTTCTCAAATCCACCAGCATCATCTGTTGGCCCCTCCAGAGGAGCAATTTCAGCAGGACCAGCTGCAGGGGGTATGTTAAGCATATCTTTTATTCAAAGTGAAAGATGTTAAGCAGGAAATTTCAGGAGCCCTCTTGTTCAGAGAAAGAGAAAGGAGGATCAGGGGGAGAAAATAGAAACTGGAAAACATCCATGAAATTAGTCCCAAATCATTGCCTATACCGAGCATTTCCTGACAAGCTGTCTGTCATACACTTGCAGCAGGTTATGCAAAAGTCTCCGTTGTGAGTAGCACATCCACATGACTAAAGCAAAAACTCAGCTACCAGTGTTTCAGAAACTGCATCTGCCAACGTGTTTTATTTGGAATTAATTTTAAAAAGGAGCATAATAATTTTTGAAGGGAGAACTCACATAGGATATGGCCAGCAGACAGCTTCAAGCCATACATTTCCTCTCCTTATTACCCTGGATTTTAAAGCACAAGTGTATCAGCCTGAACAGCCCCTCGCCTCTCAGGCAGTTCAGCCAGGGCAAATAAGCTTCAACATGGCTGAGGGAGTCCCCAGGAACTGCAGAACAGGGAGGCATGGGAGGACTTGAACTCTGCAGCCCCACAGGGATGGGAAATAGGCAGAAATTCAGCAAGACAATGTCAATTCTGAAGAATCAAAACCAGAAAGTCTCAGCAAAAAAATCAAAATGCATTCACAGCATGCTGGACTGAGTAGCATGACACCAGGATGAAAGAAGGACCATGCAGATCACATATACTGAACATACAGGACTGAATATATAACAGAATGAGAATTTCATTTTTCTTTGTGCTTTTATGCATTAAATTGTAATAGAAATTGAATAAATGATACATTTTTGATAGAAATTTTTAAAATTTTAATTTTAAATGTTTGATTTAAAAATCCACACATTACTTCTGGACTTTTCAGACTGGTTTCATTGAATTTAGTGGTTTTATCTTCACCAATAACACTCTAAGGGCCAAATTTGAGAAATACCATGCAGGCAAGACGTAGAGCTTTCACAGTAGCATTAGCTACAGAGTGTGTGGCACAAAGAAATTACTCATCTCCACGCAAGAGCAGCCCAACTTTGTATATTCCAACAGACAAAGCCTTTCTATATTCCAATATATAAAGTATCTACAAATAAAGAATGGTATTGCAGCTCTTCCCCGAAAAGGAGGGTGTTTCTTGGTCAAAATTTTATTGTCTCCATGGTTATGCTGATTACATCCCTAAGTACCAGATTTTCCAGCTTCAGGTGAGATCTGCAGCTGGTGGCAGTGGTTTCACAGGCAGGTCTATACTTCTGGTTGGGTCACCAGCATATGTCCTTGACATGTTCTGCAGGATAGGTGAACAAGAAAAAACATCCAACTCCTGCTACCCTTTACCACTCTGGCTGATGGGGAGATCCACAGATCTCACCACACCTGCAGAGGTGCAGAGAGGCCTCTCGTCCCATATCTGGGCTCTCAGTAGCCATCTCCTAACAGCCTCAGCTCACCAAATTGCTCATTGCTCATAAGCAGCTGTATTATGTACTGACTCCCAGCAAAATATGGTCAAAGAAAATGGTAGCACATAACTAAATGTCCTCCTGGGACTCCACAGTAAGATTATTTTTGTGTATTCAGGTTTATATGTGTGTATTTTCTGTCTGAGCCAACATGAAAAAATGAATGAGGGAGAATTTAGCCAGATGGGACTTTGCCATGCTGCCTGAGACGTGTCCAACTTGTTGAAGCAAGAAGGTAAAACCAGAAAAGAATTGGGGAATTACCTACTGGTCTCATCTGTATCCTCTGACACCATGTAGATGCAGAGAAGGGCCAGCTACCTCAGCCTGAGCAAAATCCAACAGGAGAGTAGATTGGACTAATTCTGCTGACTATTCCTCAGGCTAACTTACTATTCTTTCAATGTTAATGTCTTGCATTTTTATGACTTTTTAAAAAGTCTTTAAGGAAGCAAAAGCCTGATTTTTTTTTTTTTTGGTGCAGTATAAAGATAAAAAACAGTTCTTGCTCTGCAAAAAGTGTACGGAGCAAATAGCCACACATTAGAAATCGTAATTGTGACAGAGGCACAAAGGAAGAACCAGAAACAATATGCAGACCTTTGTAGTCCTGTTTCTGTGGCGTATCAGCTGGATCATATTGAATAGCCCATGAAAAAATAAATATGTTTGGAATAAAGTGGTGTTAAGAGAAAAATTGCAAATTCATTCCCTGAGTAGCCCCTCTGAAGTTGGTGGAGTTGCCCTAGGGATGAATTTGGTCAGGTATATGTCAACTGGCCGTAAGACATAATTTGAACTTCTACCTTTGCCAAATGAGCGAATATACACACACCATTTATTGCCAGTTCTGTTAGTTTAAGAGGTGCTCTGTGTTTCAAAGCTAACATTTGTACCACTTGTTGCTGTGGTTGTCTCTTATTAACACAGCAAATAGCTAATGAAAATCTATGGCCTTGGAAAAAACCAGCTCATAAGTTAGGACTTTTAAATAAGTCTGCCTGTCATGTACACACAGCATGGTACCCTGCTACTTTTTGTCTCATTCAGTCAGCCCATTTATAAGGACACAAAATCATGGGGCACAAAGGTTGCAAGGAAATTTTTTCCATGAGGAAACAAGCCTGGCTCAACTGCAAACAGCTCATGCTCTATTTTAAGTCAAGCAGTATTCATTTCTCGTGCCAGAGAACCCGATTCATCCAGGGTGTAACTCCGCAAACACCAACAAACTTCTACTAGAGGATAATTTAGTCTAAAGCGCTTCAAAGTCTTGCTTAATTTATACACATTTCAGTTTGGCTTTAAAGCCATCTGTCCCACTACCTTCCCCCAGGACCAGGTGCCCCTGCACTGGCTCCCTCAGCAGAGCACAGAGGGAGATGGCTGAGTTTCCTTTAACAGACATTCTTCCTCAAGGCTCCTGTTCTGCAGAAAATGTGACACCAACCTGGCTATGATAACAGTGTGACCCATCCAGCAGTCATGCATGTCCCCAGCTTTGGGGAGGCATTTTCTGAGATCACACTTCCTTCAAGGAACCCAAATTTCTTTTTAATAACAAGGTGACAGCTCTTACAGAGGTCCATTTAGCACAGTTTTGCATAGCCCCATGTGCATGGGTGCATTTCTGTAAAGCAAAAATAAACAGTGTAAAGTTCATCTTAGCAATAGCTCCCTGCCCTGTTCCAGGGACTAAATTAGCCCATAACATTTAAACATCAGAAACGTGGATTTTATGAGGTGTCCTTTACCTTCCTTTAACCTTGAATATAACATGTCCATCTCTTAGCAGGAAATTTGTCTTGTGAATGTCCACCCTAAAGATGCCACTAACACATGGCATGAAAGCATGGCACACTGACAAGGGGATTGTACCCCAGCTGTAATCACCAGACTTTCCCTAATGGGAGCTATATGGGTCAGATTTGCAGAGGCTCCTCCCAGAATAATCAAAACACTGAGCTGTTAGGATGTTTTAAACAAGGTTTCTGGCCCTTTACAAAGCATGTGTGCTATATATCCTTAAACATGACATGTTTTCCTCAAGGAGTTCCTTGTCAAGAATCTTTGTATTTAATAGTGGGTGATGATGAGAATATGCCCTAAATGAAACGTAATTGAAAATGAGATTATGTAACTTTACTTCCTCCATAAGTAGACTTTCCCTTGACATATTGTAGTCAGGGTTTGCATTGAAGTCTTCAGTGTTAAGCAAACTGACAAATACAAGATTTCTTTAAGAAATTAAAAAACCCCTCTGAGATCTGATTAACATCTGCTGGTCTTCTGCAGCAGGAGGAAGCAGAGCTGAGTTCCAGCGGAATAAACTTAAAATAATAAAATCCAGTGGGTGATGAATTAAAAAAAAAAAAGAGTTAGTTTAGAGTGAAAATCACTGATGTCACAAATAAATCAGACATCAAAACAAACAAACTTTAATTTACTAATTACCCTATTGGTTGTCAAATAAAATTTTAGTCACTCTTAGTAGAGCTGCATATGCTCCTTTGCAACAGCTCTTGAAGAAAATGGACAGAGTTTTTGCTTTATTAAAGACAGCTAAATTGAGTATTTTTTTTTTTTCATCCAGGCTTGAGAATGAGGCAATATTTTGCTTGAAAGTTTTCTTGCCCTTCCAGCAGGCAAAACACAGAGTCTGATTAACCAATTCTCAGTGAGACCTCAAATAGACTTTGGCTGACAATTCCCCTTCAAACCAAAAAATAACAGTCAATTTACTATTTTAAATAATGCAACAGTACTTACACTTTGAACATCCATATATTGTCAAAACAATAATGGAGTTTGTTGCCTACAAAATACCAACTTCCAAAAACACTATAGAAGAATAAAATGGTGCACTACTCTTTTGCAATGGACCTGATTCTTTTTAAACTTGGCCTGTGATTCCACAAGTGATATTATTTCTGAAAAAATCTGTGTGTGGGGAGGCCCCTTTAAAATTATTTTTTTAACTCTTAAAGACTTGTGATTTATGGTGCTGAGTAGTTATGGTGGCAAAAAATATTCTCTTTGCAAAATTGACAGAAGTTACTATTGGTGTTTAGTTTTACTCCCCATGTTTATCTGGCTTGCCAGGGTTAGTTGAATCAGTTGGGATTTTTCTCATACAGCTTCTTTCTGAAAATGATGCTGATACGTGCTCCACCTTTCCCATCTTTGCCAGGTGAATAGCACTTCTGTCCTTGAGGGCAGACCACGCGTGAATAAAATGATCAGTAAAAGTAATTACAGTATCAACGGGAGCTAAGCTTCTGCCAGTGCTGCTGCTCCCATCTCAATTTTCACTTAAACCAAATCACTTTGTAAAGTGTCTAGGGATGAGGTTTAGACATCTGAGATTAGAAATGGAGATTAGAAATACCTTTTTGCTGGGAGAAGTCCCCTCTGGCCACGTATTTAACATACATCCAGGTGGACAGAGATGTCAGTTGGAGGAAAGCTGTTGCTCCCTCTGTGCTGTGAAAGTTATGATAATGCACTTACAGGAATCACAGCAGTGGCTAAATGGCCAAGGAGAGGAAAGAAATAAAACAGCTGTTCATTGTAGTGGTGTCCCCTCCCGTTGGGTCGACTGAGCTGTGGCCAGTCCCTATCAGTCAAGCCCTGGCCATCCAATGGCTCGATGATCCCGAGCCTGAGGGTGTCTCCTTGGGCGGGGAGACTGACAAGAAGCCACCCTCGGGGCGGACCCCCGGGTGGAGAAACAGGGCCAGGACCTCCCCTGGTTCTGGAAATTTCGGCAAGTTATGAGCCTGGATTGCTTAGTGGAGAAGACCCTCCCCATCACCCTCAGATTATTGATATGGGGACACGGGTGCCTCCCACTTATGGATATGTTATTGGTTGCGGGGGCTTCCCCCGCCCCTTTTCCCCTTCCCTTAAAATCCCGGGCACAGGCTGGAGCCCCCGAGAGATTTCCCCTTCCCCGAACGTTCAGTAAGTCCTGTTGAGAGCTCTCTCTCTCTTTGCCTTGTTCCTCTGGCGCCTGAAGCAAACACCCTTGCTCCCTTGAGGCAGGCTATCCGACCCTGGGGACGGCCAGTCTCTCCCCGGCTCCCTGACGCGGACCGCTGCGGAAGCGAGCCCCGAGGACGGTCCTTCAGGAGGGCCGGCCTGCTACCCCAGGCTGACATCGAGCTATCCCAGGGGATCAGGCCAGCAGTTCATCTTTGAGCCAAACAAAGAAACAGCACTAAAATGATGCTGCTACAGATTACTGACTCATATCCTGTAGCTAAGAAGCTGCGATACAGGGGTCAAGCCTATGCAAGAGTGAGCTGGGTTCTGATCTGAACACAAGTGCACCAGGTGATGTGGAAAGAAGTAGCAGCTCTGATAGCAAGGGTCACTGTATTGCTTCCCTCTCTATGGGGCAGCTAAGCATGGACAAAAATTCTTTCTGATAAAATAGATTTGCACATCTATGTGTCTGAACACTGCAAAAGATGAGTGGAATGACCTTTATGTTCAGAGGGCTTCTTATCAATATATTTTCATCTGCTTAGGTAGGTTTGTTGACCAGATTTTCACTGGGGTTTAGGACAGTCAAGAAAGCAGAATTTTCCTTGTATGAGAACTAAAGAGGACCTCTATCAAATATTCCTTAGTAAACTGATAATTCCACCAGTGTCTGCCATTTTTCTTACATTTTGGATGAGGCATTATAATTCTCTTGCTCTACTACAGGATCATTTCAGTTTCCTAAAAAGTTGGGTCTGAGGCTTAGAGATGAAGCAGGACACAGGGAGCAGCTGCAGGCGGTGGAGTGCAGCCGTTGCAGCTGTGGCTCCTCATTCCTGAATGCCAAGAACATCCCACCGAGACGTTCCATGTGCAGAACAGTCTCTTCACGCCAACGCGGTAGTAAATACATGTGTGAATGGGGCTGCAAGTGCTCTGAGACATTAAGAGGTTGGGAAGCTGGTACCTGTTACCGAGGAGCTGGGGGCTTCTGTGACCTCCTGGCACCAGTTTTGACCCTTAATGTCCCAATTTGGGTAAATAGGACCCCACTGCAATGGCTCAAATAACTCCAGACAGCATAGGCTTGATCTGCAGAGGCACAGTTCAACAGGAAGGGTTGGGACAACCTCTGTCCTCTGACTCCACACCAGGACTATGACAAGTTTGGCTTCAACCTGACAACGGGGGGCAAGGGGCAGTGTCAATGTGCCCAGGGCTCTTCATGTTCTGAGGCTGGCTGGCATGGGATGGCTTGTGTCCATGCTATTAAACTGTCAGTACCCCCTAGACAATTTAAAAGGGTGAATGATTGATTTCTAGTGCCTGGAAACATTCTTCAGGGCTATTTAATTTATTAGTATGGACAGAGTCAATGTGAACTAACAACCGAGTCCAGACAAAGAGCTGCAGTCCAGCTGTGTAGGAGCATCATCAGCTGTCCATAGCCGGGAGGCAAGGGTGGGGAGATCAGAAGTATTGCTCCAATTTACTACCACATTTCTGTTTTTCTGTGTTTGATGTCCCCTCCACCAGGCAAATTTTGCTTTCTCGTCCTTTGGGACTCACTGGTTGTGAGTAGAGAAATATTGCCACCTGTGAGCACTCAGATGTCTTTGTGTTCCTTTCATGGCATAGAGGTTGAGTGTATAATATGTAAGAAAATGCTTAGACACACATCCACCTCCAAGCACTAGATTATTGCTGTATAGATTTTAGAACAAATACATGTGATGTCAGAGAGCCAGATTTTTAATTTCAGTAAAAAAGTCGGTTGAAAAATGTGGAAAACCCACTAATCTCCAGCCATATATTAATTTTACAGCATGTAAATCTGACTGATACATATTTTAACTAATAGAAGGAAGAATTCATGATGATGGAGTGCAGTTTATCAATGAAATTTTGATCACAAAGCCATCAAAACCTAGCATAGTGCTTTCTCCACTCAGATGTAATTTTTCAGCAGTCCCAGTGAAGACCTCCAGCCTTTTCAGTGAAAGTAACACCCATTTTTTTCTTTTATTTGGGCTGATCTGTTCCTTGGAGTCTTCTTACCATGCACATATGCCATTTTCTTGCCTGATTCTCTCTTACAGTACTCAGCTGGAAGCTCTTCCATCTAAGCCACCACCCACAGGCATGGTGGAAGTGGGCCATAAAGCAGCCAGGATCAGACAAAACACTGGAAGCATTTGAAGAGAAACTCAGAGAGGGAAAGAATAATACTGGTTGAAACTGAGGTGAAAGTTTTGCTATCTCTTTCCTTCCAGAGCCTTTTTATCCAGTGTTTGCTCTATTTTTTGTTATCTCCTGCACTACTTTATCCTTGCACCCCCGGGATCCCTTTACTTCTGTCAATGCTTCAAAGTCCTGTCCTGCTCTGCACCGTATATTCTTTGCTTTTCTCTTTCCTCCATGCTTACCAACCCTCATGTAGCCTTACAGCTTTAGAGAAATTGATGTAAAATTCTTTTTTGTTACATGTGGCTCATTTTCTTTATATGACTGACACATTTTCTACTTCTTACCTGTATTTTTATGTAAACATAATCTCAAATTCCCTTTATATAAAAGAGGGGCAGCTAGCACAAATGGCCAGCAGAGCTATTAAAAAGCCACCACAGGACACACATCTGTATGAAAGAATACACTGCTTTTTGATACCGGTAGCTGCAAGGTCATTAATGGCAGGAATAGGAGACAAACAGTGTTAATAACAGGCTAGTGAGGACCTGAAGGAGCTTCATGCTTCCCATGAAAGCTTTAAGATTTTTTTCAAATCCTTCCCTGACAGGAAAGGAACAAGAGGACTGGGAGATTTCTTCCACCCTGGCCGTTTCTTTGATATACCACAGCCAAAGCAGGATGCCGTGAGGATAAGCATTTCCTACCTGGCCAATGAATATGTTATACATTGACCATGGTGGCAGTGGAGCTACCTTTATCTGCCCTCTTCTACCTGCAGTCCTCTGAATTCATAGAGGATTTAGATTATATTTTTCAGGGTAATTGTTGAGATCCTCACTCAATGTGGAAAACAGAGGTTATGAGAGATTAAGAGGTTAAGAAGGCAACCGAGAATGTTATAGTCTGTTTTCTTTGACACTTTCCATATTAAAGCTTCATACTCTCAAGACTCATCCACCTGGATGGACATGAGTGAGGTGGCTCATTCCCATGTGAATGAGAATTTGGCTCAATGGCATAATTAGTTTTAAAACTTGGGAATAGATTTTTCTCCAACAACAGTACAATTAAGAACAACAACTGCTTGGGATCTGGCTTTCATTTCTGCTGTTTGCAAGTTTAATTTAGGTTGGGTTAGACCTTTGCAAACTTAAAAATGAGCGATTGCGATCAGCTGTTTACTGACCAGCTGATCAAGAGCTGCTTGCTAAATTAGGGAAGAGGAATAATTAGTTTGTCAACATTTAAACCCCAGAAGTCTGTAGAAAAAGGTTATTTTGAAGGATTCCTATCACCGTATTTATTGACCTTTAAACTCTTCATCTCTTCTGTCACTCCATGTTTAATCGAGTCACTTAGGCTGTCAGGCTAATAACTAAGATAATGAAGTAGTCTAGGACCTTGGTTTACTACTTTGTTATTCTAATGCTAATTTTAGAATGCTAAAAATAGGCTCACTAAAAATAAGACATTGTGGGTGGGTTTTTCTCCTAAAACAATTGAGCTTCTGTTACTTCCCTTCCCAAACTATTAAGACATCATTAGATTTCAAAGAGGTTATTTTGTAGTAAAATTTAATTGTAATTTTTTGTAGTGAAGGGCTTCGTAAGCCAAATTCCTGGGGTGGTTATACCTGAGGAATAAAGAAAGATGGATTTGGTACTTGTTTACAATTCTATATTGCTAAACATGAAGGGAAAATAACACTTATGTCAGAGTAAGTGCACCAGGAAGGTGAATCGTTTTATTAAAGGACAATATCTTTAAAAAACAAAGTCACTGAAGCAGGAGTGATTGGTACTAAAATGTTTTAATAGTATGCTGATTGCATGGAATGTCTGGAAGGACAATTCAGGTTCTTCAGACGTTTACCTGAGCTGCTTTTTTTAACCTTGAGTTGCTCAAATTTTTTTTAAGTGTGATTTTGTTTAGCAAATTTCTGTGTGCACAATACTTGAGCTTCAGATAACGTTGATATAGCTGAAATTTCTTTATTTACCCCTTGTTTTCTGGTGTATATTTTTACCCTTGCAGCCATTTCAATATGTTTGTATTTTGGTATAGCTGGCAATATGCATAGATGAAAGCTGTGTGAAAGCACTGTGCAGGAAAAAACATGCTGCTAAAACCAGATTCTGAGGAGAAATAGAGAGCATCTAAGTACGTTTTTAAGAATACTTGCTTGACACATTTTTTTCACAAATCACTTTCTTAGAAAATCTCCCCGTCTTTTTGGTTTTATATACAGATTTTTTTTCTTTCCCTAACAAGAGCCCCATCTCTTTGGATATTCTGTCATGCCTAGAATGTTAAATCCATTTACAAGTTTTTGCTTTCCTTTTAAAGTAAAATAACTTTTTTCTTCAGCCTTCCTTTAGACAATAATGTGCCCTTAAGTCTTGTAAAGAGTTCTATGAGATTTTAGGCAATAAAAAACATTGAGGGGTGTGTTTTTCAGGAAAATATAGAAGACTGTTTTATGTATTGGAAAATTGTGTTTCAAAGGGATTTTGCTTAATATGAATAAAAGAAAATAAATTGCTTACATTNAAGGTGTTAGCTCCTCTTCATTTTAAAATCCTCTGTTTGCTATACTCCACCAGTTTGACCTACCAGCTTTGCAGCCATAAGGACACTTGGCTATTTTATTTTCTCTGAAATGGAAGTTATGCAGACAGCGTCAGATGTCCTATAGCCTGACAAATTTCCTGGATTATTATTTTGGAGGGCACAGCTGATTGTGCTAGATAGGGGGATAATGCTACCACTACTCCCTGAGTCTGTCGAGACCCCTGTCTCTCCCAGCCCCCTACTGACTCATGATTTAATGCTGCATGTGCTGTCTAATAGAAACAACTCCTCCAGGCTGAAACCATATCAGTCTTATTTGTCTGGTAACTACTGTGCACATGTTAAGGCACCACACAAAGAGCAGTAATGTCTTTGAGATGGGTTACATTATTTATTGCACTTTCATACACAGCTTAAACCTGGTGGTCCCTTTAGGGTTAAATAATTCAGAGCAATTGCTATGATCTGGCATGGCTTACACCATCTTCTGAGTTACCTCTCTCCTTGTGGATCCCTGGCTTTGAATGAGATGAGATTTTGCTTCTAGGGAAAAATCTTTTCTGGAATTTCTTTACTATTACTCCAGGCCAAGAAGGCTGTCAAAGGCTTTGTTCAGAAACAAGACTTTTATCCAAATAAGCTAACTCATGCTGACCTCTTTCAAAAGGACGTCCTACCAAAAGTACATTCTCCTGCATCACAGTACCTTCTCACCATACTTCCCTCCAGTGCTGGCTGGAGCACCGGTTGAAGCTGAAAGGCAGCATGGAGCATCAATCCTACTTTTCTATTTTTAGTCCACAGCAATCCTTCTGTCAACTGTGAAATTTCTCGAGTTGCAGTTTTGGGAATGAGGCGGTTCTGGGTTAGAGTCAGCATCAGAGGCAGTGGAGTAGAGGCAGTAGAGGCAGTATCAGAGATAACCACATTTCACAGGCGTACTGACTCACCCCATGCTCTTGGGATTGCTTACTGAACTTCACACTCATAATCTCATGCTGCTTTGGTGCCCCATTTTTTGGCTGCTGATAGAAAGCACACGGGAGCACACTTGCCTGGGAAAGCAGTTTCTGCATGTCAACATGGATATCTCATTTAGTCACAGCTGTGGTGGAATATGTAACAGAGTGTTTTAACTAATCCTTCCCACACAGAGAAGAGGTGTTTTGTGTCACCAAGTGCACCTCACACAGATCACAGCATTGTTGTAGCCGGTGGACTTGGGGGTTGCTATTTCAAATTAAGACACACCCTTATAGAAATATATGTCCATTACTGTGCCAAGAGAATAATTTTATTCCCATAATTTGCAAGAGTGTTGTAGTATTCCCTTAATGATAAATTTGATTTTCCAAAATTTTTCTTTATGCAGAAATGTTACATGAAGACCATATTTCTTCTGCATATCCAAGTTATTTCTCTGATGAGCATTCTCTCTACTCACTAATTATTATTTTGAATTTGTTCTTGGCAGATACCTGCTAGCATCTCAGTTCTCATTACTCTGGAAACAGCTGCTGCACTTAACTTTGAGGTTCTTTTAGACATTATTATGAGGGAATTCACCACTTCCATTCAAACTTGCAGGCCTTCCAAGATAGCATGATTTAAACAGCACCTTGTTAGATTAAACTTAAACAGGAGCTTAGTCTTAACCTCCATGCAATCAAAAAACTGGTTGCAGCATTGATTACAAGGGCAGGGGGCTTGTGTCCGAAGCCATGCTGTTCTGGATCCCCAAAGCACAGTGAAGGACATATTCTCCAGCTATATATCACCTCAGCAGAGATCATAAAAGCAGCCCCACACAAAGAGACGCACAGGAGGCAGAGATTATCCTCACTGATTAATGCTACCGTGCATCCTTGCAGGCACATGGAGCCCACAGTGCCTCCACACGCTCCCTGATCCTACAGCTCTGGGCCTACCTGCTAGAGCCACCTCCACCCACCAGCACACATCTCCTGGGACATCTGAGTGTACACCTCCATGCCCTTACACTGAGTCTTTGCTCCCAGACAGAGCATTTTTCTTCAGTTTCTGTGGTACAGTCAGGGAACTCAGGCTTCCCATCTGCTGGATGGACCACACAGATGTGCCACCCCCCTGTCACCACTGAGAAGAGAGTTTGTTAATCTCACATTGGAATCCCAGTGCACCAAGAGTTTTTACGTCTGAAAAAAGCTATTTATTTTTGGCTCTCAGCAGTAGTTATCTGCTGCAAGATAAGTCTCATCTGCAGAAGGGCTCAGCTCCCCTCAATAAACCCCAGAAATTACCTCCCTTCTTTCCCAAATAGATGATGGCATGTTCTTGGGCAAGTCTGGACTCTGCTTGTCTCTGGCCAGATCCCTTGGCTCCACCAGGAGGTGCTTGAGGCCTTGAACTGGGGGCTGCTGAGAGACACACCAGCATATACTGGCTGCAGAGTCCTGCAGAGCAGAAAGCAGTCAGACAGTGGCATTGCAAGGGATAGGAGCAAACTAGCTGCAAGTTCTCTCCAAAATTAAGCTTCTGTCCCAAGTCCCCCCTTCCCTCAGCTGCAAAGAGCTGCTTTGGCCCAGTAGAGACAACCATTACTACTAGAAACCTTCTGCAGATTTCCTACATGGTTTTCATAGTCTTAGGCAAATCTCTTGGTTACCTCAAGGCATTTCCCTGGCACCAGGTTTAGGCATCTGAATCCTGCCCTAGGTGGCAGTAGTAGGACAAAGAGTCTCCAGTGGGTGCCCTACCTTGGACACGGCCCTTCAGCGTTGCCCAAGTCTGTATTCAACTGCACGTGAAAATGAAAACTCATTGTTGTTGCATGGCCACCACAAATGGAAAAACTCAGTATTTCTACTCATAGTGAGCCAAAGCCCATTTTTCAAGGCATATTAAGATTTCTCTTGCTAGTTATCTTCTATAGAACGTAATTACATGAGCTTCTCATCAACAGAGAGACCTCAGTGCCTGGTGCTGCCCCATTCAGGGCTCAAGGTCCCTGCACACTCGGCTGCAAACAACACACACTGGTACACTCACAGCTTGGGTTACTGCTGGTTCAGCACTGCCCTGAGTAAACACTGCAGCCACTCACCCAGCCTCCTGTTTTTGCATTCCGGGATATTTCAGGAACACGTTTGAGTTACATGCTTCACCGCAGCTGTATTGACTCTGAAAGAGAAATGGTGGCCTTAAAAAACATTCTACCTCTCTAATTCAGTGAGGGGATTTCCAAACTGTGAACTGAACTTCTTAGTGTCAGAGATATTATTCTCTTTGGCTATTCAATATACTTGGATGAGTTGCCTATTTGCTGGGCCCTTATGGGCTTTGTAAAGCTATTCCTTCTGTTTAGAAAACACGTTTATTACACTCCAGGTACCTGAAAAATATTTTGCCAAGTGACTAAGGACTTCAAAGGAAGCCAGAGTCTTTGCCACAGATGTCTTTAATGTGAGATGTAGCTATGCTTTTATTTATGCATTTATATTATATATGTGTGAGCATGTCTGTGTGTACATACATGAAGATATTTATTTTAGAAGGGTTTCAAATTATTATTTCATCAGGTTTTTTTCAATATGGCTTATTATTTTACACTCATTGTACTTGAAAATTTTATAAATAAAAGTGCTACCAAAAATTACAATGCAGAGTTTTTAATCTCACACATTTTAAAAATAGCTGCTTTTCCCTTTGTGGGAACGCAGTGGCATTCTGCCATTGCCCATGCGCACAACTGCCTGACTGTGGGATTCGTTAAACAGGAATAGCTCACACACAGTCTCAATGACTCTATGATTTAACGAATTTGACTCAGATGTATGAAAATATAAAGACAGTGAATAAGCAGCTGATGTGTCACAGGGGATGAAGGTTTCGCTAGCTACCACAGCAGCAGCAGCATCACATTTTCCTGACAAGAGCATGATGACTGCATTTTCGGGTGTTTGAGTAAAGAAAGGGTTTGTATGTGCACAGAGAGATTGGTTTTCCCTGGAATAGTTTGAAGTCCTGTAGGTGCTGAGCTCAGCTTACATAAGATTTTTCTCAGAATGCAAGCTGGGACTTGACTTTATGTCCACAAGTCAATATTTGTTCTCTTCTCTGTGCCAAATCCTTCCATCTCCTGTGTACTGAATTGATCACTGGTTTATTATTTTGAAAACAATGATTTGAGTCTATATTCCAGCCAGCAGTTTCTTTTTTCTCCCTCTTTCTTCCTCCTGCTCCTAGTTTGCCACTCTTTGCCTCTGTGTGGTGACTTGCTGCGTACAGCCTTGGAGATTTCCCAAACTGGTTAATGACACCCTTCCTACCTCAAATGATTCACCCTTTGCTTCCAAAATGGGAGGTCATCTCTTTTCCTTTCCTACGGAGTCTCATATAGTGCTGCTGGAGAAAAACTGTCAGCTACGTTTAAGTGGTATGTGTGGTTATATTTCACCAATGTTTGAACAAGTCTTTTCAGGATTGCTCCAGATCAAAGCACGCACTGTTAATCCCCATTTTTATTAGCCAGAAATGCAACCAAAAAGCTTTATTTCAAAGTGGATGCAGACATTGCTCCTCAGGCAACTTTCTGGCATCCAAAGGATCTTGGTGTTACTTGTCTTCTTCAGCCTCCTACTGGAATACAAAGCTTGGTGGTAGCATCCTATATCAGATAATTTCCAGAGCAGCCTTGATTCTCCAACAGCCACCTCTCAGAGCAGGGCCATGCCACTGCCTTGTAGGGCCATAGAAGATATCTTTGAGAAAAGACTTTTTAAAGTCCTATTGCCACTTCCTATACCATCAACTGGGCATACAAATAGAAGATATGAGATTTTCCAGAGTAGGTAGAATCCTTTTGAGGTGATGTCTGAGGGTCACAAGATTTTTCAGAAGAAAATTTTTGGTCAGTAGATCTTGTGGCAGAAAAGTTTTTAAAAATTTGCTAATCTCAACAATAGGCTCTCATGAATAAAAACACACACTTCATTAAGTAGAGCCACAGTGCCATGACTCCCAACTGTGATTTAGCAAGAAATATTTCAAAAGTGTCTGTCAATGTAATATCTAAACACTGTTCTGGGAATATAAAAATGCAGAGACCCACTCAGAAGGACAGTATATCAATTCAGAGATGAGAAGTCATATCATATTTCATCAAATATAATTCTATTCATGCATTCAGTTGTACCCCACTGCCAGCCATTGTAGGAAGTAACAAATGTGTTATTCAAAAGTCTCAAGGCTCCTCCTGGAATAAGTGAATAGCACTGGCTCAAACCCCACTCCAAATTTCTGGGCTCAGTAAGCAGCCTCCCAAGGGGTCCTCAGAGGACGACATCTCTGTGCGTGTGACTGCAGAGGTTATGCACCAGGAGACTTGCATGGAGGAAATGGTGCTTGACTTGGGAACACACACGCTGTCACAGCTGGGGCCACATGCCAGTGTCAATTAGAAGGAACATTCCAGTAGGGAAGTGCCCCATCATTGCACCACTTCCCATGAGCTGAACAGTTTTACAAGCTTAGTGTGATGATGTCTGACCTGCTTTGAAGTCCTTGAAAAGTGCAGCCTCCTCCTGTTCTGCCAATTCCCTGCCTGAACCAGCCATGGTAACCTGGCACACACAGAGGTCACTCAGCTCTGCCCCTGTCCTCACACCTCTTCCCTTCAGGAGCCCTTCCAGTGTTAGAGGCTTCCTGCTGGAGGACAACCACAGCTCCCTGTGTCCCTGAGCAGGGTCCTTGCTGGAGAACTGTGTTGCCCACCACAATGCAGAACCTCTTCTTCTCTCTTTCTTTCATCTGTTGTTCTCAGCCTCTCCACCAGTCCTGCCTGTGCAGTATCATTGTTCTGTCTCTTGTTTTGTCACCAGGCCTTTGCGGTGCTAGCAGGCTTATCCTGCTGAGTCTTTCTGCACTTGAAATTAGGATTTCTCTCTGTCCAAGCTTATCTATTGATTGCCTGCAGGCTGTGAAAGGAAGAAAAGAGGAATTAGTCTCTCTGACTGTACAAGATCTTTTTGCACTGCTACAACTGATAGAAAATCGTATTAATCAGCAGGCTACAAACAACTGTTGAACAAAAACCATATGTTTGTAATGTTCTCTGAAGTTCAGGAGTACTCAGGAGGAGATGCAAGAGCAACAGGAGAACCTCAGGGCTGGGATCAGTGCCTAGAAAAAAGGACATATTGTAGGACAGTAAACAAATAGTACTCAGAAGATCACCCCCACTGCACTGCTGTGTTGAATCAAAGGAAGCATCTCATCAGATTTCATTACAAGTCCTGAGAAGGTATGGTGGGTGAAGCAAGAAGATGGGACTGCTGCATCACACCATTTGTTACATCTCTTTTCTCAAATCCCAGCAACATATCCTAGCATATATCCAAAATGTATATAAAGACCAAAAGTAATTTAACTCAAGCTTGATGTAATCTATTAGGAAAAGAAGAACTGTAAAAAGTAGTAAGTTTAAGATCAAACTTTAAAGTGTTCAGAAATGCAAAATTGGACAGTGGGAGAACTAAAAGCTTAGCTTCTTTGTAGTAGCATAAATTTTCACTATGTTAGCACAGAAGTCTTCACATTAAAAGAGGGCTAATGCTGCTAATTCTTACAATTTTACCATGGACTTTAAGTACTTTAAAAATTCAAATGATAACATAGATCTTCAAAATTAATTTTTAAAGATGATGCTAAATAGCACAGAAAATAAAAATTTCTTGTTGTTTGAGGATTTAAGTCAATTCTTCTCGGCAATAGTGAGTTAAAAGAGGATATAGCAACTATGCACATAGGAAACAGCTGCTTTTGTTGTGAAAGACATTTGGTATAAATACAGAGGTCAAACATTATCCTTCATTCTGGAGATGAATCAAGATGTAGAGAGTTTTAGATCCCATTTATTGCAATGTTTTTCCTTATTTAATGTAGTAATGGAAGTCATTTCATGGGCTCTAAGCCTTGCCTCTGCTTGAATGCAAAAACCACAAAAGTCTCCCTTTACCACCAACATAGATCTGGGTAGTCTTCCAAAAGAAATCAGCCAAATGATCAGGGACAAATTATTAGGCAGTTTTGGCAGAGGGATTTATGTGTTTTCCCTGCTAAATAAAAAATTAATGGGGATGGAGTATTAGCAGCTGGGATTTGCCAATGTATTCACTCCTGGTTTAATGGCTCTTCTGCAGAAGTAATGGGGAGTCCTTCTCATTAAAATTACAATTCTCATTGGCATGATAAGGAACACCATTGACAAAAACTGAGTGGTTTTGAAAATCCCAGCGACAGTATTTTCCAATCAGACTCAATTTTATTGGTGAGTTGTGCACTATCATGTAATATAACAGGCCCAAATATCTTTTTTTTGCTGAGAGTGTGGGACAAGAAACTAAAAAGGGGAGATTATTTACTTTTTGGGATGATGAAGGATATTTGTCATGCAAGGTGGAGCACTCTGCACTCTATTTCATCCCTCTGCTAAAGCAACATTTACTATTTTGTCCTGCTTTTTCCTATTTCCTCTTTACATCATTACCAAAGCAAAGTTAGTTTATTTTGTCACCATAACATTTTTACCCCAGACAGAAATGCACCTAAATAACCCCTGTGAGCCTGCTGCCAAGGCCACTCTGTGAGTGAGCTGGCAGGGGATGCTGTTGGAGGCATGCAGCCAGAACACCTTCCCAGGGATGCTACACCTTGTCCTCACACTCTGCCTGTCTGCCCTTGCTCACCTTGGAACACGACCTCCCACCTGGATGATGGCTTTTGGCTTCCAGCAAACAGGGCAATGGTAAAGAAGCCCTTTGGTTGGTTGACCCCATCCATGGACTGGATCCATCCAGGCATCATCACCCACCAGAAACTGTTTATTTATGTCATGTCTTGTACTGGCTCCATGGCAAAGGCTGTAAATACTGCCTTTTATCCCTCTTAAAACTCAGAAGAAATGGGAATGTTGTCTTAGTACATTCAAGACTGAACTCCTTTGAGAGGAAAACAAAACATGTTTTGCCTTCATTTATTAAGAGTTTTCTCCAACATGTGTGAAGGGCTCTTTATTTTGCAGAAATATGAAATGGAAAAGGTCCGTGGTCCATAGCCCTACTGATGTGGGCTCATACCCTCTGGCTGGCTCAGAGCAGCAGGAGTGATGTTCAGTAATCTCCCCAAGAACAAATATTTCTGCATCTGCACTATATTTAAATCACTTTTAATGGGATGAGTGATAATTTGGGTAAAGGATTTGGGTTCAGCTATTGAAAGCACAAGAGACCAGAGAAGATAGAGAGGAGAATTATATCCATTGAGGGACGAGAGGGCTGGGAGAGAGAAGTTTGGGCTGGCCAGGTATGAGATCAGGACTGCAAAGTGCAGAGCTCAGCCTGATGCTTATTTCAAGACAAGAGTTACTAAAAAAATGTAAAAATATAACAGAAAATGAGTGGGAACTTAAGGAACTCAGTGTTTATCTGTTTGAAAGGTCTCCACACTTTGGGATAGCCAAGGCCTTGTTGGCATGAAAAAGCTACTTCTGTGCTCTTGCAGAGCTTTTTCTTTCTCACACTGAATTTCAGCAGCAATGCCTTAGCAATGTGTATGTTGGAATTAAAAGAATATGTTTGTTAATTTGCTCAAACACAAGCTGGTAACTCTGATTCAAAATATTATTTTCTTCTATTCTTGGGGTAGAAGAGTGAGAGGAAAAAATAAGGACACAGAAATATGCATCATCATTCTACTATTTTGCTTTTACATCTCATTTTAATATTTTTCAGTTTTTCTTGCATGGGTTTTCTGCACAGATTTCCTCTCTTCCTTGTTTCTGAAAAGTGGCCTTTAGATAGAATCCCTTTTGCTTCACAGCAACCATCAGTGCCCATCTCAGAGAAAAGGTGGACTGGGCAGGGATACTGCTAAGAGCCCTGGCTGGTGTGACAGCCCCACACACAGTGTATGCCCCTCTGCTGCCCTTTCCTCTTCCACACCTCCATTGCACCAGCTACAGATGCTCCTCTTTGTTTTGGAGATGTTCCTTTCCTCCAAGCACTGATGTCCTATCATTTACATGAGGTGAATAGAAACACTGATTTTTTGTTGACTGAGCCCCAGCTGCTCAGGTTTGGGAGTTAGACTGTGGCTGGAGGTCTCCATGAGTAAGTACTGGGCTAAGGAAAACCTGTTTGCATAATGAAATTGTAAAGGTTTACATGAAAATGTGAGTGATTGTATACACTTGCAATTACTAATTTGTCCTAGTAGGTAAACAGAGATGCCCATGGTCAGGGAACAAACAGGTTTACACATCCTGTGTGGAAACCTGGGGCTGCACCCTTCTTCCATTGTTTGCTATTTACATTATGAAAATCTAAATGACAGTTAAGAAGCCAGAGGTTAAAAATATTTTGCAAACTTAGCTGAAGAAACCGAACTGTCAAGAGTTCAGGTAGTTTCTATTTTTTTTTTTAATGTGCTTCAGGAGTACATTCACACTTCAGGAGGCTCTCACATAAATATTTGCTTGCAAATGCCACCAGAACAGAAAACTACATAGTGAGTCCTGATGCTTTGAATGAGGATCCAAGCCTAAACTGGCCAACTGTTTTATATAGCCTCCTTTGGTAAATCTGCTGCCTCATTTCCAGACGATCTCATTTACTCTTTATCGTCCAAATATTTGTGGAAAAACGGTTTACTTCTAATTTTGAATAAGCCCCTATATTTTCAAATATCTTCTGCAATGTTTTATAGTTAGAGGGCTGCGTCCTCACATGTTGCAAAGCAGAATAACTACAGTGAACTTAAAGGAGAGAGCTTGGTATAAATAAGCTGAAGATCTGGCCAGCTCTAACCTGTGTGAAGAATTACCTTCTTTATTTTTAAACTGTTGGTAAATTAAGTTAAACTGAGATATAATGGTAATAATGCAGTTGGCAATTGGCTTCTAAGACTTACCAGATTCTTATCGTAATAGCTGTTAGAAGGCAAATCAATAGCCTTCACTGATGACTTAAAAATACACTCTGTAGTAACTTCCTCCCTTAGTCATGGATGTTCTGAGGTTCAAAGTCTGAAAAATTAACTTTATCTTCCTGGTGGACTCCTGTCTGAAACCTCAACTGTCTTGAGATCAAAGAAGTTGAGTGACAGATCAGCAATGTGTAATTCAGTAGATCAACCCCTACTATGAAAATAATAATACATCTTCCTTTAGTTAGATCGGTAAAATCAAAGTGATGGTCTAACACAACTTAATTTCATCCTTCAGAAAGAAGCCATTCTTGAGCTCACAATAACTTCAGAGATCTTTTTTTTGTAACTTTTTCCTAATTAACTGTTTCACTGCCTAAGCCCATGCTTCATTTGTCTTTTATCATTGTATCACGTTTTTTTTTTCTTTGCTTCTTTTTCCTCCTGTTTTGCTTCTTTCCCCGCCTCTTTTGATAGCTGGGAATTATTTTAATGAAACAATTCAGAGGAAAATCTACTTGTGGAGGCCACAAAGAAGCAGTGAATATTTGTGGTAGCAGCACCATGAAACAAAAATTTCTGTAAAATCTGCCAACAATGTCAATCAATTTCTCTCTGAACATCTGTGTGTGTCACAGAGCTCTTCTTGGGGTCATAAAAACACATTTCTACCTGCTGCAAGAGAAATCTGCTAAAGCTCAAAACTGATGAAGGTGAGAAGCACAACTGAGCTTTTGGGATGTAACTGGGAGGTGAGAGTTGACAAGGCATTTGTGGAGGACCCCATTTCTGCTTACAGAGAGAAAAAGGACACAACCTCACTTTTGGCAGCTGCTTTTCTCGCCAAATTTGCAGTTCAGTTTTTCCTAGATGTTTGCTTTTAGACACACTTAATAGTGACTGTACCAGAGATGTGAACATTTGAATGTACACTTGGAAAATTTCTAGCACGTGGGCACATGTTGTATAACACTTGCAATCCCAATATGTACAGTAGCTGGTAATTGCAGAATGGCCATATGGGATCAGCTGGTTTGCTCTGCAGTAGTGACCAGTACCAGCTGCTTCAAAGCAAGATGCACAAGTCCTTGCAATAAGCTCTTACGGATGGTTGGTGCCTAAGGTAGTTTCCCTCTCATTTTTGCTTGTTAAAGGATGGCTCATGAGATGGCACATAAAGGGTCAGCAATTCTGAGTTTCTTGTGACTCTAGCATTGCCCTCTAGCATTGCCAAGGAAGTACGGGAAGGTCAGGCACACAGTATCTGTGAACTTTGGCATGAAGCATTTGTTAATTTTTTCCCCCTTAAACTAAAAGGCTTGCAAAGGCTCAAGCAGAGGCACCTCTGCTGCATTGCTAGTTCTTACACTGCTAGTTCTAATTATTTCCTCTGTCCCCTTTCCACTGCAACCTGTCCACATGAACCCCATCTTTCACCATCTTTCAAGCTTTCACCTACCCACGCCTGCAGTCCCCGGGAGGAGGAACGGAGGAGCAGCAGATGCAGAACTGTGGAGTTTCCTCAGTCTCTCAGGAAAGTCTCTTCACATTTGCTCAATGACACCATGTACATGCTGTATCATGGCAATGTGTCATGTCAGCTGGATAATAAAGTGCCACAATCAAACCTGAGACAGGGCAACAGGATACTTCATTCCCACCTGCCCTGTCTGATGTTGCAGGTAGAAATGTGCACTGTTTGTGATGCACATTGCATGAACTACTGGACATCTGAGGCAAGGTGGAATGATAAACCCAAGTATATCACAAAATTAATTCACTGTTTTTCTTTATTGATTATATTTCCTCACTGGGTACCTTTCCACAGGTATAAACTGCTCTGGCATTTTCAGATTCCTAGACCTAAAATACCAGGATATTCACTTTCATCTGATGAGAACAAGAGACTGTTTCATGTCAAAACATGGGATTTACTCAATTTGCCCAACTGAATTATGTCAGGATTTTATGTTAAGAGTTCAGGATGCTTATTAACTTCTGGGAGAAAACACAAAAGCTCTATTATATACCTTTACTGTATTAAAAAACCCCAACCAATCTTTGATGTGTTCAGCATGCAACTTCTTGAAGTTTCAAATAGTCTAGCAGGCGAAGCGTGGAGCAAAGCGCCTTTGCTTTGGTCCCTGAGTCTATTGACCTGTGGTCTCAAGCAATAAGCGACTAATAAAAGCAAAATTAAGATACTGGGAACAGATTTTCTTATAAAATTAGGCTTTTTTTGTTTTAGCAGTCTCAGAGTCTCAGCAGCGTCTGCATGCTAACAGAAATTAAACTGCTTTCAAAGGGAATAGCAAGCTGTACAGTCAGAGACAGAGAGAGTTTAAAACCCTTCACATTCATTAAAATGTATTTGAAGAATGATAAATCTTCCTTGCATGTCAGACAGCCATGTTTTCTGCTTTATTTTAAAAGCTACTTTCCAGAGATCTGAGAGTAAACAAGCATGCAAAGACCTCTTTAACTGCACAATTTTTTACTTTTTTCCCCTCTCTAATAAAAGAGTGTTTATGACTTCATACACAGGACTGGAAAGAAAAGGATGTGACTAACAAAGATTAAAGGTATAAAATCCACAGGCCACATTTAAAAGAAGCTTTATTTAATGGAGTATACGAAAATAAATTATTTCCCCTGTTTGTTTAAACCAAACTACTGCAATCTCCTTTTTTTCTTCTATTTTTGCACTTAGATATTTTTATTACTTGATATCAGCTTTTATCTGAACCTCATGAAGGTTTGGCAAACCCTAAATACAGTAACAACATCTCCTGCATTAACTGAACATACAGCATCAAATGATAAGTTTTGGAAACAATTTCAACTAGAAGACTAACCAGCTTTATGCAGACAGAACACTGCAATCAATTGAGTCTAATTTTCTGGTGTTAAGTGGGATGACTAACTGTACTGATGATGTGGCTATTTTCATAAACACAGATTGTTTAGAAAGAAAAGGGAAATCTTCAAGCACTGGAACTGTCACCTTTCATTGGTCTAACTAAGGCAAGAACAATTTACATCAGCAGAGTCACAGATAGCACAGTCAATTTGTTTACCCACAAAATCATAAAGTACCATCTCTACACTCTCTGCAGTGAAGGAAGGACTACATAATCTATGAATTCATAACATACAGCATTAAGAATGCTGTATTAGTTTAGTTGAAAGGAGACATAAACCCCTTTTACACATTTTGTAATTATGGCAAGTGACTTAGCTCATTCTCTGTGTTCAGGCATGCCTCCTATTCAGGAGCAATGTTGCTCTATACTCCCTTTGCTATGTGCACCATGGAAGTCATCATCCATTTTAATACTGCTGTCACCTCCAGATAGTCCTCTCACCTCCCCTTTCATTCGCAGCTGCCACAGTTGTATCTCATGCTGAGACATCCTAATTCCACTCCTGATGCCCTCTGACCTTTGAACCATGATTTTCATGCAAAGCAAATATGGCCTATATGATTGGGAATTATGCATTTTCCTTCCTCACCTACAGAAAAAAAAAAGCCTTTGGATGTAAATATCTACCCCTTTTTGAAAGGCATCTTTCATTTTCTCTGAAAATAGGTAGCTTCCTAATGATTTTCTGATATATTTTAGAGCAGCAAAAATCACCATTAGCTTATTACAACATCAAACAATTTTTTTTGGGAGGATAGTCAGAGAGTATTATCTGAGGATATCACCTAATTTCAATTCTTTCTCTTATAGGCTTTCTACATGACCTCAGGACATTCTCTTAAGATAAATTTCTGAGAGGGATTTGTACATTAAGTCTTGATCTAGAAAAGGGCTTATGTGATTAAAATGGAACTTAGGGAGGTTTTAAGTACCTGTGACCAAGACTGCAATCCTGCCAATTCCTGCTCAGCTACAGCTTAACCTCAGAGGCACTGAAGGAACACATGGGCCTGAATTTTTATTTTTTGTTAAAATGCTTTAGAGGCATAAGGTACTGCAAAACACATGAAGCCATTCCAAAGCACACAATTGTCCTTCAGCAACGTATAGGGAAAATAAATGGTAATGAAAGGCCCAGTGCTTTGACTACAGGAACAGGGTACCTGTTTCCTTCTCATTCTGGGTTTGTAAGTGACAATATCAGTGACTCTCAATTAACAAAGCTATGATATTCAGATATTCCCAGGCCTAATTTCCAATTATTTTAGTAGAAGCTGACAGCCCGTACAGTTCTGAGGTTTGTTCTTTGGATGCATAACTTGCTTTAGAAGATGTGACTTACATATTTTGGCGATGTTACTTGTGGTATCTCTGGATCTCAGTTTTTCATCGGTGAAAGGGGCTCAGAGGTTCTTCCCTGCTAACCGGGCTGATACGCTAGGTGAGTGTATTAAAAACCCCATGTAGCTCCTAGGCAGTAATGGAAATCTATACAAGATTAGTTTTGGTTGAATTCTATTCAGTTAATTTTATATTACATTAGAAATAATTTTAAATGCAGAACAGCCCCAGGATATGTTAGGAATTAAAATTACACAATGGGAAGTGCTGGAATTGCCATGAAACACATATCTTAATATTCTGGTCCTTCTCTGAAATTCTAAAGGAGTTTGGACATTATTGTTGCCTTTTTACTTAAGCTATTAAAACAAATTCATCAAAAAAGTAGAGCAATCATGCTATATGTCAAAAAAAAGGCTCCTCAAGAGTCTTCCAGCATCTGACAAGATATAGTGCATTTTTTGTGCAATGTGACAGTTATTTGTGCAAAGTTATGTGCTGGTCACAGTATACATCGTTCTGTAGTTTTTTAAGAAATGACTATATTTTGCAAAATGTCTCATTGCTGGTCTGCAGAATCTGCAGAAAGAATAGGAATCTAAATGTTGCACACATCCTCCTTATGTACAGAGACGCTGACCACTGATACAAACAAATTCTTAAAACTGGAATATTTCTTTCCACTCCTATGCACCAAGAGTTGGGTTTGTTTTGTTTTCTAGGTCGTTTTTTTTTACTAAGTAAGAAAGTACTTTCATTATTTTATGCATAATTTCTTCCCTGTTTACTTGTCCAATTTAGTTCTTAAACTTCTTAAGGAAGTTTTGGGAACCATTTCTCTTTGGTAATTGTTTCACAGTCTCATAGGTATTTCTGCTTGAAACTTACTCCTGTGATTCTTTTAAAAAATGTAATTTGTTAAAATAATCACATTAGCTTTTAATCCTTGCAACCATTCCCTTCAAAGGCTTTTCAAGGTGGCAACAAGCAGCGATTAAAGCAGCTCTCTCCCCTCCTCCCTCTGCAGCCACTCACATATCTCATTCTTCATTTGCTCCCAAGGATTTCCAGCCCCAGGTGACCACCAATACCAGAAAACACTGTGAGATGATCCTGGAGCTCAGTTTCAGGCCAGGCAGGTGAGGACACTGGTAAACTTAACTGTCCCTGTGAGTTGTTAGTGCTGCAACCAAGAGAAACTCTTTGTGAACACGCTGCCACACGCCTGGGGATGTCTCCACCTGAGACTTCTTGCTACCCTCACCCCAATTTCCTTGCACAGTTTCTGCAGAACTCCTGCTCCATGATCACTGAGGGCAAAAGAAGCATCGTCTTGACAATATGCAATCCTTTGCAGAGCCAGTCATTCAGATGACATCACTGCTGTGCTAAACCCTGCTTCAGTTTAAATATTCTTGCCTAATTTTTGCTCATTTAAGCAACTCCTGCCTGCATGTTCTCCTGTTTAGCAATAGCCACTCTCAGCTGGCAGTCCTGGCTCTGTATCTGGGAGACTTTTTGGCTTGCTGTGTATACCGAGTTGGATGTTTGGTTTGCAGGGTTTTCCACATCTGAGCTCAGCTGTGTGGTTTCTTTAGTTCTTGGAGACTGGGGTTGGCCATCTGAATTCCTAGGTCTTGTGTGTCTGGAGTGAACCAGTTTGGTTTTACAAAAATATTCTCTGGTATGACAGGCTCTTGAATAGCAATCAGTGTTCAGCAGCAATGACAGACAGCAGTATCCACAGGAACTGGGTAATCTGTGGAGACTCAAGTAATTGACATGCTAATGGTAAAAAAAATTAACTCATTCTAGGAAAATGAATGGCATGGACTCATGAATGGTACTTTTTTTCAAAAAGGTTGTGATGTCAATATCAATAATTGGACCTTAGAATATTAGCATAATGGAAATATTAGCAATGGCTGTGTTCCACAGGGAAGAAAACAATCTGTCACAAGGAAACATAATGGTAAACTAGTTACAGTATAATAAAAACAACATATACTTAAAGCCTAAAGGCTTATTTGTATGTTACGATTACTACTAAACCTCTTACTGTATAATTGCTAATGACTTAATCAAGTGTTTGAATTTCAAGTCCTCTCCATGACAGCAAATGAAAACCTTTTGAATCTGGAAGTTCTTTGGGGCAAGCACCTATATCTGAAAAAGGGCAGGTGTACCATATCACACTAGCCCTCCCAAAACTCTGGTCTATCTCAGTAATGTAAACAGCCATTAGAACCATGATTAGACCTCTCAGGCACTTGAGATGAAGAAAAATGTCTCAACTTATATGCGGTCACACAGTGTGTAACATCATTCTGTAACGTATATGGCAAGATACAACATTTAGACCACATCATCTTATCTTCATTGGTCATAGCATAACTTATTTTTTGAAGTTACTTATCATAATATATGAATCTTTTCTAACTGTCTGAAATGACCTAGTTCTGAAATGACAGGATTTTCCACACCTTGCCAGCAGGAAGATATCAATAACAACAAGCAGTTAGATTTAGTTTTATGTTGTTTTCTATAAGCTAACACTAATAAAAAAGGTCACCACTAGCTCCTGTTTCCAGCTTTCTGTAGGAAAGGATATGCTGGTTTCTTTAGGAGCTCTACTTGCTTTACCAGAAGAATCCTCTGTTACACATAAATTAGTCTGTATAAATACAAACCGTATTTGAGAAAGTTACTCCCAAAATGCTGATGTCTGAAAGCCATGCAGCCAGTGGGAGCAAAGATGTATAGCACTGCCGTTTTTCACAGAGGGAACAAAGGGACATGCTAAATTACTACGTTTCTTCTTTGTTGATATTGGACACTTACTCTGGACAAAGTGATCCAGAGGAAGATAAATAAAAATACTTCGATTTTTCAAAATAGTGACTTTGAATTGGCCGGAAAAGAAAAATAAAGAAAGCCAGTACCATGTTACCACATGCCAGGAGACAGTGGTAAGTTTTTATTTTTATAGCACATTCTGGAAAACATCAGGGAAGGAAAAAAAATATCATAGAATCACATAATTATAATTCTCTATATTAGGAATTAAAATGCACTTTCATATCACTTCTTTTATGTTACCCTTCAGGAGCTTTTGCACATTTTAGATAATTAAAAATATTAACAATTAAAGAGATTAATAAAAAAATAAATATAAATTATGTCTGTGTTTCAATGGGAGGAAAACATCAAAGTAAATCTGTCTCAGTTTCTGAGCTTACACCTTCAAAAGTGATCTTTGCTGTTTCTGTTGGCTGGTAGTGGGCCTCTGGATGCATGGGAAGCTCTCTCTGTGTCTGATTGCAGGACTGGGACTTCATGTGGTAGGTCTTTGAATGTTCACCACTTTATACAGAAAAGGCTCTGGTCTACTGGTTACCACACTGTAACCAATGCAAGTCTAGAAAAAGGGAAAATGGAAGAACTGCATAATTTTCATCCTCATGTCCAAAATAGTAAACCCATTAAGATGACAGCTATATAATATACCTTTTGTTAGTTCCCAGTGAAAGTGGCTTCTGGGCTTTTGTGGAAACTTTCATTCTTTCTTTTGAAGTTTATAAAAAGATCTGTCATTTCTATATAGAGATCTGATCCTGAATGACCTCTGCAGATCTCAGTGCACAACATACATGGGTTCTTCTGGCCACAGTGGAGACCATTTTGCCATTGCCTTCAAGATTTGATGTTGTAAGAAAAGGACTGCGTGGGTCTGGCTAGCTAGACCAGGCTGTGAAATCAGTCTGACATTTCATAGAGGTGAGCCTCTTTGAAAACAGAGTGCTCCTTATAAACAGCAAAAAGCAGAAGCTGAGGCTTCTTGAGGCCAGGGAGGCAATGAGCCAAACTGGGGCTGCACAGACATATGACTACAGGCGATCATCTGGTGTGATGATAGCAGGGCCAAAGTGTGCCTGAAAATGGCATATCACAACAGTTCCTCATTACTGAACACAGCTAATAGCCACCAAGTTATAATTTCATGGAAGTAAGTCTCTTTTATTTCACTGTGAAGGTTATTCTCACACAGCAGAGAGTTCCCTGCTTGTTCTGAACAAGCCAGCTCTGGTATCAGAAGAAATACAACCATATTTTCCAGTGCTGAGGCTGTAGCAGTTCAACATCCCTGTCCCATCAGCATGGTCAAACCCAACATGGATTGAATAGAAACTGTGACCAAAGGGCCAGACACTCCACAGGAATTATTCTGGTGTGATTTTCAAAGACAAAGAAAACAATGAACAGATTTCTAGTAATTTTTGCGAGGACAAAATTTCAACTTATAAATTAAATTTATAATTTTGCCTTCTAGAGAACCATATAAATACATTTTTTAAATCCTACTTATTGATTATAACACATCTAACAGAGCAAAGGTCCAATCTCTGCTGGAGTCACTGATACTAACATAAAATTAATAAAGGGTAACACCAATTAATGCCTTAGGTTTTAACTTTATATTTTTCAAGTCCTGTACTGCCTAGTGTGTAACTCTGAAGTTTCTTGCGGCCTGTTAGCTGCTGGTTAGACATAACAAGCCTCTCCAAGCTTGCTCTCCAAGGACACACAGATAGTTCTAGGCCCAAAATATGTAAACTAAGGCCTCTGAAGAGGAGGGCAAACTTGGGGTAGTTACATCATTAACTGGGGCTATAACTGGAGAATGAATTCTGGTATGCAAATGGACCAAACTTACAAAGCTACGAAGAACTCATAACCTGGGGTCCATCTTGGGTGGAGCCTTTGGTCTGCCCAGGGTGTACCTTTGGAGGCCCTTCAAATAAATACCTACCTTTATTCCCTTATTCCTCTCCAGTCTCTGTTTTCAAGTGGCCATCTCAGGCATCACAATAACAAAGAATGGCTGAAGACCTAGACTGGAGTACCCAAATGCTAGAAACCCATGGGCTTTAGGGAAAAGTAGAACCAAAGAGAGCAGAAAGTTAAAAGCTCTTTTGAAGTAATGCAAATGTTTGTAATCAGACTCAAATCTAAAGAGGTAAGTATCTGATGAACAAAGCATTCAAAAGAAGGGAAAAATGATGAAGCAATATGAAAAGGGAGCTGCTTATTTCAGGATGTATGCACAGCAATAGAGTCTTTCCATCTCAGGCAATATAGCATTCTTATTATTCAAAAGTAGTCATTCTTTCAAAGCATAATAAAAATTACCCACAGAATACGATTCTAAGTTACAAAACCCCCAAAACTTTGAAAGAAAAGATCAGCAAAGTTATCTTCTCAGCTCCAGCAGCATTTTCTAAAATTCAAACACAATTTGTGGACTCAACACAGTTTTATTCTAGCAAATGTAACAGAATGGGATTCTTAGTATTCATAACAAAAAATAATAATCTGTTTGGTCTTGAGTACCTTAATGCAGCAGCATTTTGTAGTGGTGTCTTCAAAAATGTAATTATGTGCAGTGGAAAAGGGCATCTCTCTTTGTAGTTTTAGACTTATTGCCTTTCAATTTCTTTGAAAGTCAGTCTGCTCGTGAATTTTTGAGAGAGCCAAGACTACTAAGCTAGTTTTTTTTTTTGAGCAATCCTTTTCTTACAACATAAATACCATTTTCTTCATGAAGCAAATACCTTCAGTTGTTTTCACTGTCCCCTGAGATTCTTCTGTTTGCTGTCCTTCAGCCCTTTGACTTTTGCTTGCTTTTGCTTGATCAGTGTTTTGAGATTAACTTGATGGAAATCAAATATGATATCCACCATCAGACACCCACTAAATGCAACTGTGTCAGAAATGCCATCGTTGTTTACTGCTATAATTCCATTACATAATAAAGACTATTAGCTGCTTTTATTCTTAATAACTTACCGTGCTGTTGGCTCCTGCTTTCTGTTTTCTCCTGGTGACTTTCATGTGTGTAGTAGGATACTGAAAGCAGTCTAAAGACTCCACGTGAATGATATGGCCAAAAAGGAGCAGGTACCCTTTCACAACAATTGTCTGCTTTTCTTTTAAGCTGATGAAGTGTGTGAGCCTGTAGGGAGAGGGCAGAAGTACCAGAACATTGAAATACATTCCTCCTGCTTATGCTCACTACTTTTTTCTGCAGACACTAAGAGCCAAGTACATAAACTTCTGAAGGGATTTCCTCACCATTCCCTCCATGCATGTATTTTCTTCCCTCGTGTTGTTTTACCTCAAGAAGTAGTCCCTATGGATGACAAGTTTCACCTCGCCAGAGCTGGAAAGAGGCAAAAGAAATGCATGCATAAACAAAAGAAAATTTAGGTGCAACATTTTGAATATTCTCCTAATCGCAGGATTTATTATCAGTTTCCAAGGAAAATGTTGACATTTGTATCACCTGAATCCATTCTAGATGGACTAGAGAAACAAGTGAGAAACTGAATAGGGTGAAAATGGCTTAAATACTCTTTGCTATGTTCACATTCTAGGATTTATAGAAGACAATTTTTAGACAAGCAGACGAATGTGGATTTGTCTAAGCAAAGCTCACAGCAAGTAATCAGAGAGATGCTAGAGTCCATGGTTATTCAGCTGAAGAGACAACTTTTGTAAATTGCTTCCTGAATCAGCTATGACTATGAGGGAATGACCACAGATGTAAATGAAGAAGGGGACACCTCTGTGACCGCATTCCATAGCCAGTGGTCAATTACTATAAATGCCAGAACATACAATGTCGGCAAATATCAGCTTTGCATAAAGCTACAGACTATATACAGAGAGGATCAATGGATCATTTTTCCTTAGAGTCTTCTCCACTCCAGCAAATAATGCTGTTGACTTCAGAAGGATTTTCACTCATGTGAATCAAGGCCATTAGATCTACTCTGAAGAATGTGATTAGTTTCTTTAACTAAGTCTTGCTGTGGGTTTCCTCAGTTGAAATCTGAATTCTAAGCCATGGCTTATGCTGTCATACACCCCTTGGCAGAAATTGCCTGCCTGGGGCCTTAAGAAGAATACACATCACAAAACTGTCCCAATGAGTAAACATGTTTGTGACCTGAATCCACTTTTGCTTTCTAAAGGCTAGTTTGAGAGAGCTGCAAAACCTCAGACTCCCCTGGTTCATTCATTGCAATTGTTGCTCATAGTTGTGGTTATTTTCCTTCAGACACTCATTCTCCTTTCCTGCTTCATGGCCTGTTTTGCACAGTTCACTTGCTCAGGCAATGGAAATAACTTCCCTTGGAAAACAACACTGAAGATCTGCAGCTTAAAAATGTCATAGCAGTGCAGAAAGGATTGCAAAAAAGCATTAATAAGAAAATGACAAGTCTTCAGGAATATTCTTCAGCTTGAAAAGTGGTCCTTTACAAAATGGGATACATTGAAGATAAACTGAATTTCTCAGAACTACCAATACATCTCTGTAATGGAAGATTACTTTTTGTTTTTGCTTTGCTTCAGTGAGAAATAGGATTTACATTTACAGTTTTGACATTTTTACAGTTAATGACACCTTTAGAATAAAACTACAGCATTGTTTTGGTTTGTTTCTTGAGAAGTAGTGAGCATTAAGAATTTATAATTAATTAATCTATAATTAAAAAATTAAACCTTTGAGTTCAGCCTTTGGTTTATTCTTAGCCTAACTTTGTTCTTCAACAGCAGTAGCCTTTAACCAGTTTTTTACTGTGGATCTATTAAAAACGTTTCCCCTCAACTCCCAGCTACCGCAGCATGACTACTGCAGCCTGAAGTCAGAATTTCTTCCAGGCATCAGATGAAAGCAATCACATGTATGTACCTTCCACTCTGAAGAACTGTAAGAATACACTGCAGCACATTAAAACTCCACTTTCCACTAAAAATGAATGGTGCATATAGTCAATGCAATCTATTATTTTTTACTTATTTAGCAAAAGAACTGTGCAAACCTAAAGGTGAGATCTGTGATCTTTATTAACACTAACTTCCAAATTCAGGTGTGCACCACACTTACATAAGACATTATGTTTTACAGCACTGATCATCATGAGGAATGAAATCCCTGAGAAAATTATTAAGAAACAATGTATTTCTACAGAACACTGCCAAACCATGTGTGTTGAAAAAATATCTGTAATTTGTAAGATTTTGTTTTTAAAGCTGGGATCCTAACTTCTACATCAAAAGTTGTATTCAAGTAAATATTTTTATTTTCTCCAGTAGTGTAGAATTGATATTTCTTTTGCATTTGCAAATATAAATTTGTAACCCATTTTCACCCTACATCTGCGATTAGTTCTAAATTAAAGAATAGTTACAGGAGTAAAATTGGGTACTAGCTGAAGCAAAAGACAACAAAGAAATCAGTGGTTTGTATAAATCCCATTTCTAGTAGGAATGCTTTCTACTGTTACACGATTATTTCTACAACAGTGTCAAAAAACATTTTTCTCCAGAAACTTCAGTTCTGTCTTGCCAAAGTAAATATTCTTAATCTGTTGTAATTTTCTGTCATTCTCTAAGGACCAACATACCTCTGTTTGAGGCTTTACAGTGTCTGATCAATGATTGTTTCAAGGAATGTCAAGATTTTCTACATACATTCTGTGCAGTCATTTACCTTTTTAGAAGACTGAACATACAAATTTTAATTCTGACAAAGAATAGTGCATTTAGTCTGAGCTATTTTTTTCATAACCTGCCCTTTTCTTCAAAGCAAGTGGAATCTCTCATCTAGCACTTCAATACAAGCAATCACACTTATTTTTCTGCTGTTCTACTATTTCTAATTGTACCTACTTACACCCTATGTCTCAAAAAAGAAAAGAATGCAATAAAGAAAAAAAATTAGATTACAAGCATAACTTATTCATCATACAACTGGAGAAAAAATAAAAAGGTTTTTTGGCATTTTCTATTATAAGATTTTATTTTCAATTGCCCACAGATTAACCCATCACTCTGGGCCATAATATTCCATGGAGCTGGCTGGCTCACAGTAACTTCTTTTTGAAAGTTTGAGCAAAACTGATGCAGTCATTCTGAAGAACGACAGGCAAAGAATGTCATTTCAATGCTATATGTCTTTTCAGATAATTAGCTGTGGCATTCACCCTATTCTGGAACAGATAGATGAAAACTAATAGAGAGCTAATGCTTGTATTAGGGATGTGCTTTTTTATTACTGCTTGCCAGTAAAATTATCTAATTTGGACAAGAAGAAAACTTTGGAAAATTTGGAAAAGCCTGAAAATTTGCAGTAATGGTTTGCTCAGGGTTGGTACCAAAATTCTTTAAATATTTGTTCTACATTGAGTCAGCAACGGAAGGATGTTGGCTCCCCACATTCCCACAGAATGGTTACTCTTTGATGTTGGATAATGCAACACTTTAGATCCAAACTACAATTAGGGAATTTCTTTTCTGCTTCACTGCACAAAAGAGGATAAAATGGCTCCATTAAGGCACAAGAGAAACAAGTCAGAACTGATGTGCTGGGTTACAGAAGCAGAGTTTGAGGTAAGAAAACTGAGGCTGAGGAAGAGGAGCCATTGAAAAATCTTAAACAGAATGGCAAAGGACTTCAAGCACTGGGCTAGGAAAGGAAAACTGGTGAACTGAAGATGGATGAGGTTGCAAGTACCCAGATTAGAAAAACGTCAGACTGAGCAAGGTTGCTCAGTGGCAGAAAGAATGAAAAGGGGACCATGAAGAGAAAGGCAATTGGCCAGATAAAGAGGTTCATGAGGAGTAGCTGTTGGGGAAAGACCAAGATATTTTCTGCACCAGACAATAATGAGTTAGGAATAAATGAAATCAGCAGACACCAAGCAACTGAGAAGCACCAGCATTTCTGCAGGTATCTCTGATGCTTTCACTGTCTGTCATGTACCCAACTACAAGCCACACTGTGTGAAAATTCGTTCAGTGTCCAAAGTTCCTGCTGGATCAAGTCCTCTGAGGCAATTCCAGTTCCTGGCCCTGAGACTTGCAGAACCATACATGGTGGCTTCTCTAGGGCTGCAGTACCTCCTGACTCTATTGCAGAAAAAAAAGAAAAACCAGCTTTGGACTAACATTCCCAACTGTTTCACCATATTTTCATGGATCTGACACAGAGAAATTAGGATTTCTCTTCAGGTGTCACAGGTTACAAAAAACCACCTGACTAGGCATTTCAGGATCACTTACAAAAGCTGGATGCAGGTTAGTTAAGCAAAGAGAACCCAAAGTACCGACCTCTGAAAAGTTGGAAGGAGCTTTTGGAATCACCTTCTGATATGCAGCAAGTAGTGGACGAGTAATGATTAACAGATTCCATATATCAACTTAAACCATGTAGCCATGGTAGGAATAAATGGTTCATGTTAATGATTTACATAAGCATTTCAAACTCCCTGGCACCGAAGTGAGTATCTTTGATTTTAGTAACAAGAATTTAGAAGATCTGCCTGAAAGGAATCTGAAAGCTCAGCTATTATGATACTTGACCTAAGCATCTAAAGATCCTCCCTGAAATGGAAAGTGGTATCTTAGATGCTTAGACTGAGCTTGTTTCTGCATAATCACTCATGGAATATTTTCTTTACTCCAGAGATAAAGCTCTGACTGGGACTAACAAGACTCTCAAAAGGTACGATTTGCTAAATTTCACTTAGAATGAGCCAATGCAAAGTAAGGTAGACAATTCCACAAAAACTGATCAGAACTCAGCTCAGCTCTTGTCCAAAAATGTACTTAACAACTGGCTCTGCAACAGGCACTGCCGGTCAGCAAACTCAGGCCTTCCAGAATTAAGAGGAAAACATGCTCTGGAACTGGAAGTCATTTCTACCCAGGCCCAAGTTTTGCAGGATGTGGATCTCCTATTTGATATCAAGTACAACAAGGAAATACAGAGAAGGCGGTTAGTTTGCTTAGTTTTTAAGAGCAAATAAACCAAAACCAAAATCTCAACTATTTGCCTAGGGAACCAATACAGGATTGACAGAGTGGGAGATAAGTACTGCATTTTGCAATCACCCAGAGTCAAGATGTCTGACAGATGTGTCTCATCCACTATAAGCTGCAAAATGCTATTCTATATCAATTTCTGAACAATACAACAATATTCGTAGGCTCCTTTAGGAGTCTCTTAAAGACACAATTCTCCCAGTAAGCCCTAATATTGAGCAGTCACCAATATTCTTCTGAAATTCCAAATGATTTTCATATTCAATTTGTGTGTGGACGTCATAAAGCCCAGTTTCAAAGAGGCAAGAGGAAAGTGAGTGGATCCTTACTAAAAAAAGTGCCAGACCCTAATGGAAGAACAACCAATCTGTACATCTTCAGTGCTGGTTATCACCTTAGCACCTGATTTGTGGCTGAGGATTCAAGAAGGGTAATCAAATCTTGGGAGCAAAAGTTGCATGTATTCTCTCAATAAGTACACCCTACTTATTTGAGTTACCTGGCTGAATCTACTAATGAGCCTCACAGTGATTGCATATGCTCTGCACTGACAGGGATATCTCTAGAAAAAGAGTAAAGTACATAGGCCTTGAGAGCATTTTATGACTATTTCTCTGATGCTCCTGCAGAACGCTAAGGTAATGGATTCCCTCACCAGGTGATGAACTTTTCAGTGATGTGCACTTTAAGTCACTCTATACTAATATAAACAAGAAAGCAGTACATCACAAAGTGGTTCTCCTCACCACAGCAGAGATGAACACATTTTTTCCCTTTGCAAGTTTTCCTTTCTCTTCCTGGAAAAGGACACTTTGCTGACTCACATGTGATTAGCTGTGTTGCTGTAGTAGAAGCAGTGGAAAAGGAGAAAAAAGATTAATCCTTTTCTGCCTCATACACCTCTATCCACCCACAAAATCTAATAGAGGATAAATCATAACCCCAGATGGGAATTTTCCTACTGATTTCAGCAAGCATAGCAGGGGATTTTCTGTATCTGTTGTTCAAATCTTGCTAACTACAGAAATAGTGGACTAAACAACTAAAACATCTGTCTCAGTTCAACTTTCACGAACTTACTTGAAAGCCCTGAAAATATCCTTCTGATATGTAGAGTATAGACATCTGGCTGGAAAAGCTCTGAGACACCAAACACAAAAGCTGCACAACTCATTTTTACTGAGTCACCACTGATCCTACAACTCACCCTGAGAAATATCATGCCTACTTCATGAAACTGCAGATCCAGATGATTTCTTCCCACCTCACCATTGTTGGTTCTAACCAAACTGAAAACGACAGCAAACAAAATGAAAAGAGAGAAGTGGAGAGAAACAATCTACGAAGCAAGCAGCTATGTGAGCAGAGCAACCTCAAAAGTCTGATCTCCTGTGGATTCTTCTGGAGCTTAAAGAGATAAGTAGCCAGGTTGATGTCTTCCCCTGCAGTTAGGCTTTCCTAGTGCCTCTTTAGATAGGGATTCTTTGAAATCAAGAGATAAATTTACAGTATAGTCAGTTCTTCAGTGGAAGAAATAAGAAGTCTTTATTCTTTATCAGGCTGCTGTTTTTTACAAAATGTGGATGAATATAATACCTCTGAGAGTGCTACTTTTGTCTCAGGCCTGATTGAAACTGGATGCCAGCTGACGTTTGACCAGATGCATACAAAAGCAGTGTGACCTGCATTTCTTGGTAATGAAATTTTAAAAAGTACTCCAAATAATTAAAAGTTACCATTTTCCCTAGGTAAACACCCTTGCTATCAGTGGTTCCAAACTTGTAAGTAGTTAAAAACCTTTTGAACCTTTGCCTCAATCCATCTCGTCTTAACAAAACAAATACCAAAAACTGGCATACACTGATAACAGAGAGCTGTAAATACCGAGGTGGGTGATAGTCTTCAACTTTAAGCAAAGTACTGAAACTAATAGAAAAACTCCAGTTGGCTTTAAAGGACTTTGAGCCAGACCATCTTTCTTCAGCTTGTGGAAAAAGACTAGCTCACGGTGGGTCCTTTGGAAATGTGTATTAATAATTAATAAATGTTTTATCTCCATGGAAAATAAAAAATGACGGGTTTTGGCTGGAGAATGAAAGAAAGCATTGAGTTTCAAGATGACCAAATGTTTATATTTTCAAACATGTAAGTTCGTTGAAGCTAAGAGAAACTCAATGCTTCATACAAAACTCTGCAGAGGTTCTATTACTTTCTGCATAATCTTGGCTAATAAAAATCCAGCTGTCCTCTTGCACACAATGCAAGTTCAGCGTATGCAGACATTCATACGTACACTTTAAAGACCTACAAATGTTGCTAAATGATGCCTAGTCTATTCTGTGAGTAAAATCTGATTAAAGTAGTGTGTCTATTCAATGGATTTAGTAACAGATTTCAATCTATCTTGTTAGGGATAATACTTTATATTCTAGGTATTTTGGTGACTAAGGTTAACTTGATAAAGAGCAAATTAATATACTGTATTAAAAATCTGATCTACTTTTGCTTTTTATTTTGCAGTGATTGACAGATTTATTATAATTTTTTCCCTCTTCATAAATGCTTCAGTATTGAGATGATCTAATCCATCTTTTGGTATTTTAACTTGGAGCTGCAATTTAGTTTAGGTAATAAATAAAATTGCAGAAAAAAGAAGGTAATTTACCTCTTGATAAACCTCCATCTTGTTAGCTTCCATCTGTGGATAATGGCTAGTGAGTGTGCAATGTGGCTGGTACAGGTTGGATTTGGTGTATGGTGAAACAATTCTGATTATATTGTTAGGGGCTGCCATTTACACTTATGCAAATTTTTACTAGTCCAGAATAACAATGATTTAATGCAGCAGCACAGTTCAGCACTGGACATGCAAGCACAACTGTTACTGTGTTTTATTTTTTTATATCCCTCTTTTAAAAAAACCCAAGAAGAATACAGGTAACTCCCATATCTGTAATATAATTTACATTCAGTACTTAGCTTATAAAATGTGATACTATTAGTACACGGTATGATAAATATTCTAAGCATACACAACTTGTGCTAGGTGATAAAATATTCTGAGCATGTCCTAAAATGATTCTCTCATCAGAGATGGCTTGTTACCTCCACCATCAGCAGATACTGATAATTAATCAACTGAAATGAATCTTTACAGAATAAACAAATCTGTTATACATGAAGGATGATTATGTTCTTTTGGCTGTGAAGATTTTTCATAACTTATTCATGCCAATGAAGTGCCGGAGTTATGAAGTATTTTTCACTTATGAAATAAATATAGCATCTTTCGTTTGTCCTGTATCCCCTCTATCTTTTGGGCTTTACCAATGTAAATCAGCACAAATCTACCACCTACGCTGATTTACAC
The DNA here is from genome assembly GCA_013397815.1 of Aleadryas rufinucha. Lineage (NCBI taxonomy): Eukaryota > Metazoa > Chordata > Aves > Passeriformes > Aleadryas > Aleadryas rufinucha. The sequence continues at coordinate 230,735 of VZTH01005378.1, forward strand.
CAACAGAAGAATTAGCCCCCTACTCATCATCAGCAGCAACATTTCCTTAGTTATTTCAGATGCATTTCTAACACATAGCTCTGGTAAAGCGTTTTCAGCTGTTTTATTTTTACAGCAATGCCTGTGTAAATGCTATTATCAGCTGTAAGACAGAATCACAGCTGTCTCCTTCCAACTTTGTGAATTCCACTCTCCTGGTAGATGTAATACGCACACTGGGAGACGAAAGATGGGAAAAGCTGTAAAAATATACTACCATTTCTATGGATTTTTAAATGAATTATTCATATTTCTACATGCTGCTTTTATATTCACTTTTCCTTGAACTATTTAAATGACCAGTTTGTTTTTTCACTGGCAGAAACACTGATAGACAATGAATTCTAGACATGCATGTAAAAGTACTTGAAAATCTTGATTTACGAAAAGGAGTAAGATCATGTTTGGCTGGCCTTCTCAAAAATCACAAATAAACAACAGGGTTTAAATTAAGAATATGTGTGACTTAAAAGAACAACAGCAAAAAAGGAAATATTGACAATCATTAGACAATGTTATAAAATAACCAGAAAAACAGCAAATACATTTGTGGAAATCGTGATCTGCAGTAAATATCCTTCCAACAGAAGAACTGTGAATGATTCATTCAGAGTGAGTCATATTTTATTAGAGAAATTCTCAGGGTTAGGCCTACTGTGCAAGCACAAATTCTTGGCTAAGAGTCACTAAAACTGATGTGCTAATTCACATCAGTCAAACATCCTTTATTAAGAACAAAACAACACCAAAAAATCCACAGAAAGAACAAAAAATCCACACCAAACCCTTAACCTAAGGAAGGGTATACTGCTTTGTGCCTTCCTTAAGACTTCACTGAAGGAGAGACGTAAATAAAGAGTTTTAAGGAACAAGATTGGCTCAGGAAAACCTTGTCCTCATTTCTTTTTAACATCCTGCTCTTTCCCACTAGTATTGAGGCCCCTTGTTTATTTTCACTATAAGCTGTACTTGTAGGAAGATGTACTTGGTGCCAATTTTGTGGTAAATTAGCACACAGCAAAATATCCATGTTGCTGAACATACAATATAACACGGAAGGAGCCATCTGGAAGATAGTTTCTACATTATGAGGCAGAGGGAAGGTATACTGAGGAAAAGAGCTCAATAATTTGGATAGCAGCACAGATCTCAAGGGCCTTGGCTCAGTCTTTGCTTTATCTCAGCCTTTCACCAAGGTAGTTAGTAATCCAGATCTGTCCAGATCTGATTTTTCCAGATCCAGTCCTCTCCAGACCTCCCCAGATGCACTCAAGATCTTTCTAGATCCCAGAAGATATTTACTTGCCTTTAAGCTACATAGTGCAATGCCTATATTTTAGGCATCTTGTCCAGCCATACAAAATCCAGAACACTGTAAGAGAAATCATAGAAAGAGTAATAAAAGTAGTAATAGAAAGAGTAATGAGTAAGATCCAAAACAGCCAGCACACCAAGCTCTGCCTTACACTTGTCAATACGTAAATGTTAATCCTTTATCAGTTGTTTAGCAAGTCTAAAAAATCATGAGCCCCAGGCCGTTGGTCTCTCCAGAGTAATCCTTAATAAGCTCAGCAAAGATTGCATGTGTCTATTGAGATGTGTTGCCCTGCTATACAAAACCCTAATAGCTAAAACATCAAGTAGTGTATCAGCTCTCATTCTGTCTTCTACATGAAAACTATCAAAGCCTAATTTTTCACTTCAAGGACAGTGTCCAGATACTTGGTTGTGGCTTCTTTTGGAAACAAGCTACAGCTCTTCCTGCAAAACCCATCCCCATGTGTATAAACAAACTCAAGATGCCCTATCAGAAGAGCAAAAGAAGGAGCTAACTCTAGGTTGTTTCTCATTGCAGAAGGGAGTCCTGAAATCACTGTGCCTCTGTTTTTTGAGTATTACATGTAAAATACAGAAGAAACATTGGCTAGAGAGACACAGTGTCCTAACTTCTGTAAACAACACTTGCATGCTTGTAATGAAAACTGACTCACAACTCCACCCTCATCCTATCGCATTTTACCATGTAAAAGAGTCACGTTTCTCTCCAGTCTAGCTAATCTTGGATTCTCCTCTTCACAATAACATGTCTTCATTAGAAAGAATGAAAAATGTTCCTCCTCTCTTCCCCAGAGCAGTCTAAGACTTTATGGTTAAAACATACTGAAACGAGTATGACACATGGGCCTGAACCTAACCTCAGTCAACAGTGGACTTTGAAAATAAGTTGATTATGTGGCCAAGGAGAGTGCTGTAATCCACTATAGTCATATTGCTTGCCATCTAAAATACGAACATCATTAGCCTTCACTGCCTTTTCTATGAAGATAAGGAACTTGGCCCTGTGGGTGCATGGTGGTCATGATCAGACCTGTGAGGCCAAACTCAGGTTTTCCTGTAAGCAAGGCAGTGACCTTCCAGTCTTGTCAGGACCAAGACAGTGCTGAAGGCACGCTCAGATCTTGAGGTGCCTGGAGCTCTTGAAGGATGGGAAAAAAAGCAGATTTAGAAGATCTAGAGGTGCCTGGAGCTCTTGAAGGATGGGGAAAAAAGCAGATTTAGACTAGATAAAAGAAAGGACATTTTTTACAGTGAGAGTGGCAAAACACTGGAACATGTTGCCCAAAGAGGTGGTAGATGCCCCATCCCTGGAAATATTCAAGACCGGGTTGGATGGGGCACCTACCCATCCAACCTGATCTTGAATAAACTGAGTAAACTGGTCTGGTGTAAGACACCCTATTCATTGCAGAGGGCTGGGACCAGATGACCTTCAGAGATCCCTTCCAAACCAATCCACTCCATGATTCTATGATTCTAAGTGTTAAAAGAGCTCAGGTGCTGTTGCATCTAGGGAGCAGTTGAATAAGGCTTTCCAGGGTCATCCTTTTTCACTCACCTCACTGTATTTCACCACCAGTCTACTTGAAACATAGGCAGTTTTTTGTGTTTTTCCTTGGCAATTGGCTCAAGACCATGTGGCAGTATAACATGACAATTCTAGTAATTTTCTAAGCAGTCTTAAACAGAAAAAAAATCCCATTGAAGCCTGTTCTCACAAAAAGAAAGCTCAATAGGACCGACTTTCAGCCTCACATCTAAATATCCTGACTTATGAATACACATAGGATGTCGTATTTGTATTCTAAGAATATTGTTATACTATTTTCTCTATGTTATTTTTCTCTTCTTAGTGGTATCATTAAAATAATCGAAGATTGTTTTCTGTTGTTTATAAATGGACTGCTATTATCTACTCATTTATGACAAGGTGACAGTGTTTACTTATCTAGTTTGCAGATAAGCACTACATAGTTTGTTTTTTGTGTTTATTTGAAGAAGTGTGCTTGGAGGAAGGCTCTAAGCCTGCTTTGATCTAATTGCTATTTTCTAGGTCAGGGAGATGCAGCAAGAAGAGAAACGTTGTGCTGTCTCAGAACAGGTGAGCACATGGAATGGGCTCACATATGTGGGGCAAGTAGAAAAGGAAGAGAATCTGGCAAGTGGGAGGTTTTTACAAGAAGCTGAGCCTGGGAGACTGCTGAGAAGGGGGTGTATATGTTGCTGGGCCTCACAGGTGACAGAAGGGGCACAGGGGAGACTACAATTTGCTGCAACATGGAGAACAGTTAACTCGTTAGACTGAAAACATAAAAAGAAATATTCTTCACAGATTTATAGTGGGCAAGTACAGATGTGTTTATGAATCCTTATAATTTCTCTACCATGAAGATGCATTTAGGAATCCTTATCACTCCCCTACTGTCTCTGTCTAAGACAACTAAAAGCAATTAAAGAGTTACGTGGTTTTGGTCTATAATGTAAAAGATGTCTTTGAGATCCTTTACCTTTTTAGTATCTTTACAAAACTTAGTTTAAGGGAAAGAACTGAAATATCTACCTCAAAGCTATGACTAACTTGATACATCATTATTAACTCGAAAACTTGCCCTGGAGCTGTTCTTGTACGCAACCTGTTAATTATGCGCAAGTGGCCAGCTCTCTGCCTCCCCTACCAACCTCAGTCTATCCTAAAACCCCCCCAGAAGCCCCGAGACCAGACAGAGCGGGCACTGGCAGCCTGGCGATTGTGCTGGAGGCAGCCACACGCCCGCATCCCAAATGGTGCACTGCCGAACATGCCCGGGCAGGCTGTCCTAGGCAGTCTGCAAACCACCGGTGAGGCTGAGCGTGCCATGCTTGAGGTCATCTCGGGAACAGCCCTGAACTGCAGCGGGGCTGCTTGTGCGTCACGTTCATGCTGACCTAGAAACTAGCACAGCATTGACAAAATTTGGTTGAAGGCACAGCTCGTTCTTGGGACATCCCAGAATGATGCCTGGGGATGCTGAAACTGGATGAAATATCCCTTGAACAACAGCCTGTCTTGAGGGTAGAAAACAGCGCTGGGCAAGACAGCAGGGTTTGATGTGAAGGTGTTGGCATCTTTCCGCTGCTTGCCCCGGTGTCCTCTGAATACGCCGCGGGCATTCCCTGGGGCCCGCAGCGCGAGTCACCAACTGCTGACATGGTCACCGTCTCCAGCGGGCGGAGAGGCTGCAGGGCCCCCAAGAGCTCGGAGTCCCCCTGCGCCAGCTGGGCCACCAGCCGTAACCGTGGAGGAACCCGGAGGGCAATCAGGCTCTTCACAGGGATGAGGCGGTGCTCGCCCCGCAACGCCGGCGTTCCGCCGGTGCCCGAGGCCGCATCTCCCGCCGCCTCGCCCAGCGCCAAGCGCGGGGCCCCCGGGGCCGGTCCGGGCTGTGCCGGGCGATCACGGGGCCGCGGCGGGGCCGGGCGGGNGGTGCCGCTCTCCCCGGCACGGCCCCGCACTGCCTCGCCAGGCACCCGTGCCTCGGCCCGGCCGCGGCTCCGCCAAGCGCAGTTGGGCCCAGTAGTGCGTCAGTGAGAGCCCCACCGTGCACCTTTTTACACAATGTACAGATGCATAAAAATACACGTACACACATGTTAAACATGCGGACACACACACCTGTTTGGACGAGAGGATGCAGCGGGTTCTTTGGACGGCGGCCGGCGGGTCCTGGAGTGGGCACAGTTGTTGGCCCTGTCCTGCTTGCAGGCCTTAGTGCGATGGTCCTTTTTTGCTTTTTCTCCAATTTTTTCCATGTACTTATTTTTACCTTCTGTTTTCACATTTGGTTATAATTTCCTACCATTTTCACTTCTCAGTGCTCTCCTGTCAGATTGATACCTGCTATTTAGGCTTTTTTGCTGATCAGAGGGACAAACGAAATACTTTATTTAATCGCCTAATAATATATTCCCATCCCAGAAGAAAAATTAGCCATTGGCTGGATCAAGTGCATATCAAACGGCAGATAAAATTAGATGTAGTGTTGGTGTTTCAAAACTTACTGCTTTCATTAGGTTTCATGTTTGAATACTGACACTTTTAAAAAGAAATTACTCCGTGTCCTTCTTTTATTGAAGTCAGTGATGAAACTTACATCAAGGAAACATCAGAAAACAAAGCTTCCCCAAACAACTCAAAGCAGCACATGGTTCAGTGTGGCTAGAGTTGCGTGGTTCTTTATTTCTAGTCTATGACAGAGCTGCTTTGGTCAACACCTTTCTCAGTAAGAACTTAGGTTATCTGAACTGCATGTTGTTTTAATGGATTGAGCAATATTTGATTTCTTGTTGCTAGCGTGTATTGGAACAGTCATCCCCAAATCTTATGTTCACTATTTGTGAATCTCAGCTGCCATGTCTAGCCTTTTTTTAAATTTTTGATTGCCCACTGGTCCATACACCCAGCATATCAGTTAAATCTTACCAAACTATTGGTGTTTAAAGACTTAAAAGTCTTCCATTCTCTGAATTTTTGAACCTTTGACTTATTTTTGCTTCTCCAAGCAGTGGTTTGTAATCTGCAGTCCATTTGAACCTATACTATTACATATATTTAAAAAATACTGTATATGTAGTTAATGTTTGTCTTGTTGGGTAGATGTGTGCTCCATGCTACACATTTGTGTGGTGCCCTTTTTCTTTCAGCTAGATTTCTTACACAGTTCAGATCCCCAAAACCTGCACCATCATATGCTGGAAAGACTCAGCACTTTAAGAGACACTTAATTGAATATTGTACATTTCGGGTTACATCAGGCTTGGCAGAGAGATACCCAATAAAAAGAATAATGGCTTAATCCTCACGACATAAGCATTCTTGGTGCATTGCAAGGCAGAGATACAGCTCTTTGTACCCCAGGGTGTACAGTCCTCATATAGCTTCCAAGGAAGGCTTCTGGTTGTAAGCCTAAACACATTCTGAGAGACTTACGTTAAAAATAAACAAACAAATAAACTAGAACTGTGAGCAGCTAGAATGGATTAATTATTACATTACCTTGTGAGTCTTCAAGGAGGTTTTTGTCTTCTTCAGTTGAAACACCAGTTACACACCAGTGAATTTCTATTTTTGTTGAGGTCAGTAGCAAAATGTAAGTAGAATTTTGTACTTTGAAGGTAACATTTGAGCTTAGGTTCTGCAAGCACACATGTGAATAACTTTGCCACGGAAAGAGCTTCTGGGCCTGAAGTTATTCATGTGTGCTTGCAGGCGCGGGCCTTGATTTGTGTTCTAACTTCCTCATTGATGCATCTCAGTAATGTTTGCCTTTTTCACCTCAGCCAAACAATGGACTGGTGAGTTAAATGCTTTTTCTAAAATTTCTTTAGTACTTTTTCCTTGCCAGTATTCCTGCATGACCGCTTCCTTTAATTTTTTAATTATACCCTTTTAGGCATAATTGTCTTTGGGATTGAGTGTAATTGGTCTTTGCTTGCAAGATTTCAAATGTTGACATTTTAAGCAGACTCTAGGAATTCAGACTCTGAAAAGGAAAACCCAAATGGGATGCTGTTAAGGCTGCATAGTTAAGCACTCAGGTATCAAGAAATGGGCACTACAGCCCCATTTAAGTTCCTTCACTGTATATAGCTCAATGTTTGCAACTTAAACAACATTTTAAACAATGTATATTGCACATCAGTGTCTTTTCATAAACTTTGAAAACATTTTCTGAAACTGTTTTGGGAAAACTCCACTGTAAATTATATTTGCACAAGTTGCCATTAAAAACCAGAGGTGAAATTTCCCAGTAGATTTTTACCCCATTGGTAACTAAATTACCATCCTAAGTACTGGCTTCTTTTTCGGCATTGTGCAAAAAAAGAGTCTATATGGAACATCTTTATTGTAATTCATGTACAAAGCACTGATGTTTTACATAGTGTGTCCTGCTTATTTCTTCATTTTGAGTGTTTAACAATGCAATCACAATGTTGTTTTTCTGCCCTTTAGCCAGATAGTTCTAAAGAGAATTTACATAGTCTAGCTAATGCCCCTTGCCATTCACCTGGTGTGTATTTTACAGCAAAATTAAATGTTTGTGTTGAGTGAATGTCAGTTACCCTTGATCCCTATTCTGCTACACAGTTCTGGGCATAGCTGTTGTCTCATGCATGTGCAAAGTGTGACTTGCTGTCCTTTTAAAGTTCTACTGCTTGGTAAAATATAAACATATTTTCAGTGGGAGATTCTAAGATATGCCTCAATGAGACTTCTTTCTGTAGCTGATTTTGCCTTTGCTACTGTGCTACTTTGTGTATTCAACTTAAGGTCAGAAACTGACATTTATAGTGGGAGCTAGTATATATAATATTTTTAAACTTTATATTTCATAACCACTAAGCTACATTCAAAACAGTTAAAAATTGCAGTAATGAAAATTCCAAACTCAAATAATTTTGGTAGATAAATCAAAGCCTAGAAAACTGTAAAAACAGTGGCTTAGCATGGAAGCACTTGAACACCATTAAACTTTATCTCTGCTACGGATGGCACGTGAATAAACTTCAATAATTGTATGAACTGCATAATAATGATACAGGAGTTGATTTTTAAATACTGTGGAATATCTCTGTTTCTAATGTAATTGGTTTTTTTGTGTGTCATGTGTGAACTTCTATCCATGGGGCACGTACTGGTTGCCCATGCTACCCAGAATGTACAAGTTATTTTAAAATTATTGTCTTACGAACAAAGTGAACACAAATATTGCATGCTAAAAAGCTAGTTGTAAAATGACTGTTCAAGAGAAGGCATGAACCTTATATCAGTACCCGATGGGACTGCTTGCATGCTTAATTTTAAGTGCATGTGTAAGTCTTTCAAAGAACAAATGCCCGACTGTCAGATCTACATCAATAATGTAACAAAAAGAGATTTGTTGCTGACTTATATGACAATATTTGGGATAGTTCTAATGCAAGGTAAAGAAAATTGGTTATGCAATTTTCATGTATTTAACTTTCTTTTTTTTTTAGTTCTCTTTTCTCTTGTGTTTTTCTGAAACTGTTTATTATGGAAGCTGTATCAGTGGAGTTAAATGCTGTTTCTGATTATTGCCACATTTACCTTTAGAATCATAAACCTTGTCACATCAAAACCAGTTAGTCCCCAGTCACAGGCTCCTTGCATATCTTGATGTTACTATAGTCAGACATCTCACAATGAACACCCCAGTCCTGCAAGATGCATCACCTCAGCTGTATTAATTGGAGTTCTGTGAGGGATTGATGCCGCTGGCCCTGCCTCTACGAACCTTTTTGTCTGCAGAAGCGATTCAGTGCCTGTCCTGGATGATGTGAATTAGTGAGGTTTGGGTAAGCAGTGGTTGAAATGCAGGCACCATGGCAATGCAATTCTAAATAAAAGTGGTTGGAAACGATGCTGAAAATATTAGATGCTGGTACAACCATGCCACTTTGGTTATTTTGCTGCCATGCACACCCAGTGTGTGTCCCTTTGCCAGTGTGTCCCTTTGTGCATCATACAGCTCCATTGTGCCTCTTTGTTCAGCTCCTTCTCCTGTGCTCCTCTTTCCTGTGCTAGCAGTAGCATGTGGTGTGCCTGAGAACAGATTGAATTTGCTCTTCTTGCCCTCAGTCGTGCCATTCTTCCCTTCCTCCAGCAAAATGGAAGAGAAGAATTGCATTGCATTGGACATGGATTTGTTGGGCCCTCAGAAAAGAAGAGGTGAGGGATTCTGTCATCATGATGGGCTACTGTGTCCATGAAAGGAGCGGAGTCCGTTGTGGACAGGCTCCAGCCACTCAGTGAGATCAGTTTTGGAGAGGAAAGTGGTTGGTGAGTAAGGAGAGAGCAATCTGTTTCCCTGAAGCACCACTGAGTTTATGTACTATAGTTTTAATAGTGTCATGGCGCTTATGATACCATGGTAAATTTTTTGGATGTGATAGCATTACATAATATCCATGTGGAAAGTTCTCTTTCTGGTCTGTACAGGTTCAGCAGTGCTTGCTCATGGGTAGTTATTTTGGATCTGTGCAGAAATATGTAAATTCTTAAACACTGTATGTATCATGAGACTCTTCTTTCCACTTTCCCCTCAGAAAAAAAACGTGTTTATGCTGCTTATGACTTATTACCGCATCTTGATTTCTTAAGAGACCAGAATTTGCCTGATAGAGGGACATTGAATTTGTATGAGTGCTGATAACTTCAGACCTTTTCTAAAAGTACAAAGTAGCATGAATGATGACTGTAGCTGAAACAGAGAAGAAGCCAAGTAATTTACTCCACTGTCCTGCCTGTCATAGTTTATGTGTTTAGTTTCATTTGGTTTCTTTTACTGCATAAATCTTTGCTTATGATGCTTACCCTCAGGAAGACTGCTTGAGTCCTAGTCTCACAAGGCTCACAGTGTTACAGGGCCCACTGGCAAGAGTAATCCCAGGAAGGGCACTCATGCAACAGCTCTGCTGTGGAAGAAGTCTATACAGCTCTCTTCTGCAGTGGATGCTGAGTTACCCTGAAAAGAAGCTTTATTACAGTGGGGGTTTTGTCTCAATTGAGTTTACCTGTGTCTTTGTACTACTGTTTCCTCTCTGACCCCACCTTTCCTTATCAGAGCAAGGTGGGGGCAAGAGGAGGTGGTGAAAGAGGTTGCTTCATGTCTTCAGTAAGTTAGGTACTGATGGCATTGCATGTTGCAACTGCCAGTGGTTTTGGGAAATTTTTGAAACTTGCTTATTTCCATTATGGTGTCCCTGTAAGAGGAATTGCAGGGTGGCTTTGCTTCCTGTATAGCCTAGGAGAGTGCTACTGGACCCAGCAGTTACATGTATATCTTGTCTTTTGTGATGCATGCTGAAAAGTATTTAAAGTTGTCTGGATTTTATCACACTGGGAAATAATTTCCTTTTTTTATGCAGCTTTGTGTCGCAGGAGCTTAGAGAAGCTCTTCCAACTGTGCCTCAAACCATGTGTTAAAGGCACTCCTCCTGGAGCTGTAAAGTAGACAAGCTTACAGCCCTGAATGATAACAATGTTTCTTCTGACCAGCTTGTTTAGGCCAATATCTATTTTATTTGTCTATGTTGTCCAAGGAGTATGACAAGGAGGTATGTGATACTGTATTTCCTGGAGGATGGCATGAATGTGCTGCTGATTTTTAGCTTCATTTTTGCTTTTGATCTATGGAATTGCCTCTGCTTTGGCTGTAGAATGGCTTTACCTTACTGAATAAAGCCTGTGTGTTTGTATGGTGCCAAACCTAAACTTGCGTAAGGCCTCTAGGCACTACCTGACTGATAATCATGCTGTTTTGCTTTAGCTACAACATAATCTTCAGGAACAGAGCAACTGATGTTTTATGGTGCTGGATAACTATGGCTAGTAAAATGCAAGGTTGGATATTTTCTGGTGCATTCTCTTTCTGGAAAGTATCTGTATCTCAGTCATTTGCAGAGAGACAAAGAGGTCCTTATAAAAATACTCTTATGTTCAATTGCTTTGGAATAAAGCAATTTCAGCTGAAGCTGTGTTAAAACACTTAAAGGAACACTGTAAATGCATTTTTCATAAGTTTTTAAAATAATGTCATGCTATTTACAAGATCTTAGAAACAAGCAATTGCAATTATATTCTTTACCAAAAATGTTACTTGACCTGAACAAAATCCAGTGTGTTAAGGGATGAAATTGCTCATAAGGAATGGGTTGTTGGAATTTTTCTTTTTCTCTGAAGAGGAAAAAAAGAAACATTTGAGAGAGAGAGTGGCAGAGTGAATGCATGTACACCAAACTATGTGCATTTAGATAAGAAACAGAAGAAATACAGCTTGTCACAGGACTTGCCACATTCCTCTTGTTGGATACATGTGAGATCCCTAACATCAGCTGCTGGATTCATATATTTATGATGTCTTGCATGCCTAGGCAGCCTGCAAGAAGTGTTTTTATGCTGACCAGTATGGTCACTCTTCGCGTCTCCTTGGAGATCTGCCTTACGCTCCAGCCATGTGAAAACCAATTTAAGCAAAGATGATTTTTAGGTGTTCTTTAGATTAACATCTCCATGCCTAACTTTTTAACCCACTCGACTTTGGAATTAAGAAATCTACCAGAGGAGTCAGGAATTGGTACCAAAACAGCCAGCGTGCTGAGTAGGGAGCATCTAAGGCAGCCAATGGGAAATGAAAGAATAGGGATGAAGAGAAGTCCCAGGAGGATCTCTATACAGCAAGATTTGCACCTCTGTTTCGGGTAGGGCCACTGTGTAGTTATAATGCAACACAAGGACTGGGGGCAAGAGGAGTGGGCCAGAACCTGATTCAGTTTCTAGCAATTAGGGTACTCAGCTGGGAGGGGGGAGATTTGGATTCTCTGTTGCCAGCAGTGTTGGTGCATTTTGCATGAACCATGCCTCCAGCTGCCACAGTTCAGGAGGGTTGCTGCCTGATGCTCGCTGTCAATGTACATCAGATGTGTTGCATGTGTGGTTGCTGGTTGCTGGGCGCCTGGTCAGTGTATCTAAAATGTCTCTTCATCCTCAAATCAGGGCTGCTGCTGTTCTGGATGTGCACCTTGGTGAAATTTCTGGAATCCTAAAACCTTAAATCGCATGTGACTTTCTGCTTGTAGAGGTGGAATGGTTTTTGCATCATGCTGTGACTGAGGTAGTGGAGCGTGCTAATGGATCTGACCCTCAGAGGCTGAGCTAAGTGGAGTTTGCAAATACACAAACACACGTTTTATTTGTAGAGAGCACACTGAGATGGGCAGACTTGTGCCCACATAGCTAAACCTTTTAAAAATACTTTTAAAATCTTAGTATCATCACTACTTCCATAGCTTTCGGAGCTAACTGGTTCTTTTTTGAAAGCCAAGGCTAGGCTAGACCAGATCTCTGGGACTGGTTCTTTGCCTTCCTCATACTGGGCTGATTGTTTCTCTGCTCTGATGCTGGGGCTGAACTTGCTGTAGCTGTTGTGTTGCTTGGGTTAGTGTGGAGAGGTACCTGTTTGTTTCCTGAACTGCCAGGTCACTGCAGTTTTTAAAAGCTGGTGGTAGCCATGAAGTTGTGATTTCACTAAATAATCATTCAGTGGCAATACTAGGGTAGTGTAATGGTGCAGGGATTAATTGGAGTGGATAACTGGGCAAAAAGTGACACAATTTATTTTTCTTTTTAAGTATATATAAATTGGTTTTGTTTTCATCAGATCAGATCAGTTTCCTAATACAGTTCACAGCAAAGCAGCTTAAGGAGTTATGTGGATGGTACTGAGCGCGGGAATACTTTAAGCTGGAAACCTGCAAAGGGTTGTTTAGTGTGACCACCATAGGACTATTTACCGCTGTGCATTTATAGATACTTTTGCACTTTCCGTTGCTCAGCAGAGAAATAGGAAGGCAGGGTTTTTTACTTTTGGTAAGTGGTTTGTCTGTTGTCAGCCATGGTTTATGCTGGGATAGCCATAGAGATTGTAGGGATTTTTCCCTAAAGGTAGGAGGCGTGGTGCAAGAATGTAGCCATGGGGATGTAACTGTAATATTGCATAGGCAAAACTGTGAGATTGTCATAGAACGAAGTGGTCAACTAATTACTCGTTAGTTATTTACTTGCCAGTGGGCAAAAATTTAAATTGAAAGAATGAAAGTAAAAAATGGAACTGAAACACCAAGAAAGCTTTGTCATAATTTTTCTTTTAAATATTTATACTCAACTATTTGAAAGTATTTTGTCCCATTTTCTCTATATAGCCTAATACCTGCACTGGTAGGAATGTTTTCAAAAGGAGTTTTCTAAGTAAGCAGAAGTAAAAAATCAGACTGCCGTCACAAATGGTTTCTAATGTTGCGTTTTGTTTTTTAAAAGATGTCTCTGTTCGGCTTATTTATGTACTCAAATGTGACCTGACTTTGCTGTAGAAGGAATAACTGCCACTTGCTTTAGGCAAGTTTGTGGTTGGTTTTGCATTGATTAGCCTAACTGGTCCCTATATGTTTTTCTAACAGTGCTGATCAGCCTTAGCTCAACACCACACACAGAAGATGACTCCAGCCTTAGTCTGTAGGAGTCAGGCGGGAAGTTCTAATTCTGAGAAATGAAATCCTAACTCTCCAGAAATTTGGGAAATTAAAGGCGGATGACTTTAGCTGAAGATGAAGGAACCTTGAGTGCCATGCAGTAATCTGTGGGTTTTTTTCATTTGATTGGTAGTTTTTGAATGATTGATACACATGTGAATTGTTAAGCACTCTGTCATTTTATGAATTATCCATATTAAAATGTATAAAGGTCAAAATGAAAAACATCGCTACAGAGAGATTTCATACATTTGTGGTTTAGGTTACTGTTGCCTTTATGACTTATGACCGCCACATGCCCTTGGTCTTGATCTCTACCAGCCAGGCCATGTTAGCATCAATAATACTGTTTTATCCCTTTAGCAGAAGACCCGATCTCAAAGGCTCTGGACCAGAGCTAGAGGGAGGGTACTCTGGGAACAGACACCTGAGACTTTTTTTGGGATTTGTCTTTGTGTTGGATTTTTTTTTTGCTGGTTGGGGTTGGGTTGGGTTGGTTTGGTTTGGTTTGGTTTGGTTTGGTTTGGTTTGGTTTTTTTAACCTAGATATCATATTTGGAAAATGTAGGCAATCTAAGTTTATTCTAATCAATAGTGCTATTGCAACTTGTGATTGTTTTAGTTACTCTAAAATATGTTTCCATTCTTAAGTGACAATTTTTTTTTATTCTGCAGATCTCCCTAGTCTTTTCACATTTTTGGCATCCATACTGTTAATATTTTAGGTGGTTATGATTGCAATGAATAGGACAGGTAACCTCTCTTGAAACTGTTAATTCTTGCTCCACCAGCTGTCCTTATGAGAGGTGAACACTTCCCAGCTGTATTAGTGCTGTTTGAATTATGACTACTTCTCTTTGATTAAAACCAGGTGCAAATAATGAAAAAAGTTGTTAACATTGCATCTTATTGCACACTACTAGATTAATTGAATTTGATGTAATGTAGAGAGAAACACAGACGTATATTTATTCAGACCTGTAAAATCACCTTTTTGTGAAGTACCGTGCTTTGCAGGAAGCTGATAAAGAATGTACTCCAGCACCTCTTTTGGGTATCTGGGGCAGGATTGTTTGGCAGCAAAACAGATTGATCAAGGAGGCAAATAGTTAATGATATGTTGTAATTTGAAGAAGAATATTTTAGAAACTGAGCGTTTTAAAGCTCATTAAATGCTTTCGACTAGCATATATTATTTGCTGGAAGCTGCCAGAATACAGAATTAAATTCACCTGCTAAGGTCCAAGTTTTGGTGAGCCGGCAATGATAGTCCTAGAGTTATAGTTATCTGCAGAACTATTGTTAGATTATATTGAGATTAGCCACAAATTATACAGCTGGAACTTGATTGTGTCTTCTTTTCAAAACAGAAATATCAAAGAATAGTTTTACTTGAAGGGTATTAGCATTACACTTGAAGGGTGTAGTCTTTAAATTATTTTCTAGTCTTCAGGTCCCACTGCGAATCAATCCCATGTGAAGATAATACACCCTGTAACTCTTAAAGTTTAGTTTTTTTAAAAAAATTCCATCAGTTTAAAAATTTCAAGGCTTTTAAAGGCTATTTTTGCAATTATGAGGACCTATCAGAAGAGTAATACATGTGCTTTTTACAACTATGATTGTTATGGCCTTGATGATTAGGGTAATTGAAGGATTGCAAAGAGTAAACTTAATTTCAAAGCTAAAATACAGAAGAAGACGTTGTGTAGCTAGGTAACCATAGTTATTAGCCAGCCTTATAAATACGTAGAAGCAGACCTTGTTTTCCTTCCTCCTTCAGAAGAGGAGAACTGAGGGAAGACCTCATCACAGTCTACAACTTCCTCGTGAGGGGAAGAGGAGGGGCTGACACTGATCTATTTACTCTGGTGACCAGTGACAGGATCTGAGGGAATGGCCTGAAGTTGAGTCAGGGGAGGTTTAGCTTGGGTATTAGAAAAAGGTTCTTCACTGAGAGGGTGGTTGGGCACTGGAACAGGCTCCCCAGGGAAGTGGTCACAGCAGCAAGCCTGGCAGAGTTAAAGAAGTGTTTGGTCAATGCTCTTGGGTGCTTGGTGTGACTCTTGGGGATGGTCCTGTGCAGGGACAGGGATTGGACTCGATGATCCTTGTGGGTCCCTTCCAACTCAGCTTATTTTGGGATTCTGTGTTTCAGATGTTTTTATGTAATTAGTATTCTGAAGTATCAAAACCATGGCTGTTGAGCTAAACAGTTGTGGAACAAATCTAAAATATATCATTCCTGAGCAGTTGTGGAACTGCACAGGGAGGGAAGTGTGGGGAATCAAAGTCTGAGTATTTCCTATGTAGTTGAACAAATTTCTTAGACTGAAAACTTGAAGAAAAGGATGAGAACAGTGATTTGATACATTTGATTTTCACTTGTCATTTCCCCAAGAGAGTTTATTCTTTCTCTGTTTGTGACACTGTGATCTTGTTGGTACTTCCTTTGTAATTGAAATTGATTCACTGGAATTCAAATTGTTATGTAAAATGCCATTGACCAGAGATTTTTCCAGCCCCATGCACTGTTTTGTATTTATCTTTTCACATTTTTCCGTTTCTGTAGGTGAATACTACCTCATCTTTATTCACTAAGGATTTTTAAATGTTCTTTCCTGGAGCCAAGCTTCATTTCTATCTGAGAAGATAAGTTTAAACTTAATAGGAAATTGAAGGTTTCAAAGAAGGTTCTGTGGAAAGTTGGAGTCTTTTTTTAGAGCTGGCTTTGCAAGCAGATGAGGAGAAAAAATTAACTAGCATTTGCTGTGCTTTGGTTTCCATTCTGACATTGTGTACAGGGAAAAATGCCTGAATTTTAGAATATGGAAAGGCACACATTTGTCTGCCTTCCTTCTGATGATGTTTGCCTACTGCCTAAAAATGCAATTAGTCAACATGGGAGGATGATTTCACAAGGATGATCCTAAACCAAATGCCAATCATCCAGCTAGTAGGAGGAAAAAATTTTAAGTGTTTTTATATTTTAGTTGCTGTTTCTTATTCCAACTTCCCTGAACTCTCTCAGCCAGTAGAATCATCATTTTTGGGGAGTTCTGGGTTTTTGCCTCAGCCAGTGGATATTTAATTCAGGGAAGTTATCAAAAGTGCCCACTTCATCAAAGTAAAGCAGTACATTAGAGTAGTTTTAAAGGAATAAATTAGACCAAATTATTCAGTGTTGGAGTAGCTTGAGCAGCATCTGACTACATATTTCGTCAAACGTTGATGGATGTTAATCAAAATGCAGGTAACATCTCCAAAACATGAAAGGCCATCAGCAGGATCATGATACAGGGATTCTGTGTGTGTGCATGCAACTCTGGTTTAAAGGTCTGTGTTCAAATGTGTAGACATATGGTTTCCTATACTGAGAAATAAAATCTCCTGTCTTAATGCCTCTTAGTAGTGTGTGTTTATGGTGTGGCTTTGCATTTTTTTTGCAGTTCTTTTACATCAGGTGCCCTCTACATCTGCTTAGTCAAGTCTGGGGTCTGATGTGTGCTCTTAGTGTGGGAGAGAGACTAGGATGTTGCCTCGTATCAGTAGCAGGGCAGGAGTCTCCCTACTTAAAGGACTTAATTGAAAGATATGTTCTGCAGTAGCAGTCAAGTATTACCATCTGTCCTTTGTTATGTGACTTTCCTGTCGTACCCATTCATCGCATGACCTGATGTGTAGGTCTTATTTTAGGATAGAAGAGGTCTGAAAATTAGTATTACTGAATACAAACAGCAGACTGTTCATTACTATTGTCATTTTTCTGTGCCTTGGAAATACAGCCTATTTCCACTCTTCCCTGGATCCTTGGCTACTAAAACCTCTTGGTCACGTATTTTATTATTGTAGTTCTTTATCATGTTTGACAACTACTATTTGATGAAACATCACTGATTTAACAGATCTTTGACAGAAGAAACCTTTAAGTGAGGCACTGAGTATGAAAAGCCATTAGAAAAACATGGTATGTAAAAATACTGCGTCTGCCTGATTCCTGCTCCCAGCCCATTGTGCAGTCTGAATCTGACTAGAGAAATTTTCACGTGTTTAGGAGAAGAAATTTTTGAATAATTTCACATTTCCATTAAAATAGTTTTTGTCACTGACATCAAGTCAGCCTTCCTCCTTCCTGTCACTTCACCTGTCTAAGACTGCTTGCCATTGTGTGTCAGTCTAGCTGGAAACTACTTTCTAAAGATCATGAATTAGTCCCATGTTGATGCTGTTCAAAAGGAAGAAAAACATGGCAACAACAAACTTTATACAATTGCTTTTACTCGGTTCACAGACCGAGATCAGTCACTTGGTCTGCATCTTCTTTTTTCAAGACTAACTGGTGTGAAGCAGCAGGTTCAGTCTTTTCTGCATTGTGAATGTTATACAGAAGTTTTGAGTCTCTTTTCTCTCTTCAAAGAAAATAGTGGTGTAAAACTCTTAATGACTGTAAAACTCTTGCAATTTGCTTTTGGTTTTCCGTTACATGTAACCTATAGATTCAGTATCTCAGGTATGAGAATAGCCCAAACCAGAATACTTAATTCTCAAGTGTGCAAACATTCAAATCCTGTATAATTGAAATAGCATTTAATAGTTCCTTATTCTGTGTGCCTTTGACAAGTTAAAGATAATAAACCAGCTTTTTCCCTTTTCTTGTGGATGTGTGGGGAGAGAAGAAAGTAAAGAGAGCACTGACCTTTTGAAAATGATGGAAATACCTTAACAAAATATGCACAGAAAGACTGCCAAATACACTCGTTTTCCTTCAGTGTTTTTAGGAAGTATTATACAGAATATCTGCCTTCAATGCTTTTGTAGCTTTGAAAACCTGGGGCTACTTTGTGTTGTGTATGACCCACAATTTGATCAAACAAAGGGGTATATAATGAAAAGTAGTGTGAGATCTGGCTTTTCTGTTCACTGCAGACTTTCTGGGGTAGTGCAGGTTGTGAAAACTGTGAGGTGTAATCACTGATTGATCACCCAGCGTTTTTTTTTTTTGAGGTAAAGCATTAATTTTTTGTGTTTCAAAGTGCTGGATCAACTGGTCAGAAAGAGGTTTTTGGAATTCTTCTACAGTTTTGACAGTTGGTGCTAAAAAGTATGATGCTCTGGGATGGTGGACATGCTGTTCTGAATGTATTTGGTGATGTCCGGGTGCTGACATCAACCCAAATGTCCAAGGAATGAAATGGAAAAGCTCCTGGTTACTGAGATGTTGAAAGAATAGTGCTAGGTTTTCTCTAGTATCTTAAACACTGCTCTATGTTTGTTAATCTGGTATTTTTAGAGTTTAGTTTGACTGCAGTGCGCTCAAAGAAAATGGAAATGCCTTTCTTGGAAAAAAAAAATGGTTTGATGCTGTTTTCTCCTCTACTAAAAATGGTTTCCTGAAAGTAATTTTAAGGATTTTATCTTTAAATTCCTGTCTTTAAATCAGAATGTTCAGTTTGACATCATCATCATTATTTCCACTGCAACCAAGTGATCTCACAAAAACATTCTGAGGGCAATGCAGCAGAAGTAAATTTAATGTTTTAATGAAAGTTATTGCTTTATGCAAATGTCTATGATAAAATAGACTCACAGATGAGAAGCCAAAATCATTCAAGCTAAAATCAGAATAGTTTGTAATTAAAATGCTGAAAATGTTTCTGCAGTTTCTTACGGAGATGAGAAGATTTTAATTATTGCTGTCAGGTGTCTTAGAACTTAGTTGAATTATGGAGAGTTACTGTGAACTTTTTAACAATTTTAACTGAGGTGTGGCAAGTAAATGGCAGATAAACCCCTAGGATTGTAGTGACTGCCTTGCATAAACAATATAGGTCTTCACTGGATTATTTTATATTCCTACATAAAACTGTAAATTATTTCCAAGTACCCTCTTTGATAGCTTCACCTTTCAGTTCAAATCTTTAGCAAGAACGAAGGTCACACAACCACAATGTCCTGTGGCAACTGTGTAATCTGCTAATATTTAAACATCAAGCAGTTGTTTGTTGTTAATATTGAAGGTAAGAATTGTGAAATAAAATGTTAAACTGGCTTTACTTTGTACTCCCTGTCTTCAGGGAGATTATGTAATAATTTTAAACTAAAACCCATATGATGTGTGTTGAACAAACAATGATACCCTTGCTTACAGGCAAAAGAGAGTGTGTTTGCAAACACATATTTTGGCATATATATTTTGAGATGACAAGTAAAAATCTTTTGTAATGTGAAAGTCCAGGTTTTCCATAGTCAGAGGCTGATTAGCATGTTTATGTGGGAATGGTGGATAGTTACAGTGACTCAGCTTTCATGGACCATGGCCATGCTTCCCATGACCCAATATGCCACTGTGGTGAGTGCTGTAGGGACAGAAAAAAGGAAAACAAATAACTTTTTTTTTTTTCTGTTTTTTCAAGTAGCACAGTGTTATCATTTGCCCAAGTACGTGCTGGAATGCTCCTATTATTTTTGTTAGCTATGGGGAAGGGTTCCTGACCACAGGACTTTAGCTTTTCTTTGAATCTCATCATTTATAGCCTTTTAATAATTTTACTTGGTGTGTGTGATGTTGTTTCCCTTGTGCAGGTGTCATTTGTTCTTTTTAAGGTTGTAGATTGGATCCATACACACATAAGGATTCATGTCCACTCCCACACCCTTCCCAGTTCTCTGAGCTGCTGAGGTGTAGCATTTTGAATAGTGTTGAATAGATGGAATTGATTATAAATAGGATCTTGAAAAGTGAACTTCTATCTTCAAAGAAAACACAACACTAAAACAAAACACATTTACCTGTCAGTTATTCCTACGTAATTCCTGTCATGCAATTATTAGTCAAGACATGTAATGTATAGGAACTTTTCTCCAGCACATTTTTTACTTGCTCATTCGCAAGCATGAAGTCACAAATAACAAATTACTCTAGCAACAACTTAAGATGCTGCCTATAAACTTTCCACAAGTTTATGGGGACTGATTGTAGATCCATATACAATTTTTTTCTTATTATAGAATTAGTAGTTATTTAAGAGCAGATCATTATGGTTATGATATCCCTATATGGCACTGCTCCAGGTTTGCTTTCTTCAAAAGGCAGCAGGTTTTGTTTGTTGCTGCAAAGGATCTCTCTTACTCACTGGGACCTCATGTTGACATCTGGGAGAGAAAATTATGCAGAAACCTTTTGTACCATTATTCAGGGTGTCTGTTCTTGCCATTGTTTGCTTTCTTGGTTCTGTAATTCATGAAGGTGTCAGATAAAGCATGGGATACTTCTTTTTAGGTCTCTGTGGATACTGCATGACGTCAGGTGCAGTTGAGGACTCTGAAGAAGTGCTCTGGGAGTGCAGCATCATACCATTGTTTTGAATCTTTGGATTGTGACTTCTCTTGATGGAATCACCTCTTTAGGCTGTTAAAGCTGCTTTGTGCCATTGCAGGGAAAGAGTGAGTGTTTGGGTGGTGGCTGGGGTCTGAAACTTGAAGCCAGGTGAAACCAGGAGTGATTGTCTCCATTAAGCTGTGAACTGTGAACCTTGAGCACCATGAGCATGGGTACCTTGGAGAGGCTTGTTATTAACTTGTATGTTGCATTCAGAAATAGATGCTTTATCCTGGTTCAAATACATATTTTATGCTAATAACATTGAGTGCCAGGTAAGATTCATGCTGCCCTAATAGTCTGCCACTTCTCCCTTACAATTTTTTAATGATAACAGTATCATTCAGTATCTTAACTGCGCTTTCTTCAGAAACCGCTTTCAATCCTGCAGTTGTTACACTGGAGAATTTTCCTATTCTTTGTGTCTTTGGGTGAGATGAATGTTTTTCTGCTAGATGTAAGCCTCTAGAAGACAAATTGCTGGAAGTGGGGTGACTACTTTCAAAAGATGAACATGAGGCAGTTGATGTCTTGAAGCTTATGATCAATGCACTGGTTGTACAGTGGCATTGGTGTAACAAAACATGCCCTGGGAGAAGCAAAAAGGAAAGTCTTTAATCTGGGCTGAGGTAGCCACCAAATATATTTTAGCAGGTTCATAATTCTTAGATATCCTTCTGTTTCTGAAAGGTCTAAGGAAGCAAAGTGGAGAGCAAAGTAGCAGCATTAGCATCTAAAATCTCATCCATCTGTGGTGAGCAGGAGTGGGTATTTTTGAAAAATACCCATGACTGCATGAAAATGTCATTTGACCATTCTCAGTAGCTCATTTGAAAATAAATTTTTTTATTGAAGGACCCCTTATATATCTTATGTATAATTATTACATTCTTCAAGTAAGCCTGGAGCTCTGGTTTGCTGAGATACATTGGATTGTGTTAACATTGCATAATGGCCATCACAAGGTAGCTGGCTTGTTTATCTTTGGATCACTGTCCTGAAGATCATCTGAGTAAAAATGTATTATAGGAGAGCTATGAGACAATAGGGAATATTACTTTGAGGGAGAAGATACAGTCAGAGTATGGTAGAACTTTATGATGGATAGGTAAAGTGATTGGAGAACTGAGCTTTTTCTGATAGTAACATGAAAAGTGAAAGAAATTCCTGTTTTTAACAAAGTTTTGGTTTTCAGGTTCAGTTTCTTACTGTAGTGTAGTGCATCAATTGTTGTTGCAGGAATGACAACAGTTGTATCCTTGTTCTAGTCTGGAGGCTGACTCCAAATAGTTCAGTTTGTTCCTAACTCCATTTTCTGATAAGTGCTTAAAGTTTGGAGTGGTTTGTGTTGGCCACAGTATTGTGCTTTTTCCTTTAGTTAAATGATTTTGCTGAGCAATGGCAATGCCTAGCTATTTTTACTATTGTATTGGGGTAGTTTTATTGTCCTTCTGTTTTCCAGGTCTTTAAATACAAAATTGTAGAAGTACACAGTCTAAATGTATTTTTACATAGAGCTAATTTTTTTAATTCTTGTACTAGTTTTTCTTAAGGTATGTACTACTTCCACCTTGGTTTCTGTACCTACTTGGAAGTATTGGACAAACTGGTCAAGGATTTTCTGGTGTGTATATAATTGATAACTGTGTGTTGGTCCCTGATCAGTTTGTGTGCAGAAGTACTGTGTGTCCCGGTTTGAGACAAATCAAGGGGAATGCTCTGGAAGGAGCATCTCCTCCAAAGAAGGCAGGTTTCAGTCATCCCTCTCCCAACAATTTCAGAAAAAATTTTCCTCGGAGGAAAGTGCAAAAAAAAGTTATTTATTTAGCAAGGAGAGTGCACACAGACACGGAAAAAGACGGATGTTAAATAGTAAAACTTCTCGCTGTGGAGAGAACCTGGGTAGATTTCAGAGTCCTTTGTGGGTGTGGGTCTCTCCTCTCCGGAGCTGGGGTTTGGCGTGGGCCCCTCCGGGCCGGTGTGTAGGGTCTCCCAGATGATGTTCTGGTGTTGCTGAGCAGTCCAGAAGAGAAGAAGAAGAAATCAAAGTCCCAGGGCTCCGTACGTTAACTAATGAACAAGAAACTAGCTAACAAGCAAAAGGAATGTAACTCTCTTCCCTGCTGCAGAAGCGGAGCAGCCGGGCTGGGGACAGGAGAAGCCAGCGAGCTTATCTGTGTTTTGAACACAGCGCCGAAGGAATTCCACCGGCTCTCCCCTCCCCCTCTCTCTTAAAGGTACAGAAAGGCACCGGCTTGATGTCTGGGGATAGAGCAGGCAATAGGGAATACAGTATCATACAGTCACCCCAGGACATTGTGGTTCATTGGGAATCTCCTTGTGTGAGGACCATCTTATGAACAAGCCGTCCACGTTTGCTCTGGGACTTTGAAAGTAGGATCAAAACTAGAAGGTAATTGCACAATAAAGAAGGTTTGTTAGCTTTGATGCACTTGAGGGAAGTGAGGCTTTCACCTACCATGGTGCAGAAGACTGGGAATTGCCCAGAGATTTATAATTATGATGGAGTGAAGATGGATGTGAATAGTTTTGCTTGAGGTTTGGTGACTCCATTAGCTAACAAATTCATTTTGCTTCACCAGTGTGTGGGGTAGACTCAGCACAACTGTCTAGTTTCAATAGTGTTTATTCTGTATCTCTTCATCCTGAACCAATCTGTAGGATCTTTTCAGATCCTAGAGAAGATTGTTGATTATTGTTAATAGCATTCATTTATCTTAGCTTTGCTAGGTGTTATTAGACAAAGGAATGCAATAACTGCTACTTAGTGTAGGGCTAGACTTTTGCAAAGTGTAGTTGTAATGTTTGACTGTGAGGATCAAAACTGTTTTTAGAAGGGAAAGGTTTTAGTCTTAAAGCTGATTGTGCTCAGACTCATCGGACTGAGTGTACCTACCTGCTTGGTAGTTATCAAATTCTCTTACAGTTCTTCCTACCCTAAGCCTTTGGGCAGATAAGCCAAATACCATCTGAACTGTATTTTCCTAGGAGAAATACTCGATTTACTGTTAGGGAAATCTGTTGAGAAGGTTTTTGATCTGCATTCAGTGCCAGCTCTCCTTGCAGTTGTCTGAATCTCTGCTTGGTGAGCTGGTCCACATCTTGCTTGAAATCTTCCATGTAATTTGGAGTTCTGTATAGTTTATTTTCCATTGTAGATCACAGTCAAGTTCTTTCACTGCAGAAGGAATGGCAGTTCTTTTGCTGAGGTGAGAATATGCATGTTGGACTAACAGAAAATGCTTATTGAGGCAGCTGAAACAGGAGACAGTGCCCTGCACAGATGCTGATGCAGAGCACTTGTAACTTAGGATATGAGTGTGATGATGGAAAGTGACCAAGGAGAGTTGCTAGGTTAGAAGAATGATTATATGTGTTTGCGGTAGTATTAGTCTAAATATGGAAGAAAGATCATTCTCATCTATGTAAACAAGTTAGTTGTATTAAAATAAAAACTGGAGTGTTGTTTTAGCATAATACTTAACAGTATTAATGGGTTTCTGGTCTTAATTCCAACTTGGCCAGTAACTGTGCTTTAACTGATTTCTGATATTCCAGTCACT
This sequence comes from Aleadryas rufinucha, assembly GCA_013397815.1. Lineage (NCBI taxonomy): Eukaryota > Metazoa > Chordata > Aves > Passeriformes > Aleadryas > Aleadryas rufinucha. Next base: position 255,158 of record VZTH01005378.1, read on the forward strand.
CATTTAAACGAGAATGTAAGGTCAAACTCCAGTTTGATCTCCTTTGGAGTTGCACATTTGATGTGTATATGTATACTTTTAGCCAGAAGGAAACATTATGATGGTCTAATCTGACCTCTTACATAAACTGGGCCACATGTGTTTGAGTCTTACAGGTGGACTCAATAACTTGTGATGAAACTAAAGAATACCCCTGTAAGACATAAGGTTTCAATTTTAATTTAAGGTCTTTTAGTGGTGTGAAATACATTCTTCAGTTGTGTTTAAGAATGGATGAACTTGTGAAAAATAATCTTAATTTCAACACAAGTTACAAGATCTTGCGATCACTTGTTGAGGCTTTCATCAAGCGTCTTTTCTCTGTATGTGTCTGTAGATGGTGTTCTCTAGAACTAAACAGGCTGAGCTCACCACCGTCAGCCCTGCCACAGCTCTGGCTCTCTGCTTGGAGAAGGACTGCTGTCCAGCATCTTACGTGCTTGGTGTCAGGAGGTTTTAAAGCTACTGAGGTGGGAGCGGGGGAACCTTACCTCTGTCAACTTTCTCCTTCACATCTGAGTTGTATTCAGATTAAACCAAGAGAAAGAAACAGTATGAGATGTTTATCTCTTTATCTTTGGTTAGGACTTGCTGTTGTTGCAATAAACTTTCTGGAATACTGTAGCAATTCCCAGGTATTCCTGGATCCCAATCACCTTTCTACTCTATCCAGACTGTGGCTACTAAAGTGATATTTGCCTTAAAGGTGAGGAGATCAGATATTCTATTTTTCCCATTAGATTAATGCTATAGTGGCATTAATTCTCATTTTCCTACTGCCCTTTTTCTTTCTTGCCCACCCATGTTGTTGTTCTTTACTGGATGGAGCACACTCACTATGTTATTAGTCTTTTTGTGTCTTTTAATACCATGCACTCTTTGACAACCTGTTTCTTCTACCTTGTGTATGACAAATATATTAATAGAGTTGATTGGAAATACAATTTTCTTTGATTCTGAATGGATTCTGTTTTCTTATGTTATACAGTAATATTTTTCTGGAAAGACTCTGCATTTAATTTTGAGTATGGAAGTGAGACTGAAAATGTATATCTCTGTAAATTGAGTGTAAGTCAACAAGGAGAAAAGAGGTCTGCTGGAGAAAATGGGCTGAAATTAAGGTCAGGGTGCAAGGGAGTCTAAAGATATGAAGAGCTTCAGCATGCAAACCAATCTGTGTTACTGTCTCTCCCAGAGTTTTGCCTTTCTCTGTGCACCCTTTGTTGAATGTTATTGCTAATGGGAAGGACAGCATTTTTAAATGCAGTTCTTATATTGCTTGTTCTGTCTCATTCGCCATATATAACACACGTGTACACGTAATATGTTGGTTAAAACTTTCAGGTGTCTACCTTAGGGATTAAAATCCCTGCTGATATTTTCTATACATTATCCCAGTCTTTCCTGTGAGTGTTCTAACTTGATTATAGTCCTGCACTTCAGTTGCTGTACTCCCTGTTTTCTCCTGGGCTTTTGTAATAATAATTTTTTTTTGTTGGAGCGCTTTCTTCACCGAACCTTACTTAATAAAAGTTGCTGTTTTATTTTAAGTATTAGTGTCTGTTACACAGTATTTCTTTGTAAAGAGCAATAACAAACATTATTTCCCTCAGATCTCCTTTATCAAATGCCTTCTCATGCCACTAGAGAGGTATTAGGCCTGCCAGCTCATAGCTGTTTTTATCTTTATGGAGAGAAGATGGAAGTAAAATAGAGAGGTCTTTCCAGTAACAAAACACATCACCTAAACCCAGTTATGTGAGAGTCAGTAAATATCACCTGAGCTGACTGGAGGAGAAGCAGCTTTCATCTGTGGGTCACTTTTCATCAAGCATGCTACCTGTCAGCTTGCAGTCTTGTTGGCATCAGGTTACTTAGCCCTTCAACTGCTGACATAACAATTTACAGAATGGTATGGAAAGTGATATTTTGATCTTTTTAGAGTGGGAATCTTCTAGTAATAACCTGTCATCAGGATCAGTTTTTATGGCTGTGTGTGTAGCTTCAGCCTTGCCCATAGCTGGATGTGGATGAAAAGCTGAATTACAAACTTCTTTTAGCGCTGGTATGGCTGCATTAGCATCAGTCTTCCTGAAGTCCTCATGTAATGTAATAGAGGCTCTTTTCCTTAACTGGGATCAGATACACCTTTTAAAATGGACATTGGTGGATGTCACATGGATGCACCAATTAACATGGTGTTAACTATACCTTTCCTCTCCTGTTTGCCGGGAAGTGGAAGAATGTGGAAATAGACTGTGGGAAATGGAGAAAAGCTGTGGTATGCAGCCACTGCTTGGGCTGCCAGTCTGCAGTCCTTCTGTGCACTCATTGACCTGACCAACTTCAACTTGTCTTTCAGTATATGGTTTGAAGAAATTTACAGTAAAAAACACCACTCAAATTCCCCCATAATCAAAAGGGGGCTGAAAAATGGCAGGTGGCCTCCCAACAAGCACATCTGCTAAGTTTCTCAAGATTGTTAATATCAGTGAAACTAAAGGAAAATGAGTGTAAGTTCGTGTACATTTTCCTTTGGTTTGTTCTCCCCTGGTTTCTTTAGGCTTAGCTTTCTGTGACAGTATGAAATTTAAACTTAAAGACAGATAAAGCATGATACTGATTTATGTTTGATGGCTACAGGTGTTTGAACTATCTTTCCTTTGTATAGTGGCAAGGTTCTGGATTGAAGCAGCACAGAAATACTGATTTTTTTCTTTCCACAAAGTTCCCAATTGCTCTAGACTATCAGATTTTTACAGAAGGGGTTAAATTAAATCTCTGCTCACAGTGATTATATTTAGGACAGCTTGCATTTTAGAAAACACACATTTTTATATTCTTAGCTTCACAATTACACTTTGATTTTTTGCAACTGCTTTCACACAGATTTCTGTGCAGACACAGAATTGGGACTCCAGCTGTGGACTTTGTCATTTGAGTCCTAGCATAGGAGTGGTTTTTCCTTTTTAAAAAAGACTTCTAGAATTTTATAAGAAACCTTAATTATACACTTTTCTTAAAATATTCTGAGTTTTGGTTTGATTTTTTGGGGTTTTTTTACGTGTTTTTTGTAGGTCTTTTTGTTGTCTTTTTTAGTTTTTAAATGACCTTTTTAGGGTGAGGACAGGCTTACTGAAGATTTGTCATTAAGTGTACATGTGAAGATATAATGCTACTGTACAGCACAGACTCCTTCTATTTTCTGCAGTAGCCCAGTGCGCTACTAGAAATGCACTTGGGGTCACGTTCGCCTTTACCCTCTACCATTGCTGTTAAGAGTCAGGAAAGTAAAGTAGTGCTTTACTGGTAAAATTTCTGATGTTTAATTCGTAAGTGAGGGTAAGATTGAATGTCTTGTCCTTTGGCTGTTTATTTCCCATTGCAGAGATATTTTCACGAGTTTTTTGAAAATCCAGGTTTGCCAGCAAAGTATTTGTTTTTTTAATTTGGAATAGATTGGTGAATTGGCTTATCAGAGGAGGGTTATTATGTTAGCAAGCAAGATTTTATTAAAGTATCCCAAAGAAGGAAGGGGAAACTATAGTAGGCACAGACTGAGGGGACAAATCCACTTACTGCCAAAACAGAAAAAGGATTGTATGGTATATCAACCAGGATAATACTGATAGACTTATTCCATGGTGGGTTGAATATTTTTTGATGCAGTGTTTTGAAAAAAAAAATCTAATTACTTTGGGCTTGTGGTGATAAATGTAACTTAGATTTTAATTGGAACTGCTTAATTTGATCTGCAGAAAAATCTAGATACTCTGTTTTTTGAATTCACCTCATAAAAAGGATCTACACTGTTAGTTTAAAATGGTGTAAGTAATAAACCAAATAATTACATTGAAATTCAGTGTTTTATGGAGCTGCTTTCTTGAACAAGTTTGTGAGTCTGAGTATTTCATTCTTGCCATTTATCCGTTGTGAACTGCGTATGGTACTCTGAAATCCTTAGATGAAAGGTGCTGGAAGTGTAAATATCTATGGTAAAGCTGGTATAATGCTGAACCCCAGCAGAGAGGTATGTTATAAAGATTTGATTCTTGAATATCTTTATGACTTGTTAATGTGTGCTTGTTTAAGAGTTGCAGGGTTGTGTAAGGAAAGCAGAACAAAAATGTTGAATAACCTTGTGTAAGTGTGAAATGGATAAAATAAGCATGGCCAGCTAAAGCAGTACCTAATTTATCTAAGGTGAACATTTATTTTCATCCCTCATTCTGTTGTTTGTGTTCTTGTTTTTAAATGACACTTTGACATCTTTTGTATGTTATGCATATTAATTTAATTCTATTTACTTGTAGGTGGCTCTAACCAAAAGAGCTGATCCAGCTGAGTTGAAAACAATATTTTTGAAGGTATGTGTAAAGTAAATATTTTACTCTTTCTGCTTAAATTTTTCATATCTTTTGCTCTATTATTGCTGCATACAACTCTTGATAGTTTTTTCCAACCATTAATCATTCACCGTATTATTACCATGTTAGACTTAAATACCATTATCAGAATTGAACAATGCTCACCAAGAAGTCAGATATATTCCTGAGTGATTATTGTATTGACTCAGAAGAAGTATTGCTATCTTAGAGAAAACCCACATTGTTCAGAGAATGTGGTGGGAGTTTCAGTATTGTTCCTACATGTGGTAAAATGTTCGTGTAGACATCTTACTGTTAGATGATTTGGTAAACTTTCTTCTTCCGTCCTTGCATCCTTTCTTCCTTTAGGGTTATCTCTACTTCTCTAATTTGTAGAAGTGTTGGGAAGATCACCTTGTGAAGTGCTGGCCATATTTATCTGAAATTCCTTCTCTGTTGGCTTGCTGTGGAAAGCATGCAAGTAAAGAAATGACTCACGTACTTGCTTATATACTTGAGAGAAGTGTGCTTTAGTGTTTTGCTGGAAATTGGGAGGTGATTCTCCAACCCTACTGCTTTCTTGTGAGACCCCGCCTGCAGTTCTGCATCCAGCTCTGGGGCTCCCAACATAAGGATGTGGACCTGTTGGAGCTAGTCCAGAGGACGGCCACAAAGACGATCAGAGTACTAGAGCACCTTTCCTATGAAGACAGACTGAGAGTTGGGATTGTCCCTGGAAAAGAGATGGCTCCAGGGAGATCTTACTGTAGCCTTTCAGTACCTCAAGGGAGCCTATAAGTAATCTAGAGAGGGACATTTTACAAGTATAGGGACATTTTACAAGAACGTGTAGTGATAGGACAAGGGGAATGACTTTAAACTGAAAGAGAGTAGGTTTAGATTAAGGAAGTAAGGAAGAAAATCTTACTGTGAGGGTGGTGAAACACCAGAATAGCTTTCCCAGAGAAGTTGTGGATGCCCCATGCCTGGAAGTGTTCAAGGCCAGATTGGATGGAGCTTTGAGTAACCTGGTCTAATGGAACATGTATGTGCCTATGGCAGGGAGATTGGAACTAGATGATCTTTAAAGTCCTTTCCAACCCAAACTATTCTGTGATTTTGTGAAACTGGCTTTCTTTGACCCATTTCCTAAATTTAAATAACTATTTCTAGCCTTCCTAAGATTTACTAGTACAGTGTCTGGTTAAGTTTGGTATTATGGTATTAAAAAAAAAGAGTACAAAAATTTGTGGTTCTGAAGAATAGGTACGAGGTAGATGCCACAGTGCTATTACAGAGCTGTTGTATCTGAATTACTTTTTGGATGTGTTAAGGGCCTAAGAGAGCTCATACCTTTCCAGTTTCTTCCCTCCACCTTTGCTCTCTCCAGCATCATGCCTCACTCTCCGTGTAGTTCTTGGTATTTTTTCCATTGTCCCTTGTGAGCTATTATTAACAATATGTGTAGGTGTCACAATGTATATTGCCAGTATTTATAGTTTTATCATATACTGTCAGTATTTATAGCTCTGAAATCAGATTTTCAGTTAGAAAGCCAGGATTTAACTTACTAAGTCCTGGAGCTTATGTCTGTCAGGAGAGCAAAAAGACTCTTGAAAAAGAAGGGTTTATGTGGTTTACAGAGGAAAATACTTGAAGAGCAGGAGCACAGCAGCAGAAAAGGTAGACAGAGAGTAAACCACTGACCTGAGAAGATAGTAGCATTGAGGAAGGAAATAAACACACTAGAGAGAAGCCTGGTCCTTTCTGAACTGTGAGGTGATCCTCAGTTGGAGAGTGGGAAGGTTGGTTAGTTGGTTTGCTGAGAATAGTGTGAAAATTGTTTCCTACCTGCCTGTAGGTATTCATCTCTCTTGCATTTCTGGAGATTGTAGCTCCTGACAACCTTCTGATTTGGTGGATTGAATGGGTCGTAGTTGAGCACACTAAATGCCACCTCTGGCTTCTTTTTCTTCCTCTTTTGCTTCCCCTTCCACTAAAAAGAAGGGATCCCAGTAAAGTGGAGTAATTAAATATGAGCTAAATATTTTGTTCAGTGTAATGTGGAATTGTCGTGTTGCTTACTCCCAAGAAGGAAAAATGATGAGTGAACGTGTTGTTTCATGCTCTGCAGATAAGTGATAGCCAGAGTGTTAATTAAGCTTTTCCAGACTATTTTAAGTGGTGAAGCCAATACAGTTGCTTCTGCAGATTGTGGAATGTTCACTTAAAAAATAATTTGACAACCATTCTTTCCTACTTCAGTTAAGAATTAAAAAATATGATTGCCATGTAGGAATTGTGCCCACAGTGTAGAAATAAATACGAAACTATCAGTTTAAATGCAGTTGATTGCAGTCAACTTTTAGCATATTTAATATGTCAAATCCCCAGTAGAATGTTTGCAAATCTTACTTAAAATGGGGTTAAACTTGTTATTACTTGACTATCTAAAATGTATGTAAATAAGTTACCAAAAAGCCATTAAGTACTATTTTATAATATCAAAATCTCTGTGGATATAATTGTCAAAGTGGGGGGAAATAAAATTGTAAAGAACCAATTTTTAAATGTTGCTCCTCCAAAATGAATATAATTGATGTTTTTTTCTTTTTGTGATGATAATTTCCAAGATTACTTCTTCTAAGTCTTCTAATATAACCCCTAAGAGATTAGATTTTAGTCAAAGTGATCAAGCTGACATTTTTCAAGGTCATTTTCTATATGTAGTATGGAGTACGTGATTGGATTTCAAATACACTTGAGTAAATCACAATGACAAGAAACAGGGGGACACTGAAACCTTGTGCTGTTTTCTGTTATTGAGTGCCCTAGCAGGGGGTTAGCCTGAATGAAAAAAAAGAAATATAGAAGCGTAGGCTGTCTGACTTATTTGATTTGTTTCTCAATAGCAGCTGTGTTAAAAGTTTCTGAGGCTGGGATTCTGAAGGATTCTGTCTTTCTGCAAATGATTACATTGAAATCAATTGATCTGTTCTTATAAAAGTATACAATTCAAAATTCCTTGCAGTGTAGCAGTTAGAAAGCTTATGTTACAGTGTCTATTGAGACAGGAATCCTTTAGTGCTAACCAATATATAGATGCCAAAGCGAGTTATGTTTTGTTTGGGCTTGCTTCTGTGAAGCCTTGTTTCTTGAAGATATTGCTGTACCTGAAAATGGTATTTATATAGCACTAGAAGAAAATAATCTACTTACTGTAACACTTTGGCATCCCTCTGAGAGTTATATGCCTACAGCAGGTATAACAGTACGCTGCAGGCACCAGTATGAAATGAAAACTGGCAGTTTCCATCCCTTAGCAGAGCCACAGTAATGTGAAAGAAAACGTGTGTTTGAAGTATACTACAAAATAGCGATAGGCATCTAATTTATTTATTACTTTAGTGTATATTATGCTCTGTGGGGAACTGCAACAATAGTTTATCATCCCACCTTGCCTTAAAAAAAAAAAAAAAAAAAACCAAGAAAAAGATAAATTAGCAGTTTCTTTCCTGGTCTCAGTGCACATTTGTTATCCCAAGATAGCCCTGTTTCCCTTAAAGCTAATGCATGGTTCTGCAAATGTTGCCTGGGATTTATTTTCCTCTTAATGATTGTCCTTATCCTTTTTATTTTCTTAAAATACATTCTTTAGGATTGATTTCAAATTTGACCTTCTGCAGAAAACGAGGACTTTAAAATTTGAGGGATCACCTAGGAATGAGGGTAGGAGTGGTAACAAAGGGAATTTTATTTATTTATTTATTTATTTCGATATTGTCTTCAAAAATGTTAATATTTCTTTTATTTGTAACATATTACTGGAGGCTTCTTCCCCTGGGAGCAAATATGCTTGGATCTGTCAGTAGCTGTTTTCTGGAGTAATGTGCCAGTAACTGTGTATAAAGCAGGGATAATGTATGGCAGGTGTCAGAACTCTTGTTTTGTTTCTGCAGTGTCCTGAACTGTCAAAGTTCTTGGTTTTGTGTTACATTTTTCTGCAAATGCTATTCTTTGGCCTCCTTTAAGCACTGCAACCAAGGAGGAGTTACCTAGGCTCTCCTTTCCTTAAAGACCAGCCATGGCTGGAGGTGATGCAGTAGAGTTCTTCAAAACAGCACCCCCAGGTGGACATTCCTGCGGGATCATTTGTTCCACCGGCATTTTGAGGGTGTGCCTTCTCATCCCGAAGTAGAATGGCAAAACGAAGGAGTCATTTCAGATAAATAAGATATGCTGCAGTACTCTACTGCTGTCGAACTTTCAGTAGGCCTGAGATGCCACATACATGCTTGCAAATGTGCTTGTGCTGCTTTTTCTGCTTCAAAAACATACTCGGTATGGAGCATTTCTAGACTACTATGGAGAAGTTGTTGATGTGATAATCCAAAAATTGTATGTCTGCCGTTCGTTGTCTGGGAAGCCAAGCCTTCAGCTTCTTAAGTACTCCCCTCTTACTCCTTCCTATTTGAGTCTAGGCTGTAGGTTCACTGGAGCAGAACTGTCATCTGCTGTAACAGAGGCCTGCTTGTGATTGGAAACTATGGGTGGTGGTAATAAATGCCTGGAGAAGGATGTGTTGAGGCACTAAATATTGTATTCATTTAACAGTATGCAAGTGTGGAGAAGAATGGAGAATTCTTCATGTCTCCCAATGACTTTGTCACACGGTACCTGAAGATAATTGGAGATGGTTTGCCTAATGCGAGCACTGTGCAGCTCCTTGCAGGTGTGGTGGATCAGACAAAAGATGGGTAAGTGTTTTTTTGTGGTTTTGTTTTTGGTTTGGGGGGTGTGGGGGGGTGGGTTTGATTGATTTATTTTTTTTCTTTTTCCGTTGTTCATTTAAAAAATGTGAAACCGTTTTTTCAAAACAGTCTGATCCTCGAAGAGTGGTGGGGGGTTGTTTTATTTTGGTTTGTTTTCCCCTGCGGATCCATAAAGGAATACAGTATCTTTTAAGTGAAAAGAGTAGAAACAATGTTTTCAACTGCACGTACCATTTAGCGGTGCAAACCATTTTCTGTCTGCTATGTATTTTTAATTCATGGAGCCTTTCATGTTTATTGGCTGGTTCCCCTAACTCCTGCTTTTCTTTCCTTCCCTGAGTCTTTCTGTCTCTGTTTACTTTATGTATCTGTCACAAACACATTCAAATAGAAATCCAAAATAAGTTTAGATGGTGTAGGAAGTGATCTTAGAAAAAAGTGCCCCTGCTTTGTTTTGCCATGGCACTGTGAAAGGTTTTTTGCCGCTGTGTTTTTCTTTCAAGGGGGAGGAGGAGCATCTAAGGTATTTAGGGAGCCACTCTGCAATCTTGGGAAGACAGCAGTGAAGTTGGTTGCCCATGGTTTGCATTTGAAAGGCTGACTTTGCCAATAGGCAAGATTAGCTACCCTTCCATCTTCCTTCCCCCTACTTTAATGAAATCCTAACTTTTGCTTTTGGTACTTGCCCAGGCAAGCTGTCTCTTCACCCATATGAATGCATTTGTTGAACCCTCCCTTTAAAGTATCTTTAGAGAAACTTGAGAATAATTAGCTACGGACTTAAAGTGTGTAGTTGTGGCATTTTTAGAACCCAGAAAACTTCAGGCATGACTCATATCAGTGGTTGCAGAGAGTAAAATGTGAGATAAACAAAGCATGACTAGAGAATGCAGTCTTCCTGGGAACAGATGCAAGCATAACTGAGAAGTTTTGCAGTACTTTCTGTGCTCTCTTTTCTGTTCAGCCAGTTTCATGTGTTTGGCAGCTGGGCACCCTAAACCTTGCAGATGAGTTAATGTGATGATTGCTGCCTTGATAAAAGCATTCTGTTAAAGGCTGTTTTGGTAACATTGATGGCATCAAGAAAGCCATGGCTTCGGATAGTGTTTGATTGAAAACGTTAAACATTGCTCAGATTTCTTCCCTTGGTTTGATGCCTGCAAAAACAGCATTTTCCAGATTACATGGCTTCAAATCCATTTTGTAATAAGAAGATTGAGAACATAATCCATACCTTGTGATTTGGATCTCCCTCACAAACAGAAGCTGGTGTCAGGAAGAACAAAATGTAAAACTGTAGCCTATGTGAACTTGTTGACAAGTTGGGATTTCATAACTTGGCGTGATCTTGTAAAAGTTTTGCGGTATAGTATTGAGGCTTCTAATTGCTGCTTTCTGCTGTGGGTAAGGATTGTTTCTGTAATCCACACTGTGCAGTGACAGTTCGTAATGTGTCTGTGGAGAGTCTCTTCTGGTATTCAGGCTGTCTTCCTGTTTAGCTAGTATGTGAAAGAATGGAGAAAGTTCAGAAAGTGATTAGCATCCATCTCTCTAACGTAGCATTATAGCATGTTTTGCCACGTGGCTCCTGTTATGAAATCTAGAGACAGCAACAGGACTATTGGTCTTCTCCTATTGAATACTGCCAACTTGGCATTCCAGGGCTCCCAGTTTTACAGTGAAGCACAAACCAGCTTTTGTGGGCGTTCATTTTTAATAGGCTTGTCAGTGTTTAGAGACTTACACGTGTTTAAGGTCATGAGAGTGTGTTCAGTAATTTAGCATTATTTCTATCATAAAATAGAAGGTATCTTGCAAGAGCAATGACAAGTTAATTTTGTTACTGTGTTAGCTACTTAAAGTACTGCAGTTCTGAAAATACTGCTAGGATATTTCCAGAGGCATTTATCCACTGTCTTGGATCCTTCTTTTGCTCTGAAGAAGCAGCTGCTGTTCATGACTGGTGAACATGAACACTTGTCACCAAAAGGGTGAGCCTCCTCCAGGGTTGTTCCTAGCACTCTTCAGAATGCTTTTTAATTCTTTCTGATTTTGGTGACAAGTTAGGTATATGTACCAAGTGTAATCAGTGTGAAATACTAAACTGAGTAAAGGCAGACAGCACAAGAACTTCTGTCTCATGAGCAGGGCATATATGATGGGCAAAGAGTTTCTTATCCAAGAGCTGAAGAAGTTCTGAGCGTGAAATGGAAAGAACCATAGCTCTTACATACAGTCTCACAGTGGTTACTGTAGACAAAATCTCATGCAAATCTAGTCCAATTCCTGCATTGCCAGAGATTGAGGATTTGAGGGTCTACCTGAGCTACTGTTGTGATAAAGGTACGAGACCTTTTAAGGCACACTGTTGTTCAATGAATATCGGTTGCCATGGGAGCAAGTTTTGCCCCCATCTTAAGCCAGGGCAGAGGTTTATTTGATGGTGGGCTCTCCTGCTGTTCTGTTATGGAGGCATGTTTTTAAGATTTCCTCTGAGAAAAGGAAATACTTTCCTTGCTGATGGCCAGACAAACCTTTCAAAGTAGTTGACTGGTAATAACACAGATTTTAATAAGTGTTATATTGCATGGTTGTTGTTTGTATGAAACAGATTGAAAAGCCTGGTTCCTGGCCTTAAGCCTCTCACTTCCAATCTTTGTTAAAAAAAAAAGAAAGAAGGCTTCATTTGGCCTCAGCCGGATCAGAAATTTCCTCAAAATACAGTAGCTTTCTCAAGGCCTACCAGCAACAGGCCAGGCATTTTCCATCCTGCCTACTGTAATATCCTTTTTCAGATTTTTGTTGTACTTTTAAACATCTGCCTAACAAAATAAGTATTTACTGCACGTCTCTGTTTGGACTGTAGTAACTAACACTTTACTGAGAAATACCATATGCTTTATTTTTAGAAAGGACAAAGTATTCAAAAATAACACATGGAAATGCCAGCATTTTCCATTATTATTGGATATAAATTTATCCTCTAATGCACCAATTTACACTATACTTAGTTTACCTAGCTTGCAGTGTAAAATAATAGATATAGCTTCAATTTGTGTCCCATTATGTTACCATGTTTAAATTGCTGATACAGTAAAAACATCTGCATTGATTTCTGAAGAAAACCTCTTCATCATTGCATTTGTATGTATTATTACAGCAGGTAATGGCTTTTTTCTTTGCATGGCTACATGCAGACTTTCTCTGGTGGGAATGTGTCATGTCTGTGGGGTGTCCAGATACCGTGGGTGTGAGCATGGAAGAAAGGAGAGAGTAGTAAATAGTAGTTTTGCTGCACCTTACCCAGTTATTCTGTTTGGACTGGTGCTCTTGTATGTGGATGCTTTTAAAATATCAGGATTTGAGCCTTCCTGAATAAATCGTGCAGTGTTGGCACTGATAATGAGGATGTGAAGGTGAAGGAAGACTTTGACTTACTTGGGTGGAATATCTTCAAAACTGAAATAAAATTTTGTAAACATTTCAGCTTCCTCTCCTTGTGCTGTTAAAATCACTAGGTTTTTCTCTGCTTTTGTTATATAAATGACTACTTGTTTAGGTATATAAAATAACTCTTAAGTAGTATATTGAAGTCCATGTTAATATGTGCTGTCTAATGACACCTAATGATATTCACTGAAGGGTTATGCTAAACCCAAAAGGGTGATGCTAAACCAGAGAGAAAATGTGTTACCCAGGCAACTAACCTTGTGCAGTATAGAGAAGTGAGCATATGGCTATGTAGTACACATTATTTCAGCATCTTTAAGCATTAAGAATCACATGTGTAATTGACTGAAAAATTACTGCTCAGTTACTGTATTGTATGGTCATAATAGAAGTGAATGAATACGTCGTTGTTAGAATAGATCTGTTGGGAATCACTAGCAGGCTAGTCTACTTAGGGAGCAAAAATACAATAAGAAGAAAATAGCTGGTTTAATTAACATGTAAAAATTGGGTTAATTTGAATTCAGCTGGCACAGCAGATATTAATGTCTCTTCTTTAACAGTCTGGCTAGAACTACACAATTTGTACACTTCTAATCTTCCTAGTTCTATGAATAATTGTTTTAAAAAATGGATATAGGGTTATTTTAAGCATCTATCTGTGACTTATTAGGGGAGTTATTGCTTCCAAGTACTGAAAAAGAGTGCTTCTACCAGTGTAAAATTTCATAGCAGTATTAATACATGGAGTTTTAATCAAACCCAGGCCTAGTAACATGGAATATGTTCTTAACATGGTGCTGGGATTCTGCTGGGGTAGGTGCTGTATTTCTTTTCTATGCTGTCATCACTGTACTGTGATCTGTTGGTAAGGACATGTGCAGGTTGTTGTTTCACACAAAAAGCAGCTTTACCAAAATGGTGTTGGCAGCAATTTTACATTTATAATTCCAAACAATCCTATTCTAGAGTCTTGTCACCTGCTGTCTTTTTTGTTTTTTCTGTGTGCATATATTATAATCTTTGGGACAGAACTCAGTACTTTGGATCTGTTTACTGTTCTGTCAGGTATGTAACCAATAATAATAAATAATAATGGCCTTTTATAGCCAGTAAGTCACATTGTGACAGTAAATATGCATAAATGCAAAACTGCATAGGTTGTGATATATTGTTTTAAAATTGAAGGAAATGTTACTTTTGAAAACATTTCTTTTGGCTTAGAAGGGATGGAATTTTTCTTCCTTTAAAAGACTGAGTATCTGTGTAGTCTGTGTCTAAGAGTGGGGAGTACCAAGAGCTTCCAAGGAGTTTAAAGGACTGGTGGATTGCTCGTGTGCTAACATGTGCATATGTAACAAGGCATGGGCTTCTTTGCCAGTAAAGCTTAAGGCATTCTTATATGTTTGCTGACATCATCAACTGTGAGTTTAATCTTAAGAATACCTGAGGAGGTTTCTTTTTATTTACTTCTTGCACTGTGTTATAACTTATGGTGGCAAGCTCCTAATCTTAATTATTTGTTAGACCATTTCATACTCTACATTACTTTTATTTATTGCATGTATATTGAGGGAGGTAGTATAGAACAGCTTTGAGGCCATCTCTGTGCTGTGCTTTTTTTAAAAAATGTCCTCTTTTATTTATCTTCTCATGTTTTTATGTTCGTCATGGAAGTCGGCTTGTTACCCTTTGGATGTTTGGCTGCTGATGTGCAGCAAGCACACTTCAAGTGTTGATCTAGGAAAGCCAGTAGATGTAATCTTTTTAGACTTCAGCAAAGCTGTTGATACTGTCTCTCATAGTGTCCTTCAGGACAAAATGTCCAGCACACAGCTGAATAGCCATGTGTCTTGGTTTTAAAAGACAGGTGTCTGTAAGGAAGGCAGGAACCTCCCTTGGAATGGAAAATACAACCCCCTTCCCTTCAGATTATTATAATTTTGAAATTAAGGGGCTTTCAGGCAAATGTATGAGGAATAGGAATAACAGTTCTTTACTTATATATATAACAAGGTAAACAAACAACAGTAACTATGGCAGTGATACCAAACAGAACCAGTAACCCAGTGCCAGCCTCTCTTTGCTGTCAGGCCCTTTCCCCTTCGGTGCAGTGACGCTCAGAGCCGGCAGGGGGCGCTGGCGGCTCCCGGTGAGCAGGG
>VZTH01005378.1:270005-285016 GCA_013397815.1 Aleadryas rufinucha
AAAAAATTCTTTCAAAAGAAAAAAAAAAAATAAAAAGAGAACTCTTAAAACCCCAACACCATGTTACATGGTGGGTGAGCAACTGGCTTACGGGTCAGGCACAGAGGGTTACAGTGAATGGGGTGACATCGGGCTGGCGACCTGTCACTAGGGGAGTTCTGCAGGGCTCCATCCTTGGCTCTTCAGCATCTTCATAAGTGACCTTGATGCAGGACTCAAACGGATACTAAGTTTGCCAACTGCTGACTTCCTCAGGGGCAGAGAGGCCCTGCAGAGACACCTCAACAAATTAGAGAGATGGGCAATCACCAACTGTATGAAGGCTAACAAGAGAAAGTGTCAGATTTTGTACCTGAGATGGGGCAACCCTGGGTATACAGACAGACTGGGGAATGAGAGGCTGAAGAGAAGTGTTGTGAAAAGGGACCTGGGGGTCCTGGTCGAGAGAAGGTTGAATATGAGTCAGCAGTGCCCTGGCAGCCAGGAGGTCCAACCGTGTCCTGGGGTGGCATCAGGCACAGCATCAGCAGCCGGGCAAGGGAGGGGATTGTCCCGCTCTGCTCTGTGCTGGGATGGCCTCACTTTGAATATTGTGTGCAGTTTTGGGTGCCACAATGTAAGAAAGACCTTAAGCTGTTAGAGAGTGCCCAAAGGAGGGCAACAAAGATGGTGAAGGGCCTTGAGGGGAAGCCATAGGGGGAATAGCTGAGGTCACTTGGCCTGTTCANGACATCGGGCTGGCGACCTGTCACTAGGGGAGTTCTGCAGGGCTCCATCCTTGGCTCTTCAGCATCTTCATAAGTGACCTTGATGCAGGACTCAAACGGATACTAAGTTTGCCAACTGCTGACTTCCTCAGGGGCAGAGAGGCCCTGCAGAGACACCTCAACAAATTAGAGAGATGGGCAATCACCAACTGTATGAAGGCTAACAAGAGAAAGTGTCAGATTTTGTACCTGAGATGGGGCAACCCTGGGTATACAGACAGACTGGGGAATGAGAGGCTGAAGAGAAGTGTTGTGAAAAGGGACCTGGGGGTCCTGGTCGAGAGAAGGTTGAATATGAGTCAGCAGTGCCCTGGCAGCCAGGAGGTCCAACCGTGTCCTGGGGTGGCATCAGGCACAGCATCAGCAGCCGGGCAAGGGAGGGGATTGTCCCGCTCTGCTCTGTGCTGGGATGGCCTCACTTTGAATATTGTGTGCAGTTTTGGGTGCCACAATGTAAGAAAGACCTTAAGCTGTTAGAGAGTGCCCAAAGGAGGGCAACAAAGATGGTGAAGGGCCTTGAGGGGAAGCCATAGGGGGAATAGCTGAGGTCACTTGGCCTGTTCAGCCTGGAGAAGACTGAAGGGAGACCTCATTGCAGTTACAGCTTCCTCGTGAGGGGAAGAGGAGGGGCAAGTACTAAACTCTTCATTCTCGTGACCAGTGTCAGAATTGGAGGAAACTGCATGAAGCTGAGTTGGGGGAGGGTTAGGTTAGATATCAGGAAAACATTTTTCACTCAAGAGTGGGGTTGCGTACTGGAACAGGCTTCCTCGGGAAGTGTCACAGCACCAAGCCTGAGTTCAGAAAGGACAATGCTCTCAGGTACGTGGTGTGAGTCTTGGGGATGGACCTGTGCAGGGCCAGGAGCTGGATTCCATGATGGAATTCCCATGATGGGCCCCTTCCAACTCAGCATATTCTCTGAATTCCCATAAAACAGGTGACTGGAAATTGCTGTATATTCATGGGTCATCATAACTTGATGGAAAAAATATCTTTTCCACCTTACTCAAACCTTTAGTTCTTCACCGTTATTGCATCCTGAGTAGAAGTTTTCATTGAACTAGCTGCAGTGTAATTTTGAATCAAAGTCCTAAGGATATAGTTAGTTTCCATTAAAAATCCCCTGGGTTTATGTGTGTTTCTTGACACTGGATACACTGAATTTTGTGCTTTTCAGAAATAATCCTTGTTCCCCAGCTGCTGCTACATGAACCCATTAAAGCTACATGCCTGCTAAACTGACATAAAGCATCCTGAGAGACGGCAATCTTAAGTATGCCAGACTGCCAGCAGGCCGTGCCGCCACATATTTAAAGATAATTTTAAACTCTACAGCCTAGACATTAAAGAAGCAGGAAAACAGAATAGTTGGCCTTTGCCTCTTTAAGAATAGGAGTTTGATCTCCATTTCAACTCTTGGGTGTGACACAGAGAAATTAGAATGTTCAAGGTCTTTGCCGTATCAAACCTACTGCTGGAAACAATGCCAAGTTGTCTAATTATGTATTTCTGCTTATGAACTAAATTCTGGAAGGACAGCTCTGCTTTTATCTATGCCCTACTACTGTGCTAGCACATTAGGAACCTGGCTGCAGTGATGAATTTGAATAAACTGCTCTTGGGCTGAGGAAGAACATGCAGACTACTGATTGAAATTTGTGACTCAACATGCAGGACTGGAGGGCTGTGATGGATGACTAATAAGTTGCTAGCAAACAGTTAACACATTCTGATCGGTTCCTTCTGAAGTGAGTGGCAGCATGTAGGTCTTGAATGGATTTGCTTTCCAAAAGTGCTAAGTACTGAGTCTTGAGGGAAGTCACTCATGTCTTTATTGGCTCTGTCTTGCCAGTGGAGGGAGGTAGGCTCCCCCATAGGGCAGTTCACTTAGACATTAAAGCTGAGGTGAGTAGCCATGCCGAGTGTGTTGCTTATTTTATGTTCTGTTGTGACTTGCTGAGAGGAATAATTCCTTGTTCAACAGACATTTCCATTTAGTGATTCAAAGACTTCCTGACAGCATCGGAGATAGGGCATTTTAGGACAAATTTTAATCCCTTTGAATACATTTTCTACACATTTTGGTTATGATCTTATTTCTTTTGTATAATCAATATTACATCGTATTTCAGTTTTCTGCAAGCAAGTTGGTTTCATAGCTATTGCTTTTTCCTTCATTCCTTAGGTTGATATCCTTTCAAGAGTTTGTGGCATTTGAATCAGTCCTCTGTGCTCCAGATGCATTGTTCATAGTAGCCTTTCAGCTGTTTGACAAGACTGGCAAAGGAGAAGTTACTTTTGGTAAGACATTCTTAAATGTGCATTCTTAATGTAAAAATCCCTACCTATGCTGAACTCTGTTTCTCCTTCTGGTACTGTAGGAGACGGTGATTGGTAGCAGAACTACACTAATGCCAAGCAACTTTATGTCTGAACTTTTAAAATCATTTATGTGTGCACAGTATGAAGCCAAGGTCATCATCATAGTTTTCTCTGGAGAACTAGTCACTTCCCTTTTTCTCTTTCCCAACATGCTTGTGCAGGTCCAGAACAGCAGTGAAAGGTGACTATAGGAATTGATTCTAAAACTGCAAGAAAGCTGCCAGCAGACCTGGGTGAACATTAGGTTTGAAATTATTACCCTGAATTATTTTTTGTTTAAATTGGCTATATTTCAAGCTGGCTGACTTGTAAGGCTTAAAACTGTATTCTGTGAGATTTTTACAGTAATAAATTAATTATTACATGCCCTCTGCCATTCCCTCCCCCAGAAAATTCAGCTGTGCATTGGAGGTGTGATGTTCGCACTGATACTGAGATACACTCAGGCCAGTTTACAACTTGATTAAGGGGACTGTTTATTTCTAGATATCCTAGAGATAGCTTTTGATATCTGCAGGACTATCTGCCATCTGCCTAATGATTAGGCCAATTCCATCTGAAAGAAGGATTTAGAATTTAGCAGTTTGGACTAATTTCTGATATTGAGCTTGCACTTCAAAAAGTATGGGGAATTTTTTTGCTGAGTACCTTCACTGGATAAAATTGCTATTTCTAATCTGCTACAGTTGGATGTGGTTATTCCTATATGTTGTTTTATTGATTGGTTGTTAAACAGTTCTAAGTGAATGGAAAATTTGATGGCATTGACTCTCTGTCTTTCTGAAATATATGGTTCACACATCCATTGCCTTTTACTAGTATTTCCCACACATGTCTTATGCTCACTTAAAAAAGCCCTTCTCTTTCCATTTGAACTAATAAGATTCTGTAACCATTGCTTGAAGCATCTCTGTATTCTTTCTACCATCTCCAAAAATCTGTATTTGAAGGTGCGGCTGGTGAGAAGACTTGCTGTCTCTTCTTGTGTCTGTTTTGGTTTTTTACTGTTTTGGTAGTCTGTTGAGGTTGTGAAAGATGTGCTTTTTGTGTGCAATATTTTAGAAGTTACTACAGATGCTAAAAGATTTGCAAGAATTTCAGAAAAAATTTCTGCAGATCATAACCTTCATGAAGGAAGTATTTTGTGCCTAACATTTTTGTGTATGTATATGGACAGAGAAGCAGTGAGAGATGCCATGCTTTTAAAACATGAGGGAATGCTTGTTTTGCTAGGGTTTTGTTCCAGCGAAGGCAGACCAGAGTTCCTGGAATGCCTATGATGTGCAGGTTCTTGTCTGCGTCAGAGCCTCCGGTTGCTTGGAGCACTCATTAATAATCTAGGAAGAACTGTAATCATTTGATCTGCATGCTGAATCAGTCTGACTTTTTAACTCTTGGTATTCTTGTTCCTATTTTTCCTGCTGTCAAATGCTTCCCTTGGGGTTTGACGTAGTGAGTCAAAGGATTTGTTTGGCGTTTGAAGTCCATTGAAGTCCTTCTAGTGATGGGAGAAAATCCCATCCCAGACTGTATTTAAGGTATTTGAAAGAGGAGACATACCAACACTGGCAGAACCTCAGATAGCTTTCGTTTAATTCCTTCATCTCCCCTTTTGAAACCATAAATGTATTTGTAACTTCTGTATAGTACCTTGTGGCTACTACCCCAGCAAATGCCTGGACTGGGGAGGATGGAAGAGCTGTCTCAGTGTTGTGCATTCTCAGCAGAAATGGTTGACCTTTAGACAAAGCTAGTTCCTTATCTTCTATCATGAAGAGAAAAAAAAAATATTTCCCTGTTGTTTTGAAAAAAACCTAATATTTTCATAAATGCATTATTAAAATGCTATCCTGTGACTTTGTCACTGAATGCCTCAGTCATGCATCTTTGCGGTTAATTATGAGATCTTTTTCCATTCGGTTGAATGAGAGTGGTATCAAGTCCTTATCAAGGCTAGGACACTTAAATAGGGGTTTTGTATACTGTGGAATTACAGTGTGAAAGGAACAGAAGAAAAGGGAAAGGATAATTTTTCAGTATACTGCTGTTAGGTGTTGTATCTCAAGGCTCTCATTTTAAGTCTGTATCTCATTTTATTGTTGTAAAGAAACAGCATGGTTTAGCTATGCAGTCATTGTTTTTCTGTACAGTAAAATAATGATATAAATACTTTAGCTTATATCAAACAGAATAATTCCCAGCAGTGAACTTCACATTTTCTACCATGCAAATCCATCCAAATCTCACTCTTCCACAGGTGCACTTGGCTCAACATCTTTGTTAAACGAATTAATAATGGGCTTTATGTCAATGAACTTTTACACTGAATGTGAGATCCAGGCTGTGGATATTCAGAGAAATGTTCTGGGTAAAGAAGTTCCAATTTAACACTTTGCACTTACTTTTCTGAAAATGCTGTACTCTTACTTCAGCTTCTGGATTGGAAATATATTTGCATTTTAGCTGTATGTTGACATCTCTACAATTTTAAATGTTTCGTTTCTTTCAAGTTGCAAGTTAACTGTACCTGGTTCTTTGACAGAACTATTACCTATTTAAAAGGGCTGATGTGCAAGCAGCATGGGTACATTGGGGAGGAAGTATTTCTAGTTTATTGCTTTTTGAGGTGAATTAAATGGCCACTAGTAAATTAGTGGCTAGTGGCTGATTGAGACTATACCTGGCTGTTGCATCGTGTTGTAGATTTACTTTCTGCTGAAGTGTCAAAGCTTTGACAGTTTGTAAGGAGTTAAAGCTCTCAGCAGGAAAGTGAGAGGAAGTTTAGCTGGCTTTTAAATTCGAGGCAAAGAGCAAACCATTGCTTCTTACTTTTGAGTGTTGACAGGCACATAAAAGCTGATAATGTAAGTCCAGGGGTTTAAGAGACTTAGTAGAGTTGCTTTTTTGTCGTATGACTGTATTTTAATGCCTCATTAAAGAAGCAGAGCCCTTTGAAATTCTTTACTAGATGGCATTTAAAAAAAGGTGAGATGGTTGGGTAAAAAAGTGTTTAAAAACTAAGTCGTCGTAACCTTCATCTTTAATTTTGGATGGGTTAATTAAATCGTGGGACCTAACAGTTCTGAGCTGTGAATAACACAGCAGTGATACCCAGGATGTGGAACTTTCCTGTTCGGATACCAGTTCTCACAAGCCCTAGTGAAGGGCAGAATAAGTATTGTCCATGTGGATTTTGCTAAGAGAGGAAGGAAAGGCACCATAAGAGCTGTGGTTGCCTGAGTCTGTACTGCCAACCATTATTGAACCTGCTTTAAAGATTTTAATTTTCATTTGTAGAGTTACCCAGACAAAAATTCTTGCTCTTGTACTTAATGAAATGGAGCTGTGGTATAGTGTGTGTTTTTATGGTTTTGGTTTTCTTTTTTAGAGGTCCTCTAATTCAATCTGAAGCTATTTCAAAATGGATACTGTGTTGTACTGCTTTGAGAAATACAAGTATGCTGTAAAATGTCAGTCCTTTAATTAAAAAAAAAAACAACAAAAACAAACCCTCCCCCCAAAGCCAGCAAAAACATGAAGGAAGTTGGGAACCCAGCCCCCAAATTTTTGTTTGTTAAGTGTAACAGCTATAGATTCGAGCATTGTATTTTGCTTTTGTCTCTAAACAAGACTTTATTGGCATGCAGACAGCAGCTATTGTGGGCTTCTGCTTCTGTTATTAATTATATCAGTACAGTTCTTAGATAAACACATTAATTAAGGATACATCTTACTAAGTGCTCCTGTTTGCTGATACCTGATACTTGTATTGCCTGAATACTTGTTTGTAAACTTTCTAAAAGGACATAGCTCTTAACAGAGGTTTAAATAGCTACACAGCTATTGTGATGAACTTCAGAGTTTTTTCCTCTATGATAATGCTCTGATTTTTTTTTAATATGCAAAAAATTATTACAGAAGTTTCATAATTGCTTTCATGACCAAAGAATTAGGTTCTGATTGTGTGATGTAGCTCTTGCTTTTGTTACAGAGGATTGCTTGTTTTATACTCTGCAGTGTAATTGCTGGTATGACTTGGTTCTTCTTCTGGCATCTGTAATCCTTTTTTATCTCTTGCACAACACCTAGCTTAGTGATGCCCAGCCTGGTACACTGAATACCACGTAAAGCAATGAAAAGCTAAATCTGAACCAACAAAATAAATTGCTGGAGCTGTAAGCTTTGATCTCTTGATAAACTGCAGTATTCAGTATTTATCAGTGATACTTCTACTGCTGGTTCAAATTGCCTTGAAACCAGTTGTAGCTAGTGATGTGTTAGCTTATACATCACAGCTTTATGTATACAGTGAAACATTGTTGATTTGTGAATGACAGCTGCCTAGATATGATGGACCCAGTGGCAACGTTACAAATGCAAAATCTGTTTAGTCTCGGATGTTTTTTGTCATTTGTACAGTATTGGATTTTGCACAAATAATTGCCAGTTTTAATTACAAGAGGATGTAAAGTAGACTTGTTAGTATATTTATTTTCTTCAAAACAATTTTTGAAATCTTCTCACACTATTTTTTGAGAATTTCATTTCTACACATATGTCAACTTGGCAAGTTTTTGTTTTGTTTTTTTCTTTTAACTGAAATGTTATGTGACCAGGCAGACTTTGATGCAGGCATTTTAAATAAGAGAAAGCCTGTTTAGATACAAAGTGAATCTGTCATTCTAAATATTAGGAGAAGCTTTGTCCTATTACACTGTTCGGTTTCATTTGGTCTAGAACATGCAATAGAGTTTTCTAAATCATCCAGAACTGAAATTCAGTGCTTCAGTTTGTTCTTTGTTGTTGGTTTTGTTCTGTTGTTTTATTGGACACTGTCAGTGAATCGTCAAACAATTCAGATTGGAAGGGATGGTGGCAGCCATCTGGTTCAAACCCTTGCAGCACCACCATCAAGACCAGTTGCTCGAGGGGCAATATCTAATCAACATTTTAAATAATCTCTGAGGCTGGAGACTCTGCAGCCTCTATGAGCAAGCATCTCCCAGTGTTTGATCACTATTACAGTGGAAAACTAAGTTCCTAGGCCTAGTTGGGATTGCCGACGTTCCAGCTTGCATTCGTTGCCTCTTATCCTTCCACTGTGCACCTCTGTCTTCCCCTCACCATCCAGTTTGGTAGCTATGGACAACAATGAGGTCTTCCTTTAGATCTCCCTTCTCCAGGCTAAGAAAACCCCATTCCATCAGCCTCTCTATGCATGTCACATGCATCATCCCCCAGCTGCCTTGTATGGAGAAAATAGAAGTGATACTCTGTTTCTGTTAGCAGGTTATGCTGTTTACCTTGCTGAAAGTGATCTGATTTTTATTATTATTATTATTATTATTCAGGGCAAGAGGAGTAAATTTCTTTTTTATACCCACAGGGGACCTAGTGCTTTTCAAACTTGAGGTCTTAGGGTGCTGGCAGTTTGTTGCTAACTTCTAATGAGGCCAGGAAAAGTGATAAGGAAATGTGAGGTCGTTGCCAGTGAACTGAAATGATGGATAGTCGCAGTTTAAGTAGAAATTTTTTAAAGGGATTGCATTCTGGAAAATTTCTGAAAACATTTTAAGTAAGCAAATAATGTAATAGTCTGTGTGTAAATTCATGTTGTTACCCCTTAAATACAGTGGAGACAGAAGACGCAGACAGGCTTGAATCCAGAGTCTTACTTGCTGAGGGTGATGATACTTTTGGAAAGAGCCTGCTTTTTTTTTTTTTTTGTGGTATTTGCAGTGTATAGCACCGGTAAGAGAAGTACACCAGTATCTCAGTCAAAAAAATGAGGGCCAAGTTGAACAGGATGCTGTATGGATATGTCATGAGAAAGTGAATTAGTAGTTTTTAGAAGGGACAAGAACACAAACAACCAGAGCAGGGGGAAGGTAAGAGGATTAAAAAGAGAACAATTTCAGCAGATTTGTGAAGCTGAAGTTTATCATGGATCTTTTTGGTTGGGAAAGATTATGAAGGCACAAGCATGTTCTGTATGAAAATGTTCTCATTAATGTAAAATTAATCTGTGAGACTGCTCTGTCCTTGTTGAAAAGTTTGGCTAGGGCAATGAATTATGTTCTGTAGGTAGTGTCTCTCTCCTGATTGAGAATGCCTGCTGAACGTTTTTTAGGATTTGTACTGGACTTTGTGGTTTGCTGCAGGCATTTTGGGAGATCTGTTTGGTTGTTATCTTCTTAAAGTCTACTTACAACATTTGATAGACATTTATTTACCAATACTGGTCTTCATCTCACCTCTGTGTACAACAGCTGCTGTACAGCCTTTGTTGCTTCTTCCAACCACAAAATGAATGTGGTTCATATCCGAACAGAAGTGGCCAATTTTAGTGGGAGACTCCAGCCTCCTGCTTCTCTGCCCTGCTGTGGCTGCCTCTAAGGATGCTGGCACTCCATTGAAGCTGTCGCAGTACAGTCTTTTTAATGCCTGGGGGTGTGCTGAGTTAACCAATACATTTTCTAAGAGCACCCCAACAAGTATCATAAGCTTTTGCTTCTCATTGAGGGGCTGCAGATGTTGGTATGTTATCTGGAGGTGAAAAAACATTTTGAGGGCATCCATTTTTTTATATATGTGGAGCTTTACTGCACTTCTTTAATGATCAGCTTTTGCTACAAAAAGAACTACCCTGATTTTTAGAACTTTTAAAGTGACATACGAGCAGTGTTTTCTGTACAACTGAATGTAGATACAAGGGAGTATCAGATTGGCGTGTATGTGTTGTATGGTATCTTGTCAGAGATCTGAAGAACTGCTCAGAAGGTGTTACAGTTCAGCGGGTTAAAAATCCTCTTTTTACAAAAGACCAACTGTAGATTTGCACAATTGACTATAATGGCTCCAGTTTTAAAACACAGAGGTAACAGAGAGCACTTCCAGTTGGTGGGATAGTTCAAGAATACTACATGCTCAGATGGCTAAAATATTGTGCTTTCTGCTGCTACTTCATGCTACTTAAAAAGAAAAAACATAGATGTGGAAAAGGTGGGAACATGCCAAATTAGGAGTCAATTCCAATTGTATGAGGTCACTCATTGGCTAACAGAGTAACTCTTTGGTAAGCTGAGGATTAGCCATCTGTATATCCTGTTGTAAAGAAAAGCCCAACATGATTACTAGGCAGCATTTGTGGAGGAACCAAAAGCTTCCACACCAGAATATATTTTAAACCGTGTCAGAAGCAGTGTATCACTTTAAGCTTGTTTTTTATTAAGATTTTTCCCCATCCTGTTTTCAAACTGGCCTGGAATTGCAGATTAGGAAGGAAAAAACTTCAGCAGGTTCTAAGAGCCAGAAAAGTGTTTTGTTATTACAGACTTTAATACAGAATTTCAGATAGCAAAATACACATATTTTTGTGGTGTGTGTAGTTTAGTTTTCTAAATTGGAAAATCTGCTGTTACCTAGCAGTTAATGACTATTTTTCCTAACATTTAGAATTCAGGACCTGATTTGATAAGCTGATAAAAGAAAACAAAACTGAGAACATCTTGGAAGTGCTCGAAGTGAAAATTACAGTTTAGATAGGTTTGAGGGTAGATAGTTAGACATTTTAATTGAACTAAAATAGTTTTATTCTAATACAGTACTGTTGTGGGAGTACATTTTGTGGTATGTTTGAAATTGAAGTATTTAAGTGAGGGAAAATGTATGTTAATGCTTTGCAAGAAAGTGATTTTTTTTTTTTTTTAATATCATCTATCTAAGCAAAATAGCTGTTAAAGACATAGAGCTCTCAAGTCTATGCTGGAAAGTAAAGTGTAAAGTTCAGGATTATTTCTTTGAGCCAGGAGTTTGCTTTTATCACTTTGGTTGGTATATTAAATTGCTGTAGGAAACAAAGATGTGAATTCTGAAGTAAATTTTTTATTGCTGGACAACTACAGTGAAATTAGCCCCTGCCAGTGTAAAACAAAAGGTGTTGATTCAGTCTGGATTCTGAAGGCCCTGTGTTTTTATATCTCCATGATAGGGATAACAGAAATGAGTCCAAATGATGATTTCATTTGCCCACATGGGGCATTGAATTCAATATTCAGCTTTGGTTACACACAACCAACACTGGCTTATGTTAAGCAGCAAAAAACTCCTGCTTGTCCATTACAATTCAGCACTAGTCCACAGTTGGACTAGCTCAACATAATTGAATTTGTGTAGCGGGTTTAGTTCGTTTTCCTGACCAATGCACCAGATTTGTAGGGGTTTGGATTCGAAACCAGGCAGAAACACCAATTTGTGCAGTGGTTTCAGTTCACCTCTTTATTTTTTGTGAGATAGGAGATTTGGAGGAATGCAAAACAGGCTCAAAACTTAAAGAAAATGAAAATTTTATTAACAGAATTAAAAGAGAAAAGAAAATAATAAGAAAATCAAAGCAAAATCCCTCTTTTTACTCACACCCCCCTCCTCCTTTCTTCTTCCCTAAACCAGCATAAAGGATAACATTACATAATTCTTAGTCAGTATCCACAATTTTAAGAATCTTTCTANGGGAGGGGGCAGTTCTCAGGAGCCCTGGTTGAATGTTGCAGCTACTTACAGCAACACAGTTGTTTTTCAGCTGTTGAACTCTGAGGAGATCGTCCCGCCGGCATCCCGGGGCCGTGTCCCCGGCACCGGGGGAGGGAAGAGGCTCAAGGCCGCTCCAAGGAGTGAAAGCCTCGGCCGCCATTCCCCCCCCTCCTGCGGGACCGGCCAAACCCCAAAGAGAGAGAGCACTTCCTGTCCCTCCAGCCTTTATATATGGAAATTTTGAAAAGCGCCACTGGTCAAACGAGCTGTCCATCAGCTCAGGCTCAACCCATCACAATTGGTTAAAATTGCATTTTTTATTTTTTGAGTTAAATTTTGTCTTTGGGAATTTTCTCTGGATTTGGAGAAACTAGTCTTATGAAAAAATAAACCACCACTTAAACACAAAGTTATCAAAAGAAGTGAATTCTGGGGGTTTTCAGGTGTTTATATGCAAGTATATTTGTGCAGCCAAAATTTTCAGGTGCAGGTGAAATTGATCTTGGTCTAAATGGGTCAGGTGCACTAAGGCAGGTTTTTACACTCTTTTGAATGAATCTTTTTTAGAATGGTAGTGATATCACATGATAGAGCACAAATAAATTGCACTGACCTGAGCTGCTTTTTTCAAACCACCCCCCCTTCTTAATTTGTGTAATACACTCCCATTATCTTCAAATTATGTACTCCATTTCTACTCTGCCAGCTTCACTTTGAGTGTTCTACCAGATACTTTCTTTGTAATATTTTTAGGAAGAAATAACCTAATTTAATTTTTTTTTTTTTAATTCGCAATTGCAAAATAGGTTGTTGTCCATGTTTTGTGAGGAATTAAGAGGAAGTGAAAATACAGCATTAGTTTATTATTTCAGGGCTTCTAACCTGTGGATAAAGGTGGCTGTGACAGCCCTTCCTGCTCTTAATGCTTTGTTGAGGGAAGTTGGAGGGGTGAGTACCTTTCCTTTGCTGTCCTTAGTAATCAAACTATTCCAACATGTTATTCAATTTACTGCATGGCCACCACAAAACTGTTTCAACTATTTCCTTAACAAAGCAGCAGGGAGATGAAGAAGGTGATTGTAATGCTTGTACTTCCAGAGCGTTGTTCCTCTTCTACATAAATGGGGATAACTGGAAAACCCAGCCAAGTACTTGGACTACCTATCATTCTACATCTGATCTGAACAGATGTGATGTCAACATACATTTTCCAAAATAAAAGTCATCATTATGAAGGATGGAAATAAATTCTAACTAGCTGTGAATTTGAAGTTCACTACAGTAAATAAAAAGGCAAGAAAACAAAACCCCCCCCCCCCCAAAAATAAGCCAACCTAAACGTTGGATAAATCCCAACAATTCCAGTAAAACAAGATAATGCAAAGAATTTTTACTTGATTATTTCTGACATACATACATACATACATACATATATATATCCATATATATGCACCTGTCTCTGTACGCATATGCTTTTACACAAGTTTATTGTTCTTCCAGAATGTCATAACTAAAGCAATCCTGGCAGAAGGCTGGCTTGGCAGAGCAAGGATCTACTTTGGAGCTAAGGCAACAAAGGAAGGTGTATGTCCAGTCCATTCTACAGAGAAAATTCATGTGGCCCAAGCTCAACTGGAGTTGAAGCTGGGCAGAAATGTGGGGGACAAAAAAAATATTTTAAAAATATACTAATAGGAAAACACAGTCCAGAAATAACATTGTCTCATTACGTGATGAGAATGGTCACCTCACAAACAGGGACATAGACAAGGCAGAGATGTTTTAACACTTTCTTTGCTGCTGTCTTCAGCGTGGATGATGGGCTAAGGGGGTCTCAGTGCCCTGAGCTGGAGAACCATAGGACCTGAGGGAATGGTATGAAACTGTGTCAGGAGAGATTTAGGTTAGATAATAGAAAAAGGTTCTTCACTCAGAGGGTAGCTGAGCGCTGGAATAGGCTCCCCGGGGAAGTGGTCCCAGCGCCAAGCTGCCAGAGTTCAAGAAGGGTTTGAACGATGTTCTCAGGCACATGGTGTGACTCTTGGGGCTGTACTGTGCAGGGCTAGGAGATGGACTTCAGTGATTGTTGTGAGTCCCATCCAACTCAGGATATTCCACTATTCTGTTATTTTTCTGTGTCCTGGAGGAGCAGGAGCTGGCTGCTCCACCAGACAGCCAGCCCTGATGGGAGTGAGAGTGCCAAGAGGCTGGGACCTAGGCACAGCTCTCACTGACAAGGGGTGCAGTCCCATGCTGCCTGAGCACGGACAGAAGAGCAGGTCTGGTGACAGTGACCAAGGTCAGCCAGACATGTCCATAGGGATGAGACAGGTCCAAGATAAGGCTGGGAACTTAAGTCAGGGGTTTGGGGTCACTGAGGTGCAGGCATCCCTACAGCAAGCCTTATCAAGAGAGATTAAGACCTGAGATGAGGCTTCTCTCAGATCCTTGTCCTGCAGTGCTATGCCTGGGTCCATATCCCTCATGCTTGTGCGTGGGTCATGGGGAAGAAGCTGCAGAACCTGGTGGTGTACTCAGGATCATGAAGCTTATGGAAAATGTGGAATTGTTTTGAGTGGTCAGTGAAGACCAAAGCTTGTGGAAATCATTCTGTCCTCATCTCCTCTGAACTTTAGGTCAGGTGGTTGGTATGGTGCTGGGGTTTCCTAGTCATGATATTGAAACAGCTACTCTCATCAAAACAAAACTGTTTTCTGCTTTGCAGGAGGTAGGTAGTCCATGTTCTTTACAGAAGTTGCTATTACAACTATCATCAGGGTAATCTCATTTTTTCTCAAGGCCCAAGGCTTTGGTACAGGTTTTCTCTACTACGTTCATTAATAATTTGTGTAAAGGAATAACATATAAAAAATGTATAGATTTTATATAAAGTAGAGCTGAAGATGACAGGTTTTCTGCAAAAATGTTGTGACTATTTTGTAAGATCAGTGGATTTTTGTAGATGACAATGAAATTCTTGAGACTGTTAACTTTACTGGGCTTAATGATGACAGCATGTCAAAAATATATTTGCAAAATAAATTTGAAAAATATACTTGCAAAATAAATAGTTTGAAAGAATTCCAGATATAATATGTCAGATACTTATGGACTATACCCAGTAAGGATTTTAGTAGCTTGTTAAGTGACTTTTCTTAGATGTAAAATATAGTGGAATAATGACTTTCAGTTTTTTCCTTTTAAAATCGAAAATTTATAAATCCAAATTTCACTTGGGGAATATTGATGGTCCCTGTTGTATCAAGAGTATCTGTAGTTATTCCAAAGCATGCTTTATTTCTATTGTACTTCTTAATCACAGGAAATGGA
>VZTH01005379.1:0-87760 GCA_013397815.1 Aleadryas rufinucha
CGCGGGGGAGGCAGGAGCGGCGGTGCTGTGCGACGTGTGCCCGCCGGGGTCCCGCGTGGCGGCGGAGCGGTCGTGCCTGGTGTGCCTGGCGTCCTTCTGCGGGCCGCACCTGGAGCCGCACCGGCGCGCCCCGGCGTTCCGCGCACACCGGCTGGTGGCCCCGCTGCGCCGGCTGGAGGAGGGGCTGTGCCCCCGCCACCTGCAGCCCCTCGACGGCTTCTGCCGCACCGAGCAGAGCTGTGTCTGCGCCCGCTGCCGCGCCCACGAGCATCGCGCCCACGACGTGGTGCCCCTCGAGCAGGAGCGAGAGCACAAGCAGGTGTGTGGGTGGGGAGGGGCGCGGAGGTCCCCGCGCGGGTGGGACCCTGGTGTGGGGGTGTCCTGGGTGATGTGAGGTGCGGCATCCCTCGGAGGGTTCATCCTGCACCCTTGTCCCCACGGGGAGCCCAATCCTCCCGTGGGGTGTGTGCAGGTGCAGCGCTGGTGGGATGCCTTGTGGCGGGGGGGGGGGGTGCTGTGCTCTCACCCCTCGGGGGATTCCACCCCAGCATATGGGCAGGGTGCTGTGCCACCAGGGAACCCCTGGGATTGGGACAGGGTGGGCACATGGGGACGGGTATCGGGGCAGAGCCGCTGGCAGGCATCCCGTGGGGAGTTCTCCCGCTGCGGAGCCGAACTCGCAATCCCATGGGTGTAGGGCTGGGCCGAGGGCGCCTGGGACACCCCACGGGGGCCACCCCCGCGGTCACGGGGCACCCGCCGTCTCCGTCTCGTTCCCACAGCTCCGTCAGGGAGGTTTTTCTGGCCGCGCTGGCAGCCGGCCCGGCCGTCGCTCCCGCTCCCCCAGCCTTTTGTATCCTGCCGTTTTGGCAGCGGGGGTTTTTCCATCACTCCCATTCCCAGATGTGACTGAGTCACCTCCTAAACTCACACCCATGAGCCTTCCCAGGAGCCGGGGCTCCAAGCCCGACGTGGTGCTGCTTTCCTGGGCACTGCTGCCTTGAAAGCATGCGGCCTCTGTGGGGCTGCGGGCAGATGGGAGCCCGTGAGGCTCACGGTGTGGTGGCACCTCGCACGGCCATGAGGCATTTGGAGACCTTGGGAAAGTTTGCCTTTTCCAAGGAGGAGCCCGGGGTCTGGCAGGGAGCACAGCAACAGCCCCAAGCCAGCTCCCCCTCCTGATGGGCCGTTAGGATTGCAGGAAAACCCTTTTATCGGCATTATTAGTCATGGGGTGCCTTAAAATAGAAAGTGTGTGTAATCCCAGCCCCGAGGAGCTGTCAGACCTCGGCAGGCGCTGGTTAATGTCGCCTGCACGGCCTCTGTGACTGCCCTGAGCCACCGCCCTCGCGCTGCGGGCTGGGATGGATGCTCGAGGAAAGCACCTGTACCTGCTCCCCGGGCACGAGCAGGGGGCTGAGCATCAGCAGGGAGCTGCCCTGGCTGAGGAGAGCCCTCCTGGCTCCCGAGGGACCCGTCCTCGTGATGGGCAATGGCTGAGCCAACAATAGCGTGTCAGGAAACGCCGTGTTCGGAAGGTGCTTCCTTTGCAG
The DNA here is from genome assembly GCA_013397815.1 of Aleadryas rufinucha. Lineage (NCBI taxonomy): Eukaryota > Metazoa > Chordata > Aves > Passeriformes > Aleadryas > Aleadryas rufinucha. The sequence goes on from VZTH01005379.1 coordinate 1,554, forward strand.
CCCGTGCTCCGGAGCTGGTTTGCTTTGCGCACTCGCAGAAACCTCCAGGGGACTCTGTGCTGAGTTTCTGAGTGCTCCAGGTCTGCCTTTCAGCTTCTGCACCAATCCCAGGTGGATTTTTCGCAGCCGTGGGTACTCGCTAAGAGCACTCGGCACTCGCTTAGCTGCAATCTGGGCCTGAGGGGTTTGCTTTCAAATTCCTGTTTTGTTTGGTTTCCGCTGGGACCAGGGTGGGGAACGTGGAGCTGGACACGACCCTTTGCAGCCCAGGCTGCTCCTTTCGTTTTCCAGCTGAGTGAGAAGGGATGTTTGCAGGTTGGATGTTGCAGGGAAGGAAAACAGGAAGCCAACTCATGGCTGCCCTTGCATTCTTCACCCGAAGCCTGGTAGCGAGGTCACGGTCAGAGAGGGTCTGTGGGTTGAGTTTAGGGAGAGGCTGGATGCCCTGCTGCTCCCACTGGGATTGGGGGTGAAGCTCAGTGTTTGTCCTCGATGTCTGCAGGCCCAACAAGCCAAATTCCTCAGCGATGTGGAGAATGAGCTGGAGGAGCTGGCAGTCACCATCGCCCAAGCCAAGAAGATGGTGGAGCTCATTAAGGTGACTCTGCGATGGCTTTGCTCTGTTAGTGCAGCTCTGCTGGGCTGGGGGTGGAGCAGAAGGGGCTGTGAGATTTTGAGGCTCATGGGGTGTAGAGATGGTGCTCACAGGAGCACCATAAAATGATGGTGATCCTGGAAAAGATCCCTGAGGATTCTTGCTCCTCATCTCTGCTAACCCTTGTGGCATCTCTGGTTGCTTTAGTTTTTAACATGGAAGAAGGAACAGGGTAAGGGCTATGCCAGGGCATCCTCTGGTTCTTGCACCTTCTCTCCCTGGGCTCATGGGGGGTTGTCCCCTTTGGCCCTTCTGCAAACATGTCACTTTCCTGCTTGGGGACACCAAATGTGGTGCAGCAGTCAGTGGCAGTGCCCAGCCAGGTCCCTTGACAGCTGGGCCGTGAAATGATCTAAGTTCTTGAATGAAGGGGGTGATGGGGTGTCAGGTGGCCCCACAGAGCTGAGAACTGGGTGCTGGGCAGGGCACCCTGGTGCCCTCCTGCACCCTGACCTGTGGGACCTGACCCCTCTCTCCCTGCACTCAGGGTGCTGCCACGAAGGAGAGGGAAAGGGTCGAGAAGCTCTTTGCAGAGGCCTCTGAGGTGCTGGCGACCTTCCAGAAGGAGGTGACGGGATTCATCGAGGACGGGGAGCGCTCCATGCTGGGGGAGGCCGAGGCCGATCTCCGCTGGAAGGAGCAGAGACGAGCCAAGCTGGCCCAGTGCAAGCAGAACCTGGAGAACGTCCCCAGCAGCGACACCATCTACTTCCTCCAGGTGGGATGGGGCAAGAAGGAGCTGACAATGTTGTATTTTGGGGGTTTGTCCCATTTCCCATGGAGCTGGGGGCCAGGAACCCTGGGATGTGCAGGCTGCAGAGTCTCATTCCTGTCAGCACAGTCCTCTCCCCTCCCCTCTCCCAGGGGGACCAAGCAGCTGAGATTGTCCCCTCCATCACCCCCACCTCTGTCCTGTCTGTGACTCAGGAGGGGCTGATGTGCTGCCCAGAGCGGTACCTGGGTGTGGGGGGCAGAGAGAGAGAGGTTGGGGTGCCCCACTGCCTCCTCCAACATCCCCCCCTCCCTGACAGCCCAGGAAGAGGAGGAGATGCTGCTCCTTGTGAGGTGGGCAGGGTCTGAGTCCGGGTTTGAAAGGGAGTGAAGAGAAGGTGCCAGGAACACGCGGCCAGGAAAGCACTCTCCTCCCTTATGCTGTCCTTGGGCCAAGTCCTGAGAGCTGCCAGATCCCAAATCCTCCAGGGCCGGGTGGGGTTGTGGAATAAGAGACAACTTTGGCTTGTTTGAAACCTCCTGAAACTCCCGTCTTTTTTGGCTCAGGAATTTCAGGCCTTGAAAGTAGCCATGGAAGAAAGCCTCTCTCCACCTCTGAGCTTCCAGAACGAGCTGAACTTCACCAAGTGCACCCAAGCCGTGGGCGCCGTGAAGGATGTGCTGTCCACTGCCTGCAAAAACCAGTGGAACCACTTGCAGGGGAAAGGAGTTGATGGATTGAATTGCCAGGAGATGGAGGAAGGTTTGTGTTCACCTGGCCCCCGTGCCTGGATGGTTCCCTGTCCCTTTCCCTCTTCCCTGCGTGGGTGGGAGGTGGCTGCAGGTTCCATGGCCCCTGTGAGCGCTGGCCCCTGTCCTTCCAGCCCTGGAAGCTGCTCAGCACGGGTTCCCTGCACGTTGCACAATCCCTGCCTGGGCTTACGCCTCTTTGAGGTTTTGTGAATTTTTCCACGGAGACTGGAGACTGGAGAGGCAACAAACAGCCTGGGAGTTAGGCAGGGCCCTGTGGGAGGGGGCAAGTGGCCAAAGTGGCCTCCCGTGAAAGGGGACTCTTCTTCCCAGGACAGACAATCCTCCTCGCGGGGCTGGCTGTGGGCTCCCAAACCTGCCAGGGTTAGAGAGCTGATGTGGCAGCTCTCTCCCATGCTGTCTTGTTTAACCTGAGCTCCCTCCTTTCTCATTTTCTTGGATGCCCACGGGAATTGCAGCTGGTTCCTTGTCCTGCTCCCCACCTCCCTGGGGTGACAAAAGTCAAAAAGACAAAAGTGGTGTCTGTCCTTTCCTGTGTGGGAGGCACTGGGGATGTGCAGGGGGAGTGGGGATGCTGGCTGGGACAGCTGGGTGCCATCAGGGGCAGGGGACGATGCTCTGGTAACCCCTCGCTGGATGATGCTCCGATACATACACATATATATGTTTTCTCCTCTGCTGATGCAAACCCTTCTGTGCCTGTCTCCGCAGCGTTGGCCGAGTCCCGATTTCCAGATAAGTCAAACAATCCTGCCTGCCTGGAGAGCCGTGATTATTTCCTGAAATGTAAGCGGGGGACTTCTGTGTTGGTGGTTGTTGCTGAGGCCCATCTTCCCTTTCCTCTCTCCTTCCCTCCTGCCTGGCCGGCGCCGATCCAGCGGCTGCGGGAGCGCTGCCACCAGCACAGGAAACATTGCTTGGCTAACAGGGGAGCCTCCTGCCTTTCCTGATGACAGTCATAGCCTGGTTAGGTGATGGCTTTTTTCCCTTGTCTGTGGTTCTGCTGGCCCAGCTGCCCCTGGAGGGAGCTGCAGGCGTCCTGTGTAATTCCTGCTGCCTTCCAGACCTTGGAAAATTGGATCCTCTTTAAATTAGAGCAGAGTTTGTGCATCTGCCTTGTTTGCTGCAGGACCCTGCGCTGGTGAGGGTTGTCTGCAGCAGCAGAATGACAGGGGTGATGCAGTGGTTGAGCAGAGTGGGGCAGGAGAGGCTGAGGCTGGAGGGTGCAGGGCTGGGCTTGAGCTCCCACACCCCACCTGTGTGTCCCAAGCCTTAGAGGGATATGGGGTCACCTACTGACATGTCCATAGGGGACAAGATCTGCCTCAGTGGCACAAAGCAGCAGAACCTGGGCTCAAGGAGGGTGTGCTCTTCTGCTGTCAGGCTGGGACATGCCATGGTTCAGACTGTAATGCAGTTGATCGTGATCCATGCCCAGGGTTGTTCCCTGGAAGAACTTCCTTGGGCATCCCTCTGTTTGGGATCCATCAGTGGTTCACACATGGCCCCACTTGCTGGGGGCTCTCTGTTGTAGCTATGCCATGCCTGGCTGCTCTCTCTTCTTGAGGTCCCTCTCGACTGCATTTATCTGCAGTCAGTCATATTGAAATATGCTTTTATGTGAGATTTTCTTACCACCACTCTGTCAGGTGGATTCTCCAATGTCTGGTATCATGGTTGAGCTCATCAAGCAGTCCCTCTGCTCTCTCCTCTGCCCAGTTACCTGTATTCATCCCACTTATGGGAGTATCAGCTCTTTCAGCCCCTCATCCTCATTGACTGAAATTTGCCATGGGACTTAAAAGCAAGGGGACAGAGTGATGGGACAGGTCAGAAAGGATCATGCTCACCATCAAAGGCTGGGGCAGGGGGATCAGAGCAGGGAGAGCTGGGAGGATTTCCTCACATTTCCCTCCTCGTGCTCACTTCTCCCTCTTGCCCCACACAGTCGCCTTCATCATCGACCTGGACAGCGACACTGCTGACAAGTTCATCCAGCTGTTCGGCACCAAGGGGGCCAAACGGGTGCTGTGCCCCATCCCCTACCCGGAGAGCCCCACCCGCTTCATCAACTGCGAGCAGGTGCTGGGTTTGAACCTCATGAACAGGGGCAACTACTACTGGGAGGTGGAGCTGATCGACGGCTGGGTCAGCATCGGGGTCATCGCCGAGGACTTCGACCCGCGGGAGGCCTACAACCACGGGCGCCTGGGCAGGAACGACAGGTCCTGCTGCCTGCAGTGGAACGGCCAGAACTACGTGGCCTGGTTCGGTGGCTTCGAGTGCGCCGTCCAGCAGCCCTTCTTCCACACCATCGGCGTCTTCCTGGAGTACTCGGAAAAGGCTTTAACCTTCTACGGAGTCAAGGACTCCAAGATGACCTGCCTGCAGCAGCTCAAGGTCTCCCCTTCTGCCAAGGGGAAGGTGGACCCGTTCCAGAACAAGATCAACCGCCAGTTTGCCTCTCTGTTCTCGTGCAAGCTGAAGCCAGCCTTTTTCCTGGAGAGCGTGGATGCCCACCTGCAGATCGGGCCGCTGAAGAAGGATTGTGTGTCGGTGCTGAAGCGCCGGTGACTGCCCGGGGAGAGGGGCACGGACAGACCCCCAAAAGCCTCTCCTGCAGGTTGTTGCCACCTCTCTCTGGTAGCCCTGTGTGTCTCTGTGACAGCCCTCCCTCCTCTCTGCACTGTTGGGGACCCAGGGCCGGATGAAGCCTCCTCATTGGCAGGGCTGGGGGCCAGGATGGGGCTGGATCCGAGCGCCAGCTCTGCCACTGAGCGAGCTTGGGCGAGTCCCTGTGCTGCTCCCTGCCCCTCAGCTTCCCTTTCTGGACATCAGGGACTGCGCCAGCCTTTCTTGGTAAAGCGTGCTGCTCAGAAGTGCCACACGGATTTGGAGCTGTGCCTTGGCCTCCTGCCCAGTCCCTCTCCTTCACCTCTGCTCGCGCTGCCCCAGCAACTCGTGCAGATGCTTTGTGCCTTATCTTGGGCTCTGTTGCTGATGCTTTTCTAAGTGCTGCCTCAATGACACCCTCTGCACGCTCCTCAGGAAGTGCCTTTGATGGAGTAAGCCCTGCATGGACCAGGTGAACCCCCAGGGCAGACATGGTCCCTTCCCTGGTGCCACATCACTGCTGTGCCCTGCCGTGGGTGAGATGGTGCTCCGGGGAGAGGGACATGGAGGAGCCTGGCTGGGTGCTGGGGTGATGCTGGGGTGATGCAGCACCTCTCCATGCAGGGCTGCCCTCCCATTAGTGCTGCAAACGTGAAACGAGGATCTCTGCCCAGCTGGGAAAGGGAGAAGCCTCCTGCCGAGAAGCAGCACCACTGTTCCCACGTGGAGATGGGGAAGGGAACAGCACAAACCAAATTTTGAGGATGTGCTTTGAGTAAACACATTCTTTGGTAACTCTTAGCAAAGCTTTACAGCCAAATTTTCCCCCATGTTTTTGATGACACTACTGCTTTGGGGGATTTTAGTACTGTTAAAAAACCAACTCTTCAGGAACCCTGGGCACACTTGAGCTGAAAATCTGCCCCTTAGCTTAGAGATTTTTAAGTGACAGAGGTGCTGTGAATATGTCCCAGAGATAAATGGTCTGGTTTAGTGTTGTAGGGACAGCTGTGAGTGCCTCAATAAAGGTGCAGCATCAGTCAGCTACTAAATGACCCTTTAGACTCTGGGAATAAGTAACAATTAACAAAAACTACTCTCAAGCGAGAGGGAACACTGTTCCCTTCAGGAAAGGTGGAAACTTGAGGCTGAGAGACCAAACTGCCAGTTCACATGGCCTAAGGGAGCTTTTTCAGAAGGAAAACACAGAAATACTGCCTGTGAGGGTGGCACAGAGCAGCCCCTGTCCCAGCACAGCGTGCCTTTCCACAAGTTTATTTTTTCTGGGCTTATTTTGCTACCTACCTCCCAAAGCTTGCTTTACAGAACCGTGGTGCTGTGTAATGTACACCTGGAGAGAAAATACAGAGGGTCAGGTTCTTCACTGGCATGAGTGAGTCAGGGATGATGCAACAAAGGTCAGCAGGAATAATAAACAGCCCATTTAGCTAAATATATTATATTATATTATATATATACATACACATATATATGTTTTCCCCAAAGGATAAGCTGGAAATCATAGTGCTATATTCAAGTAGAGCCAAGGGAAAATTGTGAATGTGAATAAAAGGCAGGCACAAAGCTGGGAGGTTTGAAGTTAAAGGCACAGTTACACGTAAAGCCACGTTTACATGCTGAGGCTCAAAGAGCTCCTTTACTGTGACTCCTTTGCCAGCACTGCCAATTCCTGCTGGTGTAGAAAGAGCTGCCAGTCCCCGGAAAATTGGGATATTTGAGTGGATGAACGGTCTGAACGCAGCCATCCCTTCCCCAGGGCAAGGCTGGTGAGTCAGTTTGGGAAGGGGCTTGCTGGGATCTGTCTGCAAATTCCTCCTCCTCCTCCTCCTCCTCCTCCTCCTCCACATGAGGTGACTCCCAAACTGCTGCGAGCAGTGGGAAAAGGAGCAGTAGGGCTTCCAGAGCGAAATCTTCAGCTGAAATCTTGGCCTTTCCCGGCTGGTGGGAATGCTGCCCAGACTTCTGTCCGGATGGGAATTCATTCCCTGAGTCCTGAGCTCCAAACCCTCTTTGTTTGGCTGGCGCCAGCGGCCTCTGCAGAGCTCAGGCCCTGCACGAGATGTCAGCGGTGACACAGAGCAGGCGTCGCTGCTGCTCTGAGCACACGGGGAGAACTTGGGGTCAGGAATTCCTGACGGGATGAGAAAGGTAGAGCAGTGCCACAGCCCCTGCACGGTCACATCCAGGGAGGACGAGGAAGGGAAGGAACCTTCATCTCTACAGGAAGAGATCTCCCACGTGGGCCCCGTCTGCGCCCTAAATCTCATTTATTCAGGCAGAACTCCCACCGCTTGCTGCGAGGAGTTTTGCCAGAGCAAACACAGCAGGTCTGGGTCTTTGCCCTGTTTCGTTTCGCCGTAGGCGGATTGATTGCTCCAAGGGGAAGCCCGCGCTGGAGCCACGCATCCCGCCCTTCTCCACGTTTCCCAGCGCACAGACACAACCCTCTGACCTCCTTCAGGGCCTGGGAGGCTCGGAGGGATCCTCTCTTTGCACGCTGTCACCACGTGGGAGCAGCTCAGGAGGCCGCTGGGGTGTCTGGGTGTGGTGTCTGGTGGTGCCGCTGCTTTGGCTGAATCCATGGATGCAGCTCCTGTGGGATGCAGCGGAGGCGGAGGAGGCGCAGTCGGGAAGTGCTGCCCACCCCTCTCTTCCCTGCTGCTTGCTTTCATCCTGGTTGGGAGCGCTCCAAACCCTCCTGGTTTAGGGCTGATGTACAACAGGAGCAATCCCCTCGGGAGCAGGGTCAGAGTTTGCTCTGTGCTGCCGGTAGTTTGGGGTGTAAACCGGAGCGATTAGGGAACGTGCACGGCGCCGGCTCTGGATCCCTGATTTTTGCTGTAAACAAAGGGTTAAATGCAGGGCGAGATGAGTTGAGATGGATTGATAGCACTTGGCAATTTAAACAGCCTTTCCTTGTTCCCTTGGGTTATTTCTGCTGTCACAGAGTGTTCCTCCTTTTAATTAGGATTTTTTAAATACAGTAACTGTAGGGTATTTTACAATGCGTGAAAAAACTGTAACAGAATAATATAATGGTGTTAGAGACTATGATTTGACCATTAAATGTTATACAGTCCTTGTCCTGGGTTGTCTTTCCTTTAAATACCGAACCATTTGAGTTGTCCCATTATCTCATGTTTACTTTTCTGTGTCCTGTACATCTGGCACAAAATAACACAGATTTTATTTTCCAAGTGTGTCCAAGGGAATTCTGCCATATACACATTTTTATTGCAAAAGGAGCGGAAGAACCTTAAAATCCAATAACAATTGTCAGCCCTGGGCAATTCAAAACAATGAATTGTCTCCGTTCTCTCTTCTGTGTCTGTCCTCATCCTACAAATAAAAAAGATTAACAGATTAGGTATTTTTTCCTTGGTGTTTTCAAGTTTTATAGTATGAATTTGCAAGGTTTTCTATGTGATGAGGAGGTCTAGAGCTTCACACATACACTGGCAATTACAGCAGCATCTTTTGTAAGTGAAGACTGCTTTTCTTAATCCCAAATGTCAGCTGGAGTTAGGATAAAAATGTTATTTGGTGAGTCTTAGTTCGTGCGAGGTGCCAATGCTCCATCTGGGCTTTTCAGTGGAAGCCGAGTGGATTCTGCTCCTGACTTTAATAGGAGAAGAATCAGGACTGTTTGTTATGGCTGTTTCTTAAAAGGGAAACTTACTGCTTATTGAAAAAGCGGATATGAAAAGCACAAACTTGTTCTTTTCTTGCCAAGAAACCGTACAGATTATGTCACTGCATTTATTTAAATCTGGTTTCCATTATGTCGTTTCTGTGCTTTTCCCCCCCACCCACATCTGGTTCTCAGGCACTCAGACAGGACTGGGCTGCAAACCCAGGGAATAGCTCAAATCCATCTAAAAAGATATAGTATAGGATAAAATATGTGCTCTTATTTTTATATTTTTGCCATACAGCTGTCAGTTACTGATCTGAGGGAGCCCTTCAAACAGTGATTAGTTTTGCAGGGTTCCTATTTTTAATGAAGTTATGCAATCATTAATTTTTTTTAAATTCTTCCTACTTACACACCTGGAGGCAGGAGTTAAGACCCTTCCTGCAGATCTGCATATGCCACGGGTGTTTTTTCTTGCTGCCAGGTTCCTGGCAGACAGACACACAGACACAGTTCCTGTTTATAGGGCAACTGGTTAGCCCTTCTAGTTTAACACACTCCAATATAAAGGGGGAATATTTTGCATGTGCTTGATTCCATCACTGACAGCAGCCAATAACAGGATCAAAAATCTGCTCGCAAGTGTGCGAGACAGGAAACGCACATCAAGTGGGAATTTAAAAAAATAGTTGGAAATGGAGCATCTTTGCTGTTTAAGGGGATAAATCTCATTTCATGTGCAGAACCGCCAGGTATGAGGGATTATTTTTTATTATTATTTTATTATTTATTATTATTGTTTATTTCATTCTACCAAGCAGCACAGCTATAGAGAGACGTTGTGCCAGGCCCTGAGGCGGGGAAGGGGGGTATCATGGCGGCCGGCCTACAGCTCCCAGCATGCACCGCGCGGAGGAGCAGACGTTACCCACCCCATCGATGGCTATGACTACAACTCCCAGCATGCCCCTCGGCCCCATGACGCCAGAGCCTTTTTCCCGCGCAGGCGCAGAGGGGGGTCGATGCTGTGGTGAGGAGGAGGAGGAGGAGGAGGCGGAGGAGGCGGCGATGGCGCTCAACAAGAACCACTCGGAGGGCGGCGGCGTCATCGTTAACAACAGCGAGAAGTGAGGTGCTATCCCCTTCTCCCTTCCTCCGGCCGCGGGAGCCGGGGGATAGCGGCGAGCTGCCTTCTCCCCCCGCCCTCCTCCTGCCTTCCCCTCAGGGGGAGGGGTTGTGTGGGTCGTGGGGGGGCGTGCTGAGGGGGTGAGGCGGATAAAGGGGCTGGTTTAACCCTCTCGGTGCCGGCGTTGTTCGTCCTCCCGTCGTCTCCCTGCGGCTTAGGGGCTGTACGTATCCCCCTGCCCCAGGGCCTGCGCGGGGGGAGCTCTGCTGGGCTTCAGCCGCGGGCCTTGCCCCCCCTGCACCGCTCCCCTCAGCATCCTGCCTGTCCCCCAGCCTGCTGCTGGCTCTCGCTGCTGTGCCCAGCCTCTCCCCCGAGGACTCAGGAAGGGCTGGCAGAGCTCAGCTCCCGCCCAGGTGATCCGGCCTGGAGCCAGGCCTCCCCCTCGGGGATGCTGCACCTGCACTGTGCCTCAGCTCAAAGGCTGCCCGCTGTGGCTTGCCGGGTTCCTGGAGCGCAGCCCCCTGTGTGTGCGGGAAGGAGCAACAGTGTTGGAAAAAGGTGCTGGGATATAACCATGGAAACGGCAGGGCTGCACAGAGCTGCCTCTGTCTGCATGGCAAAGGGCTGTCCGCACCCGCGGTCTGCCAGCCTGCTTCTGACGTGGCAGTCATCTGCTCTGGGGACAGAGGAGTGCTTCATCCTTCAGCGCTTCTTTCCACCGGGCCACTTAAACACTGGTGGAGGAATTCTGTGCCTGACTTCCACTTGGGATGTGGCCTTTCTTAGAAGGATTTAGTAAGATCAATTCAGGTGCTTAAATTTGCATTCCCTGAGAGAACTGCAGCAGCTGAAGGTGTTGCTGTTCCCAGCTGTCAGCCTGCCTTGGATCAGGGCCTGCCTGTTCCTGGGTTGGTCCAGCTGAAATGCTGCAGCCTGAATAGAGCTGGTCCCATTGCCCTTCCCGAGCTTTTCCTGGAGGGACAGGTGTTTACTGGCAGAAGGGAAAGGCAAATGTCTGAGGATGGAAACACGTCAGCTGCCAAAGATAGAGATGGTGGAGGTTTCTGCGGCTTTAGGGATTAGAGTCCACAGTGTGGGTGCTGTAATGTCAATACAAGTTACCTACTGTGGCCATGCAAAGGTTTTAATCAGGTCAGTTTGTAATTGAGAATTAAGGAATCAGCACAGGCAACACGAGTTAATGAAGTCTTGTGGCAAGGAAGGGGAATTCCTCTGGATGACATTTTTGTGTCTGAGGTGCTTGAGCTGTGGTGAGACCTTCAACAGCCGTGTTGCATAAGCCAGCCTGAGCAGTTCCTTCTCCTGCAGTCCTTCCTCTGTTGTGTTACTTGTGGACAACTGACTTAGGGAACTGATCCAGCAGAAATGCAAAACAATTTAAAACAAAAATAAATGCCTTGAGATTTCGATCGGCTCAATTGACCGGGTTTGGTGCCTGGTTATGCAGACAGCAGCAGCAGCAGCTGTGTCAGCTCACTGAGAAGGGAACAAGCAGCCAGTGCTACTTCAGTTGCTGCTGCCAGCAAAAAAAAAGAAAGGCAAACCAGAAGGGATTTTGTCTGCTCAGCGTGGCCTGAGGTTACAGGTGGTTTGGGGAGGTCAGTAAACTTCTGTGCATGCTGCACTTCTGCCTTGAGCTGTAACTCTTGTCTGTTCTGTCACCGTTGGCAGTGTTTTGATGACCTATGACCATGTAGAAATTACCTTCAGTGATCTGGAGCCGATGCCAGAGGCCTTCAAGGGGACCAAGAAAGGGAGTGTGTTCCTTACTCCCTACCGGGTAAGTGGTGAAAGGCTTTATCTCGTGTAAGGAGATAACAGCCCTGGAGTCTGTATTTAAATGTCCTCAATGCATGAGAGTCAGGATAATCTACTCCTGCTTGAAGTGTAGCTCATCCTGTCCCTCTGGGAAGCATTATGAATTCATGGCACATCCCATCTATTTGTCAACAGATAATAAATCTGATTAGTTCTTGTACAGGCAGCTCTTTAGTCCATCAGGCATCTTCGAACTGGAAATTAGCAGTGGTCTGGAAAGGCTGAATGCAGCAGCACAGCTACTAAATCATAGCTGTGTGGAGCAGCAGGTTCCCTGGGAGCTGGGAGGAGTATTAGCTGAACAAGGGAGTTCCTGGAAGGCTTTAGTACCTTGAGGATTTGGTTTACCCCTGTGGCTGTTCTGTGTAGCTTTTGGCTTGCAGAAGTGGTGATGTGGGAGGGAGTTTCAGTCCATGGAGAAGTCTGTTCAGATAATAAATCAGGGCTGTGTTTCCTGTGTGTTCTGAATAGCTCTTGTAATGTTATTTTCTTTTCAGGTTATCTTTGTGTCGAAGGGGAAGGATGCTATGCAGTCATTCGTGATGCCCTTTTATTTGTTGAAAGATTGTGAGATTAAGCAGCCAGTGTTTGGAGCAAATTACATCAAGGGCACAGTGAAAGCAGAGGCAGGAGGTGAGTATCACACAGTGTGTGTTCTGTGTCTCAGTTCAGTGCTCAATTCATAGCAAAATCCTGGCTAAGCAAAACTTGACACTGTCCAAATGGGTTTTCACAGTTCTTCTGAAATGTTTCTTCCTTTATGTATTTTTATAAAAATATATTTTCATTATATTATATATTTTTATAAAAATATATTTATGTTTTTATAAAAATATTCCCCTCATCAGCTCCCTGTTCAGTGACAATGAGCAGATTTGCTCTGCAACCCATCTCATTCCTGCCCTCTGCAAAATATAAAGTTCAATCAAACAAGTGATATCAGCAAATAAACATCAGAGTGGAGTCAGCAAGAATGAGGATGTAATTTTGCTTTGGTCACTTGGGGTCACCTATCCCACCTGCATCCAGGTTCTCCTGTGCTAAAAACTCAGACCCTTTTTGGCTGTTTGGGTTCAGGTGCAGATCCCCAGAGCACTTTCTCCATCATGTTTCTTGTGCAGTTCGAGGACAGGTGTGCTCTTGCTGTAGTGCATCCTGGCAGTGAAAATGGCACTTGGAAGGGAATGGACTGTCTTGAAATCAGGGAATTTAAGGAGCTGATTCACATTAAACTCAGTGAGAACGTTGTGGCAGACATTTTCAAGAATAATTTTGGTTTTCACTCTTTTTTTTTTTACCAAAGGCACAGAGTTCAGCAAACTTTCATCCTCAGCTTGATTCAGTCTGGTAGTTGTGGCACAGAATTCACAGCACAGGGTGTAGGAGCTTTCAGCTGGAATCCTGAAATCAGCATTGTAGCTTCTGCGTGGAAGCTGAGTGGGACCATCCAGCATGAGAGGGAGCCTCAGCAGTAATGACAAACTAAACTGTGTGAAAGGCAAAGGGCTTTAGCTAAATCTTTGTGAATTTTCCCCAGAGGCCATCTCTTTCAATGATGATGTTGTCTTAACAGCCATGAGAGTCTGGTTTAGCTTAAAAGGCTCTTTAATCTACTTGTTTCTGTTTCAGCACAGCTTCTGCTTTGATGCTTTCTTGGGGACTCTGGACTGTGCATGTTTTTCTTTTTATACTGTAATGTGAGATGTCACTAATTTATTTGTTTTTTAATTATTACTTATCCTGACTTGAAATATCTTCCATGGGCTCTAATGGATTTATGTGGACTATGTTTTTCATTAAGCTCTTTGCTTCATTGGGCACTCAGACTCCCAAACTAATTTGGCACTGACAGTTAGGTGTAGTTGCAAAGGCTTTTTAGCAAACGGGATTAACAAAATCCCTGTCTTCTGCACTAATCTTATTCAAAGCAGGAGCAAATCCAGCACTCCTGATAACTTGGCCTGTAGCAGCTGCTGTGGCAACAGCCACAACTCCAGGAAGCTTTTGAAGGTCTCTCTCATGGATGTTTCTGAGTCAGGTGTCTCTTGACCTGATAGTACCCTAGTGTGAATTTTTCTGATGAGACCACTGATCTGCCACTTCCTCTGCTTTTTTCTTTTTTTTTTCTTCTTTTAACTTGGGTTTTTGGGATAAGCTCTTTAAAGAATTATATACAGAGCATCTGTAGATACAGCATGTAACCTAAATAGCATGGAAATGGCTTCTCTGCTCCTTAGTGCTGTCTTTCCTCCCTCAGGTGGCTGGGAAGGATCTGCCACGTTCAAGATGACCTTTTCAGCTGGGGGTGCAATTGAATTTGGGCAAAGGATGCTGCAGGTGGCATCACAAGGTACTGAAGTCTGGGGGTGTCTGCCAGAGTTTTGTGGGTTTAGGACCCTTGCCTGTGTCTGAAGCTTGCTTTAAAAAGTTTTTCTTTCCCATCCAATGAGCAGCAGATTTATTGAGATGACACTTAGTTGTTTTCCTGATAAGGACTTTAAGTTTATTGGAGTTCTTGGCCTGCATTTGAGGCAGGCTTGATGTTCTGATGAGGTCTTGTCTTTGCTTTTCCAGTCTCCAGAGGTGAAATACCCAGTGGAGCTTATGGCTATTCCTACATGCCAAATGGATCCTATGCTTTTGCACCACCTGCAGCTAACGGGGGCTATCCATACCCACCTCCTCCTCCAGGTAAGCCTGGGAACGGAGGCTGGGGATTATTCTAGTTAGTAAGAGTTAAAATAGGTAAAAAGGGCAAGAAACACAACTTTTACACAGTGTTTTAGTGATGACTTGTGTAGCTTTTGTTCGAGTTTAATTATGTTTGCCTTGGCTTCTTTTGGTTGGTGACTCCACCCAGAGGAGTTAAGTCTCTTGCTGTGTGATCTCCTTTCCTGACAGACTTTTATGCTGGTCCTCCTGTGGCAGATGGAGGCATGGGCTACATGCAGCTTCCACCCCCACCATACCCAGGGCCCATGGAACCCCCTGTCAGTGGCCCGGACCTGCCCTCCACTCCCGCAGGTAAGGAGTGTGTCCAGGTGAATGAACTCACAACAGTTCTGTTAGGAATGAAACAGACTTTGTTTCTTGTCTTTTGGGGAACTTTGGAGCTCCACTTAGAAGTTGAAATTTGTTTAGAAAAGGGATTAGGGAGCTCTCCTAATCTCCAGCTTTGTATATCCAGCTCAGTCTGGAGTCCAGCCTGGTTCTCTCCAGGGTGGACACCATTAGTGGGCATTTTACAGATGGATTTATTCTTCTTTTGATAGAAAAAATACAGTTTGTGATTCTCCTGTGGTGGTAATCTTGCCCTAATGGATGAATACAAGGAAACTGATGGTGAAATGTGTTTGTGGTCCATTTCAGTTCACAGCTGTGGCTTTGGTGATTTTTGCTTCCCCTTCCCCTGTTTCACTCTTGATCTGATTATTTTTGCTGAAACAATATGGAACAGGGGAAGAGATGATGGAAAGGAGCTGGGGGAATATCAGCCTCATTTTTCACTTATTTGGGATTTATTAAAATGAAAAAAGAGCTATTGTGGTTGGACACAGCCATAGATCTCTTGCAGATAAGAATATTTGTTTGGATAAGGATTTAGCTTTTGTCTTTGGTTTGAATAAACAACCATTCATCTTTGAACTATTATTTGGAAGGTGGCACTGCTCCAGAGGGTTGTACAAGATTTTTATGTTCTGCAGAAATAGAGAATCTGGATTATCCTCATAAATTACCATCTTTAATGCATGAATCCCCTGAGCTGCTCTAAACTTGTGCTGATTTTTGTTTTGCCTGGTGTTTTCACTCCCAGGGAGGATGGTTTGTTCACTGCCTGTTTATAAAGGGTATTGTCTGTATTTAGGCAAGGCAGCAGCAAGCATTTATTTACGGCTGACACGCAAGTCCCAGGTGACATTTCCAAACTCAGTCTTCATCTGTTTCACTGGGAATGGACAATTCTATGGTAACTGGAAGAGATAATGCTCAATTGTGTTTCTTGTAGCTATTTTGCAACTTGAGCACTGGTCATATGGTGCTCTGTTAGTAACTCTTGAGGGCCTGGAGTTCTTGTTTTATTGTTAGGGTTCTCTCTGTGTATCCCTAACCTGTCGCTTCTCTCCCTGTGACAGCTGAAGCCAAGGCTGCTGAAGCTGCTGCCAGTGCTTACTACAGCCCAGGCAACCCCCACAACGTCTACATGCCCACGGTGAGTCCCCTTTGCTCTGGGTTTGCAGGGGAGCCCAAGTGTGTGTCTGGCAGATCTTCTCTCGGTGGCACAGCAAAGTTTGTCTGAATTGATGTTGGTGTCTTGGGTTTTTTGGGGGCTTTGAGTTTAATTTCTTATTCTCAGCCATGCACTGATGTCCTTTTATCATCTTTATTGCAGGACCAGCCACCCCCTCCTCCATACTTCCCACCAGAGGACAAGAAAAACCAATAAGCTGACAGAGAACTTCTCCACGACTCATTGCTTTCTTTTTTTCCATTTGGCAGAATTCTGGGGCATGGTCCATAGCACTGAGGAGTAGAGCCTTCCCCCAAAGCACACTGCTTTCAGGGGCTCTAGTAGTAGGTCTGTGCAGAGCAGGGGGAGGGATTTTGGCAGCTGGGTCACCTCTGGAGCTCTGAGGGTTTGCTGTCCTGCAGCATTCCCTCCTCCCTGTGCACAGCATCGCTACACCTGGGGGTTCTCTTCATCTCTGACTGCTTCCCTTAGCTCTGTTTCTTTTGATACTTCAATTATACCTCTTTAGAGTCAGCATCTGCTCTAAACTGCTGATTAATATGATCATGACATGGAAACAAGGCTCTTGGGCATGGGGGGTGTCTTCAGTTTACCTGAGTGTGCATCCAAGAGCACCTCTGGACACAGGGATGCCTCTGCTTATTCCATTTAATCCAGAGAGTCACATCCAACTCTTTGCTCTTGAGAAAGGGCTCCAAAGGCAACCTTTGGGATCTCAAAGGAAATACACACCTGTGACATTTTTCAGATAGATATTCAACTTTCTTGGGTTTCTTCTTTTTTCAATCATTCCTGACAATCATAACAAGTAATCCGGTAGCCCTTCAGCTTTCCCTGCTGCGCACCACGTATGACAGTGCTGACCAACTTCCCTTCCCCAGACACACTGCTCTTCACAGGGTTCTCCAGTAGCATCTGACCAGTTTAGATCCCATGGGAACACTAATATTTCTGTTGTCTCTATTTTCCAGTTAGATATGTGAGTTCACGGAATATTCTCCTCATAGTCTGTAATGCACTTTTGTTTTTCCTTTGTTGTAACACGAGTTACACTTTTTGGCCAGTGAAGCATCTTCCTTCTGTGATTTAGCTGGTGAATTAACAGCTAATGGGCAGAAAGCAGTTGACTTCTGCCCTGGAAGCACTTGAGAGAATATGCAAAACATTGGAATAAGCTGTAAGGTACGAAGTGTTGTTTATTGCAGTTTGTGTTCCTGGTCCAGCTGTGAATTCCCAGTCACCTGAACGCGGACTCCTCATAGCATTGATTCCTTGGTCTCATTAGCAACAACTCCAGTGCAGAACCTCTGCAGGACTGAGCAGAATCTGGGCTATGAAACCTTTGTGTTGTACAAAGCTTTGCACAAGTCACACTTCACTGACTTCTGACAGCTGAGAGAGAAAATCCTTCCCAGCAAAGTGTGACAGAAGATCCTGTGCTAGGGAACTGCTGAGACTTGCTGCATGCAGCCTGCTCGGAGAGAAAAAAGGTCCACCTCTTGTTTTCTTTTTGTTTGAATTTAGCTGATTAATGAAATTGCTACTGTTTGTGCACTGACTTTTCTAGAATTGCTACTGCGGTGATGTAAAGAAATGGTTATTTTAAAAAAATATATTTATTTTGAAAGCGTTTGATTAATATATTAATGTGAAATGACTTTTGAATGCAGATTTGTTTTGCCAAGACTGTGAAGTAAAGAGAAATCAGCTCAAAACTTGGGGTGTTTGTGTGTGTGTGTGAGTGGGCAAACTTCTGATGAATTGGTAGCTTTGGATGGGGAGAGGAAGAATTAGAAGCAAAATCACTTGGATTATATTTGTGGCTCTTCACTGGTAACATCAGTTGCTTGATTTCTCTTGGGTGACTTTGGGAATGAAAAGATGTTAAAATGTTTCAGCAAACTCCCATTTCACAGTCCCTGCTGGAAGCTGGTGCAGCAGCTGCTTTACTCTTTACCCAGATGTGTCACCCAGGTTGTTTTTCCAGAGCAATTGTCTTCATAAAAGTTACAACCCGTTTACTATTTTACTTTGCAAGAAGTATCTGAACAATGCAGCAAAATTAATGCCTCTAAAATATATCTCTAATTAGAAGCAATCCACAATTTTATCCTTTTTTTTCCTGTAAGTGTGCTGAGGTGCCTGGGTGGTTGTGCCCAGTGAGGCTGGAGCTCTCTCACGTGTGCTCCCCCTGTGCTCCTCTCCCTGGAGAAGCCGGGAGTTGTGCTCCCTCTGAGCTGAACCAGCTGTGTCAGTCTCACCTGGCAGGGCAGGAGAGGAATGTTCCATGTGGGAGCAGCTCCTGGTCAGTCCCCCTGGCACACAGGAGGTACCCAGAAGCTGCTCTCCAGGTATCCTCCAAACCTCGCTTGGTTTCATTCCTCTGCCCAGCAGCTGCTGTGTCTGCCTTCATTCTCTTGAACTCCCTGCCCAGCCAGCAGGGACATCTTCCAGACTCTGCTCATTTTTACATCCCTTTTGCCTCTCACATCCTCCCATGTGGCTGTTTTACTGCATTTTGAGGCTGGCTGAGCCACTTGGGTTTGTTTTCTGTAGAAGAGGTGGGTGAAGGAGGAGAGTATTGAGATAGGATTTTACAGTCCTGTAGGAGTGGAATAAATCCTGATCTGTGAATTAAATTACTTCAAATCAAGGTTTCCTCAATCACATCTGTCCAACTGTAAGATGGTGCCGAAACCTTTCTGTTCTGGCTCATTCCCAGTTACCCTCTGAGACAGAATCCTAGAAAACACAGATTGCACGAACTTTCCAGATCTCTTGCCCAGCCCCACTCCCTGTGCAGCTCTTAGGCCAACAATCAGAACAAATCCATGAGGATTTTTTTTAAAACCTTTCCTCACCTAAATGTGCTTGGGAGAGAAATATTTAGATACCTGCTCCCATGGGAACTTGGCTCCGTGGTTCAAGCTGAATCACTTCCCTTAGAGTGGAGAAGTGGCAAGAGCTGCAGAGACACCCTGAGGTTTCTGTCTGGCTAAAGGGAAATACATTCAAAGGATGAGTCAGGCTGGAATAAATGAAATACTCCTCAGCACGGGTGTCAGAGGGCTAAATCTGGGTTTGGAGCTGTGGCTTTTCCACAGTGGTTTGAGGTTGAATGTTCCCCTTTCCCCAGGCTGGAGCTGGACATGGGCTGTGGGGAGGGGAGGAGGAGCAAGCCAAAAAATGAGATTGGGCGTGGTCTCGATGTGTTTGGAGCGCGCTGATGGGCAGTGAAGCACATTTTGGGGATGGTGAAGCTGTGGGGCCAAAAGGCTGGGTGAGTCACACAGGCAGCAAGGCTCAGGCAGGTATTGGGCTGAGAGGGGCACGATTGGGGAATCCAGATTTTTGGGTACTGGTGAGAATCCCTGCCCAAACCCCCAAATCTGGCTTTGGTACTCAGCACTCCCTGCCCTCTCCCTGACGGAAACTGGGAGCTGTTCTTTGCTTGGGAAAGGGCTCAGAGAGGGTGGAAGGGTCACCAGTCCTGCTGCCCATGCTGAAGGTTTTAAATATTAAAGCAGGGAAGTGCAATTTGAAGTCTGCTGCTGCTCTGGAAGGGTGGGAGTAGGGCAGGAGGAAATGTTGTGCATTGACACGTCTCCAGGTCTGGTCCCTGCCTCAATGATTAACTGGCTGTGTGGCAGGAGGCTGCCATGTGACAGCCAGACTGGTACCATTAAATTCCAATATTTGGGTGGTGTTATACTACTGAAGGAAAAGAGGAGGCACAGGGAACAATTAGGGTTGGATCCTTCGGCAGAGGCAGATTTTTCCACTGCCACCTACAGTTCTGTCTCTTTGATGTGACCTGGGCTCTTCACTTGAGAAGTCTCTCCCTGCCCCAGGTGCTGGGAACTGTGGCTGTTCCCCTCCTTTGGGTAGTGTGGGGTAACTGGGTATTTCCAAAGTGCTTTGAGATCTTGTGCAAATTGTTGCGGCAGGAACCACAAGCACTACTGACAGATTTCCTACTGGCAGCCCTGAGATCTTGGTGCTGTCCCTGGGGGCCGGGGAAGGTCTTTACCTTGGAAGGATTACCCCATCCTTAGGAATTAAGGATCCTTAACCTGGAAGGATTGCCCCATCCTCTGTGTGCTTGCCTGGGGTTGCCTCCAGACAAAGGAAGAAACAGAGCCCTCCTCTTCCTTCACACCATTCTGCCCAGGTTTTACCTCAAGTGCTCCCACTTCATGTGACCTATTCTATAGAAAACATTATTTTGCATTAATTTCTTTCTGGCTGGGGGGATGCACTGAGCAGCCGTAGGGACCAGGGTTAAGCCCACCTGGCCAGCACCTCCCTGCCCTGTATGTGCCTTCCTTTGGAGATCATGAGGACTTCCCATCACTCTCAGAGCTGTAGATGGTCAAACTGTGCCTCTGCCACGTGATGGACACTGTGATTTATCAGCTCTGCCTCACAGCACTGTCTCCCTTTGCAGGCACTGCTGGAGGTGGCAGGAGGTGTGGAGTGAAGTTTGGATCCGTCTGCTCCCGGAGCATCCAGGAGCAGAGCCAGGAGCAGAGCCAGCCCTCACTAGTGAGCAGCTCCTGTCGCATCACAGGCACTTCCAGCTGTAAAGAACTGCCAGGGGTGTGTTGGAGGCGAGTTTTGCCAAGGCAGGCTGTGATCAGGAGGAGTTTCAGGTTAGAGCTGCACAGAAAAGCCCAAGTGCCAAATGTGAGATTTGTGGGTGGGGATGAAACCCTGGGATGTGCAGGGTGGGGATCTTTATTTCACTCAAGGCTCTCTCAGCAGCCGTAGCCGCTGTTACTCACCTGGTCTGCTCTCTGGAGTGAGTCAGCTCCAAGAGACTGGAACCAGTATTTCAGCCCCCTCCTTGCACAAGGGCTGGCCCTGTGCCACCGAGAGAGGCCCCAGCGGGACATGAAGTGGCCCACGTCACAGGGAACAGGAGCAGGGACTCGTCCCTGCTGCTGCTGCTGCCTGCTGGATTTCCCACCTCAGGGTGCAAACGGACCAGGATCCCTCCCTGCTGGGTCCTCCCAGCCCACCTGCCATTTCCTACACAATTCCTATGGTTTCCGGACGCTGGAGCAAAAGGTATCAGCTTGGCTCCATTTAGGAGCTCAGCTCAGCAAATCCCGTCTTTCTAAACTTTTCCCTTGCTCAAGTTGTGTCTCCTCCGCCTCCTCCTCCTCCTCCTCCTTTTCCATGTACTTTGCTCTGTGAGGGCTGGGCTCTGCCTGGGACACACTGGCTCTCCCTGTGGCACAGACTGACTGCAATAATATTCCATGTTTTGGCGTGTCCCTCTGGAATGTGGGGGCAGTGGGAGGGGTTGTCCTGCAGCCTCCTCCCATCACCCAAGCTTGTGGCTCTGTGGAGCGTGGTGGGCTCCTCAGGGGCTTTGGGAAGTGTGTGGGGAGAATTGTTGGTGGAAAAGCCATGGGGACAATGCTTTCTGCTGAAGCTGGTCAGTAATTTGGCATCTATGCTCCAGAATAACTTGGTTCCTGGGCACCATGGGGGCATGGAGGTACCTGGGTGTCAGCCCCATGTTCTTCCACTTTCACAAGCATCCCCCTGGTCCCTCCTCAGCTCAGGCACATGCTGTAGGTCCTGCTGCTCTCAACTCAGCCCCCAAAACCAGCAAATAAATTGGCTTTGAAATCTGTGTCCCCCATTTGCTGTCCCTGCAGTGAGGGGATGATAAATCCAGTGTCTGAAACAGAATTATCTCACTGGGAGAGGGAAGTGGAAGAAATACTCTCTGCATACACAGCACATGACAGTGATGGTGAAAACATTTTAAAGTGCTCACAAGGTGCTGTGAGGCAAATGAGGGACATCCAGGTCTTACCCATGAAGTCTGTGACCTCCTCAGAGTCATCCTTTCATGTCCCTGCCATGGAGCTGGCAGCTCTTGTGCCAAACGCCTGCTCCTGCACAGGGCTCCCAAGGGGAACAGAGCTTTCACAACTGCCCTGTCCTGTGTGAGTGGCTGGGAGTCCCCTTTGCTGTTCCCAGAAGGATGGAGTTTGCCTTGACATCCTTCTAACATGCTCCAAATGAGGTGGGAGGTGCTGTGTGTTCCCCACCTCCTTCCCAGGTGCTACCATCTTTTGTGAGGTGCCCCCACAGTGCTCAGGAGAGCCTGTGGCAGGAGAGATGTGGGGTCAGGGCAGGAGTAACTGGAAGGCCCCACAGGAAACAGGGAGGGGGGATGACTGACATCCCTCCTGGGTATGGAATCGTTGGCCCCACAGCACCCAGGGGGATACCCCACCTGGGCAGCCCCAAAGAGGGGGAACAGGGACATCTCTCTCATTTTGAAACCACCTTCCTCTCCCCTGCCTGGTGCCTGCACTGTCCCTCTCGCCAGCGCCTGGCAGGCACCACTGGGTTTTGCAGAGTCATTGGACCCGTGGTTAAAAGGAGAAGTGAGGGAGGGACATGTTGAAATCAGTTTTTTGACTATTTGCCCATTTCCATCCGAGACATAAGGGTGAGGCCAGGCTGCAGCTTCAGGATCAAGACAAGAGGTAGGAGATAAACTGCTGTTAATGCTGGTGGAGAGTCCTTTCCTAGCAGGTTTTCCTTTAAAGGGAAGATGATTCCCTATAAAGAGGGTGATGATGCTTGCTCTTTGGAGATCTGTTTTCTCAGCAGCCCCTAAACCCCACTCACAAGTGACCTGTGGAGTTTATTTATACTGGGGACAGGTATAAAGGGCTTTTCCTTTAGGATGACTTGTTTTTAAAAGGAATGTAAGGCTTCACTCCATACTGTGCATAAATATGGTGGTTATTTTGGGAGGCAGACTGACTGTGGGAAGCAGGGGCTGTTGTGGGGAATGCTGACCCCTACCCTGAGTCCTTCCCTGGTATTAGTGTCTGGGGCATTCTGCTAATTGTCTGCCAGTTTGGAGCATCCAAAACTCGGATGGATTTATCGAGATTGTCTCTACTAACCAGAAATCCTTGCTCATTCTGGAGCTGCTTTTAGGGCTTCTCTTATTGTTTCCTGGACAAGGGGTAATTTGAGGTGCAAACACTGGAGCTCGGTGATTTTTGTCACCGCTATTTTGCGGAACAGGTGGCTGCTGGTAAAACCCAGGGGAAAAAGGACCAAACAGCTCTCCCTTGGCACACACAGAGGCTCAAATCCATGTGATACCTGCAGAGAGTCCTGCCTAAGGACCGTGCTGGCCTCTGATGGGAGCTGAGGTTTAGGGTTAGGGTTAACCCCACCCTGCCGGGCTGTGCCTGGGCATTTCCAGTGGGCATTGCAATCCAGGGCAGTGGCCAGCTGGGGAGCTGCTGGGGAAAGTGCTTTTAAACAGACACTCCCACACTGCAGCTGAACTTTTGCTTTCTAAAGCCTGCACAGCCCCAGCCCAGCTCCTGGCTGGAGGGTCACTGCCTGATGTTTAGCAATAGTTATGACTGGATTTTATTTCTCCGGTGTTTCAAGGAGGAAAGAAGTGGATTTGAGGATTGACTAAACTCTTTCAGCTGTTGTCTCTGTGCTGGTTGAGGCAAGAGACATCCTGACTGTTATTTTTTGTTGGCAAGAAGCAGTGAAAGGTGTGAGCAGCTCAAGGATGCTGTGTCCATGTCCTGCCTTTACCTCTAGGGCTGCTCTCTGCTGGGTCAGATTTTGCTTTTGCAATCAAAGCTAAAAGCAGATATGACAGCAATGGTTTCCAAAGGCCATTGTGCACTTTTCTGTACTTCCCACTGACAACATTCTGCAGGGGAGCAGAGCACTGATGTCCCAGATCAATAAACTGCATTTGTGTGTGTCACGGGACAGGAATCGGCTTCTCCACCACGTCCCCCTCCATCAGCGAGGGAGGAGATGCTTTTAAGCTGTTTGCCCAGGGTGAGCCAATGGGAAAAGGCTGGATAAAGCCAAGGCTGAGGCTGGCAGGGCTGGATGAGCACCTCTGAGCATCTCAGACGGCAAAGGGAACGGGCATTCTCACCAGGTGTGGGGTGAGGAGGGGGCTCCAGTGCCAAACTGGGGAGTGCACAAGAAAGGGTTCTGAAGCCCAGTTCCTTGGGGCACCCAATTCCTGGGGACAGTTACCAGAGCCCTCCTGACAGGGGAGAGAGCAGCAGAGTAAAGAGCAGCTTTTTTCAGACCTCAGGGGACAAGGCTGAAAAATCTCAGGACTGGATTTCAGCTTTTTGGTGTCTCACTGTATCTCTGGATTTTTATTCTGTAGATTATCTTGGCATCCCCCTGCCCCTGGAATTCACTGTGTTTATGCTGTGCAGCCCCTCTTGGCCCCAGTCCTGTGCTGGCTGACCTGGATAAAGAAAATCTGCCCCCCACATCAACCCCCTGCCTGTGCTCTCAGCCCTTTTTCCATCTCCTGGTCTCACAACCTCAGGGAATCCCTTCTGCCATTATAACCTTCTCTTACAGGGTTCCAGGGCACAGGGAAGTTGTGTCTTTCCTAAACTAACCTGCCCCAACTGAAGGAGTGGATGAGTGCAAGGCTGGAAGGGCCTGGCTGCCTGCCCTCACCCTCTCGCAGGGATGCTGCTGCCAGCATCCTCCTGCAGCCCTGCCCGGAGCCAGCGTGCTGCGGGCTCTGTGCTGATGGACTGAGTCCTTCCCTGGTATTAAGGAGACTGCACTGGACTATTTCCAGTGCAGTTTCCATGGCCATGGTTTCCTGTTTGCATTCAGCACAAATCCCCGAGTGCCTGCACAGTACCACTGACCCCAGTGTGGAGCCTCTGCTGCCTGTGTTGCATCTGAAGCATCTTTCTTATGGCTTTTGGACCATCGGGGGGCCAGAAAAAGGCTGGGAACAAAAAACCTCCCCTTGCTGGGAGTCCCTGCCCTGCTGCACAGGGCCTGTGGCTCCTCAGCAGCCCCAGCAGGACACCAAAGCCCAGCAGTGATGTCCTTGTCCTTCCTGGGCTGTGGGTCCGGCTGCTGAGCAGCAAATGCTTGTGCAGCTCAACAGCTCCTCCAAAGCCCAGGCCGCTCTCAGCTGCGCCTGTAGCCACAGCAGACACCCAGGAGCAAACGGGCTCTTCCCTGGCCATCTCCCCAAGCCTTCCCCCACCCAATTGGTTATCAGTGAGAGCATCCTGATAAGGATCTGCGAGGGGAGGGCACCGCTGCCGGTCTGTGACAGGCGACTGCCTGGCAAGTTGCAATCAGATAAAGCGTTTACAAGAATGAAAGCTGACGGTAAAGAACAAGCTTTCAACTTCATTTCTTGCTGCTTTTTTTTCTCAGTAACCAGCTCTTTCTGGACAACCCGTTTGGGAAAAAGGTCATAGGCCCTTTCTCAGTGCTGTTCTTGGCTCTTTGCTTCATCTGTTCTCAGCCCAGCCTTGTGCAATGTTCCTGGGTGTTGCAAGGACTTCTCACCCTGCAGCTTTTGCATGGGGTTTCAAATGCCCTCCATCCCCCGCGGCTGAAGACACCCCCTGCCTTCTGCAAGGTCCCTGTCTGTGCTCTCAGGGCATGATGGATCCCAAAGACACATCAGAGCCCAGATCCTTCCTGTTGCCTCCACCATCGCCCCTTCCCGTGCTGGGCTTTGCCTTCTCAGGACTGTTTCTCTCCACTTGCTCCCGATTCCTTGCTCACGAGTGATAGCAGGGACTGGATGTGACACCTTCCTTTAGCCCCCATCCCATGAGTGCCACACAGCTGAGGGGTTGCTGGGAAGCGGGGCCGGGGCGCCTGCGTCCCTGGGGTGCCCTGCAAGGAGCCCTGAACACGTTTCCGCTCTGCTAAAATGGCCACGCCGTGATAAAGGCTGTGGTTTCCTCCTCTGAGCAAGCGAGGAGGCCGCAGTTTCGGGCAGAGCTGCAGCCCTGCCCCACGCTCAGCCTCCCCCTGAGATGGATGCTGCTGGAGGGAGCCCCCCGGGGACCCTCCCCGGGGAGGAGAGCCCCGAGGTAGGTGGCTCTGAGCCCGGGGGGCTGGGGAGGGTGTTTGGGGTGCGATGGCACCGGGGAGGGTCGGGGTGGCTGTGCCCAGGGGAGCCGGGGGCAGCGCTGGGTGCTGAGGCTGTAAAAGGGGAGCGAGGGAAAAGGGGCCGAGGCCGTGTCCTGGGTGTGACGCTTTGCCAGGGTGACCAAGGGATGGGGGTACCATCCCTTGGTGTGAATGTGCACCCCAGGGTGATTACGGGGTCATCTGCAGCTCCGTGACCCCACTGAGGGTCCCCTCTTAGCTTGGCTACGGCTTCCTAGCCCCTCCCAGCCCCTCTGGGCTCTCTGCTGCCAGCAGCTCCCCCAAAGCCCTGCTCTAGGCCATCCCAGCCCGACCCACTTCCTCTGTGTCCCTGTGTCTGTCTCTGCGTCTGTCCCCGTGTCTGTCCCCCACAGCTCTGCCCAGTGGGAGCACGAGGGCACAGTCCCCCGTGCTGGGCTCCTGGGATGGTCTGTCCTGGGGGTGTCCCCCACTCAGGGCCTTGTCCTCCCTCCCAAGGGCCCCTGTCCCTGCAGCCCCCACTGCTGCAGCTGCTGGCGTGGGCTGATGCTGGTGGCTGTATGCAGACCCGGATTTAAGCAACACTCCTGGATTTGAGCTGGGCTCTTGGCATGGGGATTAGCAGCAGTAAACACATCCTGGTGGCTCAGCTCAGCTTTAGCTTAACAAGTCCCGTGTGCACATGGGAGCACGGAGCAGATCCCACAGCTCCCACGCCCAGGGGCAGAAGAGAACAGCAGGGAGCTGCCCCCAAAACCAGCAGGGATTCCTCCCCCTGCCCTCTTGTGCTGCCCCACTGCTGGGTGAGGAGCAGATGCTTGTGTCTTGCTGATAAATAACAGCAGCAGAGAAATAAAGTCCTTTTTCTGTCCCCTCTGCATTTGCGACCTTGCACTGGGGCAGCGCTGACTGTGGGGATGCTGAAGGATTTGGGATGGGGCTGTGCCCCCCGTGCCCTGGCACAGGCTGGACAGTGCCAGCAGCAGCAGAAGGTGGATGGAACCTGGGCAGGGGCAGGCTGGGACCCTCCTGAGTGCAACAGGTCCCCCTTTCACAGGGGCTGCTGAGCCACCAGAGCCCGCAGCACCCAGCAGTGGGTACAGGAAGGGATGTGGAGGCAGCTGGGAGAGAAGCAGCTCAAGGGTTAAACTCGCCAGGGCTGGAAGGGTTGAATTCAGTCCAGATGGCCGGGGGATTATGCCAGCCCTGGATCTGCCATAAGCAAATGTTGATGTTCAAGCTCGGGATTGGTTTATTTTTTTCTGTTGGGGGTATCCTAAGGTCACTTTGGGGCCTGGGCTGACCCACAGGTAGGACTTGTCCATCCATCCATCCATCCATCCATCCATCCATCCATCCATCCATCCCCACCAGCCCTGGGTGAGCAGGTGCTGGGACCATGCTCTGCAAACGCCCTTCAGCCCAGAAAAGCCCAAACTCATTTTAAAAACTTCTGTTACATTTTTTGGTGTCACCCCCTTGTATTCCCAGAGGCTCCAGTGCCAGGTGGCACAAGGGACACTGGTCCCCTTTCTCTGGGGGTGTCAACACTTGGATTTAATTCCTGTTTTGAAAGTCAGCGCTGTTGCTGGTCATCCTTCACATGGGCAACGAGCAGTGCACCCTTGCAGCTTTCAGAGATTTGTAGCAGTGCACCAAATCCTGGTGGCTTTTGGCATCTCCTTGCCCAGCCTGGAGCTCCTCACTGTGCTCTGGCCCCCTGCCCTGTGCCTCAGCTGCTTTGCTCCCCAGCCTGGTGCTGCTGGAGTGAGCGGCTCTGGGGGGGTCAGAGGTGGGTGGTTGGCTTTTAAAGCCTCCTGAGCGTCACCCCAAGCTGCTGTCGCCACCCCCGCAGCCCCCTCCTCAATTAAAGGGGCTGGGGGTGAAGCCCCCTGTGCTGCCCTGCTGGTGGGTGATGGGGGACATGATCCCTTGGCCGTGGGGTGTCTGTGGGGTGTCACAGCATCCTTTGGGACATCCCACCCTCACGTGCTGTGGGTGATGCCACCCCGTCCTGGCTGCCCTGCCCTGTCCGGCCACGATTTCCTCCTCAAACCACGCTCTTGACAGGAAACCTCTCTGCTTCTCTTCTCTCCCCAGATGGATCTGTCCCACCGGTTCTCCAAGGAAGAGGTACGAGTGTGGCCCCGCTGGGGTCCCCCTTGGTGGCTCTGGAGGGGGTGGCACTGCTGCAGGGGCCTGGGAATGTGGCTCAGCTCCTGGAGATGCTCCCCAGGGACAGCCGGTGTGGGCAGGCAGGGCTGGATGCAGGGGGTGGCACGGAGCTCAGGGAGCTGTGAGGAGGAAATCCTGCTGATCCTGGGGGATCATATCCCTTCTGGCTGTCCCCACACGAGGTGCCAGCACTGTCCCCCCACAGCTGGCCCTGCTCTACGAGGAGGTTCTCTACACCATCCGGCACCGCCTGGGCAAGCCTGAGCAGCAGCACGTCGGGGACTCCCAGGAGCTCTACTCCTACGTGCAGAAGGTGAGTCCCCTCCTGACAGGGTCCCCAAAACCTGTCCCCTGGCACGTCCATCCTCCCAGGTACAAGGGATGGTGGGGGTCTGTAATGCCCCAAGTTCGCTCAGCGGGTTTTTAAAGGGGCTTTGATTGACTCTGGTGGTTCACAGGAGACCACAAAATTCTCAGGAGGCTGAATAACAAACTTTCACTTGCAAACTTGAGAATATTAAAGTTGAATAAGCTTGGGCTTTCCATGTACCAGGAGCTTGGACTGGACCAGAGGTTCCAGGGGCCAGGATGTGGAAGTGCCCCATCCCACCTACACAGAATTTGCCCTGACCCCACACGCACTTTGGTTGTTTGGAGCCAGTAACCATTCCTCTGACCCCTACAGGGTCACTCAGAGGGAGCTTTTAACAAACACCATAAAAGATGTAGCAGCAGCATGCAGCTGGAGGGCTGGGAACAGCCTATGGCTGGGAAATGTTAGCCCTGGGGAGAACTGTTTATCTTAGGCTGGGGATGGTGGGAAGAAGGCTCTCCCTCAAGAGCTTTCAGCTGGTCCCCAGCCTTCCTGCTGGGCTCTTTGCTGCTCTCCTCTTCCCTGGGTCTGCAGCTGGCTCCCAGGGAGCAGAGGGAAGCCCCTGGCTGCTCTCCAGCCCCTGTTAACAGGGCAGCACCCATCACCAGCCCCACTATCCACACAGGCTTTCGGCATGGACGCAGACCAGCACAGTGTCATCATGCAGCAGGTCATGGAGCTGGAGGTACGGTGTCCCCAGTATGCAGCTGGGGTGGTGCTGGGGGGCTGCAGTGCCTCTGAACCCCTGTGTTTGGGATTTGGGGTGCCCTGGGGTTGTCACAGCTTGGGTGGGAGCTGACGGCGTGGTCCTGCTCAAGCCCCATCCTTCCTTGCAGGGTTGTTCCTTCCTGGCAGGGTTGATCCTTCCTCACAGGGTTGGTGACCCCACACATTAACAGCTATTTTTTCATTTTTCCAGAGCCCCATTTACTGCCTGAAAGCCACTGTGAAGGAAGCCAAGGGGATTTTGGGTAAAGACGTCAGCGGTAAGTGGAGACGGGCGGGTGTCCCGTGGGAAGACGGGCAGCTGCTGCTCCCGAGTGGAATTCCCACACCTCCGCCCTCGCAGGGCTCAGTGACCCCTACTGCCTGCTGGGCATCGAGGCCAGGAGCCAGGAACCAGCCCACCATGACCACAAGAGGAGGATGAAGGCTGTGGTCAAAGACCTCATCCCCGAAGACCAAATCCATCGCACCCAAGTCATAAACCAGACGCTCAGCCCGGTGTGGAACGAGACGTTCATCCTGTAATCCACCCCCACCCCTTGGCTCTGCTCTCTGGGGGGATGCAGGGGGTGCCCAGGGGGGTTGGGTGTGGATGGGGGGTTCACCACTCATCTGTTACTCGAGTAACAGCATCCCCTGGTGCCTTGCAGGGAGTTTAAAGATGTGGAGACAGCCAGCTTCCACCTGGACATGTGGTGAGTGACAGCATCCCAGGGACCCTGAGACCCTGCCCCAAGGGTGTTCTGCCTCCTGGGAGAATCCCTGGGGTGTTCCTTCTATCTGCACCTTTTTAAAGGCCCAGAAGCCATCTGGGGACCCCTTTCCCCATCACTTTCTGTGGAGCAGTGCTCAGTGCAGGATGTGGCCTGTGCCAGCAGAGAAAGCCCAGGCTGGCTGTGCCCAAGCCGGGCTGGTTCTAAACCCTGGTTTAATTTATGGAGGGAAGCCACATGCTCGCAGATTTGGGCTGGGTTTGGGGGTGGCTCAGTCCTGCTCCTGTGCTTTCCCTTCTCCACCGTCATTGCAACTGCCTGCCCTGTTTTTCCATCACCTGGATCTCCCCCTCTCCCCGCTGTGGGTTTTGCCTCCCTCCCTCGCAGGGACTCGGACGTGGTGGAGTCCATGCGGCACAAGCTGGGGGAGCTGACGGACCTCCACGGCCTCAAAAGGTTGGTGCTGGTGTGGCCCCAGGGCTGCTGAGGAAAGAGGGGGTGGAAAATGCTCATTTGCCTGCTGGATTTTAAAAATGGCCTTTGGAAGGAAGGAGGGAGGGTGACAGGTCTGTGTCACCCATCTCCACCCCGAACACGGCCGGGGCACAGCTGCAGGACACCTTCCCACCCCCTCCTTTGTCCGTGCCTTTCAGGATCTTCAAAGACGCTCGCAAAGACAAAGGGCAGGACGATTTCCTGGGGAACGTGGTGGTGCGCCTGAAGGTGAGCGCCGCGGTGCATCCCCTCCTCCAAGGGGCTCCTCGGGCTCCAGATAAACCTCCCGGGATCCGGGCAGCATCCCAGCCCTGTGGCCGCACCCAGCACACCCCGGACCCCGCCTCAGAGCCATAGACTGATGTCAGGTCCCTCCCTCCCTGTGCCACAGTCATCCCAACACACTCAGTCACTGTGCAGCCTGTATTTTTAATCCAATCTTCCTGCCCCATGAACGCACTGGGATGAAGATCCCCTGGTCTCTGAATGAGATCCTTCTCCTGGGAAGGCTGCCCAGGGCTTCCCCTTGTCCCTCTGTGCCCGCAGGACCTGCACTGCTGGAATGACCATTGGTACCAGCTGGAGCCACGGACAGAGACTTATCCCGACCGGGGACACTGCCACCTGCAGTTCCTACTGACTCACAAGAAGGTGGGATGGGGTGTGGGAAGGGGTCCTTTCCCATTGCCTGTCCCTTGGGGCTTGTCTCGGGGGCACAGGTGCCTGCCCCAGGGGCAGAGGTGCCAGCACCAGGGTCTGCATGAGCTGGACCCTCCCCTGAGCCATGTGCCAGCACGGGGACCCTGCTCCTGGTGCACCTGCAGCCCTTGGATCTCCAGCCCCACTTTTTGGGTGCTGTGTCCCCACTGTGACAGCGTCCCTGTGTGTCCAGGCAGGTGATGGTTCTCTGTGCCTTGTCTCTTTCCAGAGGGCCACCACGAGCAGCCGGACACAGCCGAGCTACACCATCCACCGCCACCTCCTGCAGCAGCTGGTGTCCTACGAGATCCTCCAGCACCAGGTACCACCAGAGCTGCTACCAGCGCCAGAAGCAGCCCTCCAGCAGCCGGGCTGGGGCAGGGCTTCCTTTGCAGCCCTGACACTTGTGTGATGGGAATGGGAGTCAGGGTGGTGGCTGGCATCCTTCCAGGGCTCCCACTCCTGCAAATACACCCACCACGGTGCCTGTCCCCCTCCTCCCTCATCCTGTCTTGCTCCAGGACACATTCCCCCCCTTTCCCCCCTGGCAGGCCGGCAGCATCTCCTGGGACGGGGAGCTGAGCAGCCACGCCAGCACCGTGCTGTACCTGCACGCCACACAGAAGGACCTCTCTGACTTCCACCAGGACATGGCGTGAGTACCCCACACCCAGGGAGCCCCAGTGCAGCACCTGGGGGGTCAAGGGCCCCAAAGCCTTCCCTGGGACCATCTGACCAGAGCTGGTCTGCCCTGTGAGCTCAGGTGTTGCCCCCAGGACACCTGGGGGGTGCTGCCCCTGTGACCCTGGCTGTGACTGTGGCTGGCCCCTGGGTGCCCCCCAGCCCCCGAGGGCTCAACCCAGCCCTCCCTCCTCCCCAGGCGGTGGCTGGCCTACAGCAAACTCTACCAGAGCCTGGAGTTCAACAGCAGCTGCCTCCTCCACCAGATCACCAGCATCGAGTACCGGTGGGTGCAGGAGCGCCTGAGGCCAGAGCAGGTGAGGGGGCTCCAGCACCACGTGGGGGGCAGAGACCAGGGGAGCGTGCCCCAGGCACCCAACCCTGAGCCTCTCCTCCCGGGAGCTCCTGGGGCTGCTTCACTCCCAGAGTACCAGGAAAGGCAGGAGATTGTGGGGTACAGGGGTGCCAGGCTGTCTGCAGGGCATTTCCCAGTCGTTTGTTCCCCCTCTCCACGGAGAACCCCTTACCCTCTGCACTGACATCTCCCTCCTCCATCCCTGCTGTCAGGTCAATCACAACCCCCTGAAAAACTCAAATATGACCCGATTTCTGCTTCTCCCAGCCTGTTTTCCCAGAGCATCCTGCACCCTGCTGAGACACTGAATTTTCCATGCATAGCAATGAGGTTTAAGCACAAAGCTCGGTTCAGTCCCTCCAGGGAGAAGCTACCAGAGACATCAGGGTTTTTTCCCATCCCTGGGGCGGGCTGGAAAGGAACGGGAGCACCAGCTCCCTCCACTGTGGTGCCGTGGTCCTGCCAGCCTCTGCCTGTCACTGAGGAGGACAGTGCATGTTTCCTTTCTTCTCCCCAGAAAGCAGAGCTGGCCGAGTCCTTCCAGTCCTTGCTGACCTACGGGGTCTCCCTCATCCGTAGGTTCCGCATCATTTTCCCCCTCTCTGTCCCGAGGTCTGCGGAGAGGCTCCAGTCCCTGCTCCGGTGAGTTGGGCACTGGTGCCAGCTGCCTGTGGGGTCCTGTGGCTTGGCCACTGTGATGGACAAGCCCCTGAGCTTGAGCAAAACTCAGTGTGAGCCCTTTCTCCTCTCTCTAGGCTGCTGTGACTTGTCCTGTCCCATCCCTCAGCCTGGGCTCCCTGTGGGGAATGTTGCTGGGAGAGAAAGTCTGTTTGGGCTCTGAAACAAACACCTCTGAAGGGAGAGGTGAGGATGTCTGATGGAGGGTGCTGGGTTTCACTCCAGGTTCTCACTTTGCAGGGTCCTGGTCCAGATGTGCAAAACAAAAGCTTTCCGTGAGCTCTGCACACCCAGCCCTGACCTCCCCCACATGGTCTCCACAGCTCTGAAGGTACTGGGGGTCTCACCCACCCCAACCCCAGCAGGGTGGGGATCCTGTGGGTCTCCCTTCCCTTCCACCCCCTGCCCAGTGCCCACAGCTCAGCAAATCCACACAGATCACCATGGCATGGGAAATACCTGCCCCTCTTCAACCTGGTAGCCCCAGCCTGTGGTTCTCACCACAGCTCCTCACCCCACCCAGGGGACAGGGAGAGTGAAGGGGGTGACAGAGCTGGCTTTGCTCCTCCTGCTTCCCTGCCATCCCACCAGCACTCCTCTCTTGCAGTCAGGCACCACGGAGTGGTTTCACATGCAGAAACAGCACCTCAAGCCCATGGTGAAGGTCAGTTCCCATCTCTGTCTCTCTGACATGATAAAGTCACCTCAAAATGTCTGAGCATCCAAAATAAGCATTTCCTTCCTTTGCAGAGCATAGAGGAGAATAGCAAAGCCTTGTCCAAGCTCCTCCTGGAGGTGATAGAAGATCTCAAGCAGTGCCAAAAGATCTGGAATAAATTGTTCAGCACGTATGTTTCAGTGCTTGGTCTCGCCCCCATCCGCCTTCCTTGTGGTCAAGAGTGACAGGGCGCTTTGATGCCTCATTCCTTGGCCCTTGGGCTCCACAGGTGGGATCTTTGGCCCCATCTCTGCCCCTTAGAGCTGTACTGTCCTCACCCAGGATGTGGCCTGGCAGGGTTTGCTGGGCTGGTTTTGCTGGGTTGGGGTTGCCAGGCTCCTGACTCCACTTTTCTCTCTTGCAGCAACCTGAAGCTGAATATCTTCTCCATTGCCTACCTGGAGCTGGAGAGCCTGGTGAGCAAGCCTGGGCTGCTCTGCCCTCAGGGGACTAAGGTCTAAAGCCAGGCTGAGGTTTTTGGCCACCCTTCAGGTGGCAATTGCTTGTTGCAAGCCTGGAAAGGGAGCAAGGGAAACTCCCCCTCTCTCCCTGTGTGCCCATGGAGTGATGATGGTGACTATTTGACCCAACAAATCTCCTGAAATGCCACAAAAAGGAAGAGGAGTCCCCTGAGCTGACCCTCACTCCAGAAGGAGCCTTCCTGGCCGGACCTCACTTGTCCCCCCTGCCCTTGCTCCCATCCAGGTCGCGGAGCATGTCCAGGAGCAGCTGCACAAGGTGGACAGCAGCATGTCCAAACCCACGGCCGAGAGCCTCTTTGACCTCTACAGGAAACTGCAGGAGCTCTATGGGATGAAGGACTCCCTCCCAAGGAGGTATCCAACCCCGAGAGAGGAGAGGTGCCAAGGGGAGGGATTGGGCAGTTAACTGAGAGGATCTCCAGATCCTTCCCACTCAGCTACATCACTAATTGCACCCCAGGCAGAGCAGGCTGTTGGTGTCTGGTGTCAATGGGAGCATCACCAGGAGAGTTTTGGGCTCATCTCTGGGTGGGGTTGGTGTGAGAGCAGGAGGGGTGACAGCCCTGTGCTGCTGCTCTGCGGTTGGAGAAGCCGGTGCCTTCATCCCTAGGGATGGACCTCTGGCTCTGAGCAATTTCCACCAGTGGTTCGAGGAAGCTTTGCCCCTGTGGCTGCAGAAGGCCTACACCACCGCGCTGGAGAGGGCTCAGAGAGCCATCCAGATGGACCAGGTAACGTGGGGAGGAGAAGTCTCCCTCTTCCTTTGGGGACACTCCAGCTGTCCTCCATGCCTCGCTGCTGTGCCTGGCTCACAGCGCTGAGACCACCATGTAGGTGCCTCTGGCAGCCCAGGAGCAGCCTGGTTCCTGTCCCAAATGCATGACAAAGTATATGGTCCCCTGGGCCAGATGATCCCACCCACCCTGGCCCCACACAATGTCCTTGTGTTCCTTCCCTCGCTGCTCCCTGGCAGCCCACGTGAGCTGAGGACCCTGAATTTGGGCTGTACTGTGAGAATCCCCTTTGCTTCCGGCCTCTGGGAAGAGGGGAGGGAAGGCAGCCATGAGGCCACAGGCTCCTCTCCCTGCTCTTCAGTGGGGTCCAGGAGTGCTGGGTTGGTTATGGAGGGAAGCAGGGAGCTCATGCTGCTCCATCCATCCTCATCTCCTCCACTCTCCAAAGTGGTTGTGTGATGATGTTGGGATATGAGGAGCTGAAAATGGGCCAGGGAGCCCCAAAGTGAAGGAGCAGCTCTTCTCTCTGGGATGGCATCTCTCTGTACGAGCTGCGTTTGCCTTCTCTGCCCCTCAGCTGAAGCCTTACGGGTATCACAAGCACAGCACATCCACTGTTGACCTGTCCACCTGCTACGCCCAGATCGTGACGACCTGGCAGCAGCTCAACTGGCCAGACCCTGAAAAAGCCTTCATGATCATGGTCAATCTCCTGGAGGTTTGTACACCTGGGCACCAGCACCTGGAGTTTCCTCCTCCTGCTCTTGGAGACGTGTGTCCATGAAGGAGCCGGTACCCCCCAGTGATGTGGTTCCCTGAGCCCACGGTGGTCCCCCTGTTGCCTGGTTCAATCCCGTTGGTTTCCTCTCTGTCCTGCAGGACATGTGCAAGATCTCCCTGATGTATTGCAAGCTCATCAAAGACAGGGCTGAGGCTCTGTCGCTGAGCGAGCAGAACGAGGGCGAGGCGGCCAACAAGGTTGGTATTGGAGCCTGTCCTGGTTGCTCCAGGAAGGACAGGATTTGGTCCTGGTTTCTGGGCAAAGAGGGAGCTGAGCTGCTGAGAACTGAGTTTGGGTTCCACAGGGATCAGTTGGCCATCAAAAGCCATAATCCTGGAGGGAAATGGTGTGAGCAGGGGGAGTGGGACAGGGGTGGGGACACAGGTGAGGATGAAGATGAGAATGGAGATAGTGATGGAGATGGGACTAGGGATGAGGATGAGGATGGGGATGGAGATGGGAATGGGAATGGGTGCAGTGATGGCGACTGCATTGGGGATGGGGATGTGGGATGCTGCAGGGGATGTGGACACCCTGAAGCAGACCCACCTCCCCCAGCTCTGCATCGTGGTGAACAACATCGAGCAGCTCCGGCTGCTGATGCTGAAGCTGCCATCGCAGCTGGACTGGGCCCAGCTGGAGCAGCGCATGAGGGGCGTCATCGGCCCGCAGCAGATCCAGAACGCTCTGCACAACCAGCTCGACAGCACCGTGGCCTGCCTGGACCACGAGGTCCGCGACGTGGTGCAAGCCCTGGCCACCAAGGTGACCACCTGCCACTGACCCCCCTTGGCCGTCACCTGGCCCAGAGCAGTTTCACCCGAGGTGTCCTGAAGCCCATAATTCTCCTGGGATGGAGACAAGGTGGAGCTGGGCATGGGGAGGGTGGTGCAGAGGGCAAAGTCCCAGTCTCTCCCTGCATTTCTCCCTTGCAGCTGGAAAAGGGCATCGCCAGACACATCCAGGAGCTCTCATCTTGCAGTGACACCCAGAAGCCTGAGGATGTAAGTACCTGGTCCAGCCCCTCCTGGACCATCTTTTTTGGGCAGCCATGGCTAGCCTTTGCTTGCTTGGTGGAGGCCTCTGTCACTCTCCATCGCTGTTCCC
The DNA here is from genome assembly GCA_013397815.1 of Aleadryas rufinucha. Classification (NCBI taxonomy): domain Eukaryota; kingdom Metazoa; phylum Chordata; class Aves; order Passeriformes; genus Aleadryas; species Aleadryas rufinucha. The sequence continues at coordinate 37,829 of VZTH01005379.1, forward strand.
TGCCCACGCCTGGGGCACAGGACACACCAGTGATGGGGCCCACACCTCCACGTGCTTCACTTGATGCCCGTGTCAGCAGCAGGACCACACCAGGCCCAGCCTGCCCGTGTTCTGGGGGAAGGAGCCCCTCTGGGATCCTCCCTGGCCTGCTGTGCCCTGCTGGACACAGCCTCCCTGCCCTCCCCAACGCCCCTCTCCTCTCGCTGCAGTCCATCATCCCGCTCATGAAGTTCCTGGAGTCGGAGCTGCAGTACCTCAATGAGCATCTGGTCCAGGAGAACTTCAAAAGGTGACCAGGGCACTTGGGATGCACTGTGGCAGAGGCCACCAGTGTCACCATCCCTTGGGCAGGAGCGTCCCCTCAGCTCCCTGGGGCTTGAGGCCATCCCACATGGGGCTGGCAGGATGAGCCACTTCTTCCTGGGGCTTTGCAAAGCCCTTCAGCTGAAGACCAGTCCAGCCCACCCCCTGGATCCTGCTCACAGCCTCCCTCTCCCCTGCAGCCTCCTCACCCTCCTGTGGCACCACACCCTGTCCGTGCTCTCTGCAGCAGGGGGGCCGCAGGTGCCCTCGGTCCAGCACTACCAGAGGCTGTTCTGTGCCCTGAAGGTACCGAGGGGAAGGGGGGTCCCTGGCAGGGACAGGGGTTTGGTTGGTGGCTGACAGCGTCCTTGTCCCCAGAGCCTGGAGCTGTGCTTCCACGCCGAGGGCTGCGGGCTGCCGCTGGACACCCTCCACACCGCAACCTTCCGGGTAGGAGATGGGGAGGGGGAGTCCCCGTGGGTTCCCTTGGGAGGGAGGGATGCCAGGGAGGACATCCCCGGGCTGTGGACCTGTCCATGTGCTTGACCATCACCTCTCACCCTCCCCGCAGACGCTGGAGACTCACCTGGCTCTCTGCTCCGCCACCAGCCGCAAACTCATCCAGAAATACTTCAGCAAAAGGATCCAGCAGCAGGTAGGAGTCCAGATGGTGCTCCCAGCCTCTTCCCACATCCCACCCTTGCTCACAGGCCCTGCCTGTGGAAATGTGGAATTTCCTCCCGCTCCTGGGGCTGTTGGGGCAGGTTTTGCCACAGCGTTGAGCAGGAGGGGGCTCAGTTGCATCCCAGAGGATTCCAGCACACCCTGGGTACCCCAAAATTCCTGCTCAGCCTCTGCCGGACCCCGTGCATGACAGGGATGAAGGACATCACCCTTATCCTTGTACCCCACTGCCCAGCTGGACACCAGCTCAGAGAAGTACGGGGCCGTGACCATCAAGGCTCTGTACCGGCCTTCGGAGCAGAAACTCCGTGTGGAAGTGCTCAACGCCACCAACCTCATCCCACTGGACTCCAACGGTGAGTGAGGGTGGGCAGGGGAGCCCCACTGCCCCAGGACCCCCTATCCTTTGTCCCCAGTATGCCTCAGTCAGGAGAGATGCTGGCAGTGCTTGGACTCTCTCTTGAATTGCTTTTTTATCCAAGGAGGTGGATTTGGGGAAAAAGGGGGGTTATTGCACTGGTCCGGGTAGGTCCAGTGGGATGTGGAAGGCAGGACCAGGCAGGACACAGTGCCCACATCCCACAGGCCAGCAGCCAGGGCAGGCGGCTTTTCTTCATCGTGCAAAGCAGTCGTGGATAAAATAAAACATGAGCAGGGACCTTCCTGCGGTGCGGCTGTCGTTCGGGGAGCTCTCCAGGAGAGGTCACTCCTCTGCAGCCACCCCTGGCCGAGCGCTATGCGGGCAGGGTTAGGGATGTTCCCGCACCCTCCAGGGGCCTGGGCTGGGCTGGGGGTTGTGGTGAGAGTGCCCTGACCCCCCCCTGCAGCCACCCCAGTGTGTCCAAGCCCCCCCGGCTGGGTTCATCCCGGGGCAGAGGGGCCAGGGGAAGGGGCTGATGTCTGCACCCCACCAGGCTCCAGCGACCCCTTCGTCCAGCTCACCCTGGAGCCCCGGCACGAGTTCCCCGAGGTGGTGGCCCGGACCACGCAGTGCAAGAGGAACGAGCTGCACCCCCTCTTCGACGAAGCCTTCGACTTGTACGTAGGGGCTGACACCAACCAGGGCCCCCCAGTCCCCACAGCCCCTCAGGCCTCAACAGAGCCTCTGCCATGGGGCTGCTGCTCCAGGAACTGGGCCCTGCCCAGGGATTTCACCCCCTGCACCCCACTGGGGTCCCCCAAACACCTGGAGGGTGCGGGGCTGTGCCGGGACCCTGAGCTTTGAAGGGTTTGTGTCACTGCAGGGGGGGTGGCTTCCCATGGAGCATGGAAGGTTGAATTTCGGGACCGAGGGGGTGGGATGTGATGATCCCCAGCCTCCCGTGCCCCCACAGCTTGATCCCCCCCGAGAAGTGCCGGCAGGAGGGGGCCTGTCTGCTGCTGACCGTGTTTGACTACGACGTGCTGGGGGCCAACGACCTGGAGGGCGAAGCCTTCCTCCCCCTGTGCCACCTGCCCGGCCTCGACACCGAGGAGGACGAGGCTGACATGGGACGGGTGCCCCAGACCCGGCTCCCCCTCACCCACCCCAAGCCCACGGGTACGCGGTGCCACAGCCGGGCTGAGCCCCTGCAGCGTGGGGAGGGGGCCGTGGGGAGCACCTCCCACCCTCACTCCCCTCTTGTCTGGCAGACGAGATCCTGCAGCTGCTGGAGTCCAGGAAAAGGGACAAAGAGGCTCAGGCCTTCGCTAAGCTCCGCAAGCAGCGAGCCAAGCAGTCCAAGGAGACCGAGTGAGGGAGGGGCAGGACCACGGCCCTGCAAGGAGGGGTCCGGCCAGCGGGACCCCGGCACTTCTGTGGTGTTGGATCCAGAACACCTGCAGGGACCAGGGGGACAAAGGGGTCCCTGTGCCCACCCCCACCTTCGGGCAGCAATGGTCCCTGAGCCAGGGAGGGTGGGCAGCTGGATTTGAGGGGATTTCTTTGCCTGCCTGGACTAGTAACACTACACGAGGGATGTGGAAGTGTGGCTGTCCCTGTCTGTCCCTCTGGAGCTTGTCACTGCCAGTGCCCATCTCCCGGCCGTGTCCCCAGCCCCTCCTGTCTGCACCATGACTGATTCAGGCTGGGGACAGCCATGGCCAAACCTACCTTCATTCTTTTTATTTTTTTTTTTAATTTTTAAATTTCTGTCCCCCTCATTTTCTTGTGGATAAGCCTCTTATTTTAAATGAAAAGCCACAAAGCTGCTGCGTGGGCTGAGTCTGTGCTTTGGGGCAGTGGCCCTGTGCTGGGAGCAGCAGCACAGTGGGGTGGGACAAGGCATTTGAGGTCTGGTGGGAGCTGCTGAATGTCTCCTTTTTTAAAACCTGCACAGCTCTTGTGTCTGTTTGGTATTTTTTATTATTTTACCAGCAATTTTTATCGACCTGCTGGAAGTCTGGGATCTTGCTGGAGCCTGGGCAGCAATAAAGAATATCACAGCCCTGGCAGCCAAACCAGGAGGCCTTTTGGGCAGCTGACAGCCCAGACATGGGGTGCAGGTCCCTGGCGTCACCCCCAGCCTGTGCCAGGGACCTGGGTCCCTCTGGAAGTGGTGGGAATCTCTGCAGGGTCCATCCACGTGGGGTGACCCAGTGTGACAGCAAAAATGCCTGGCGGGGCAGGTGGTCGCAACAATTTGTTGGTGGTTTTGGAGCTTGTTTTCGCTGCAATTACTACTAATTACACACCTGGAACTCCCTCTACCCCCACCCTGCACGGAGGTGGCCGTGTTTGAGCTGCAGCAGGTCCCTGGGAGCTGCCAGGGACCAGGGAATTAAAAGCATCCCCCTCCCGGGTGCCTGAGCAGCAGCTGCTCCCTCGGTGGGCAGAGCAGCCGCCGGGTCAGCTCAGGTCAAACCCTGGATGCGGGGGTGGGAAAAGAAAAAAGCTCCTTTGGTATCTGTGTGACAGAGCCCACAGCAGGGGGGATTAAGGCGCTGCTGGCTCCCAAGGAAACCATTTGCTGGCTTAGGTTTCAGTGCAGAGAAATAATATTCCAGAGCTGGGTCTGGGATTGTGGAGATGCTCTTCCAGGGCGTCATTTCTGCCGGGTCCAGCACCCTGTGCCTGCACCCCACAGCTCATCTGGAGCTGGCAGCTGCTGGCAGCTGCCTCACGCTTTATTACGAGCTTTACTACACGAGGCTGGAGGTTTGAATATGGTCTCAGCTCATTTTTAGCTGTTTGTTTAAAAATCACCGTGCTCTACGCTGCCCTGGGCTGCCACCAGCCAGGTGTGTCCCAGGGAGCAGGTGGCACGGGCTGACCTCTCTTTTGAGGTTGTTTGCACTGTATTATTCAAGGTGTGTTAGCTTCATTTTTGCTCAGCTCCAGGCAGTTGTGTGGGTCTTCTCCCACCCTAAAAGAAATCCCACTTTTCACAGAGCAGGACTACTAAACCTTAATTAATCAGAGCATACTAGCCCCATGGAGCAGGAGAACAGCCCAAGCATTAAAAAGTAAGGCTTGAAGCACTCAAAACCAGCTCCTAGCAAATGCAAGACCGACAAAGAGGAAGAAATCCCCATCCTCATCCTCCTCATCCTGGTGAAGAACCCGACACAGGCTGGAACACAAGAGGGAAGGGACTGGCACTTACATCTACTGATTTTATTGTGTTACTAATAATCTGCAATACAAATGGGCCCATTCAGATTGTTGTTGTGATTGGACTAATGGGAAGTGGTTGATGCATCTCTGAAGCATTAATTAGACCAAAATTAACAGGTAATTCTTGGATCCACAAGCCAGGTGTGTTCTTTTGGGTGCCAACACACAAAACACTGTTCGTATCCACTGTGCTGGCACAGCTCACCTCTGCCCAGCCTGACTGTGCCAGGACATAAATCCATGTCCAGACCAAGAATCTGGATGGGAAATTTTTGGATTTGCCATTTCCAAAGGGGTCTCTGCCCCACCTTAAACACATTGCACCGATATTCCCCCCCTTCCACCACACCTCCATCAGAAAAGTGAATTGCAACCTCCCGAAAAGGGAGGGGAGCTCAGACAGAAATTATTCTTGGTTGTGTGAAAGGCAAAATTTGCCACAGATCTGTTGTTTTGAGGGCTTCACAGCCCAGATTTCTCCACCCTCCCCAGGCCCCAGAGCAGAGCCCGGGGCTGCACATCCACCCGGGCACGCACACACACACGCACACACCGCTTCAGTTTGTATTTTTTTTTCTTAGCAAAAAAATAAAAATTTATTGTCCTCTAAAAAAAAAAAAAAAATCCATCCTGCCCTTGGAAACTGTGACACAGATTGAGTTCTTTCCAGCCCCACATGCAAATTCACTCTGCCAAGAAAAGAGTCTAAACCAGGTTTCCGACAGCCAAAACACATATTTACAGAGTACGAGAGAACGACAGCTGAAATCACAGTTCTATACATGGAATCAACAACACGTTTTACACCACTGATCACCATTCTGCCAACTTCTACACTGACTAGGGGCGCCTCTGCCCAGTGCCCTTCCTCCTGGGGAAAGCAGGGAAGGGACTGGGCAAGAATTGCCACCAGAAATACTGCAGTGTGTATTATTATTATTATTTCTTTAAAACGTATACTGTATTTATTTTGTTTTAACATTGGAAGCTACGGAGTGGGGAAGCCCCAGAAATCTCTCCGATGCAGTCACTACTTTGCAGGAATACTTCACCTTTAAAATACTAGGTTTTACATCAGTAACATCTATTTTGCTGTTGGCCATCACTCCAAGGATTATAATAATTCTGGAGGAAAACACTGGTAATATTCTTCCTTCTCAGATAGGGGAAAAGGAGGAAGAGAGGAGGTTCGGAGGCTGGTGGAACAGCAAGGGATGACTGAGTCCATTCAGTGTTACTGGTTTCCTCACAGGGTAAGGAATTCTCTTCATTGTCTCAGCTGCACAAGCCTTGCAAGTGGCTCAGGTTCAGCTTCAGAGATGTACAAAGTGTAAAACCCTTCGGCAGGGGAGCGGCTGCAGTGACCCCCCAGGGGTGGGATCTGCTTAAGGAAATGTGCTCCAGCTCCGGGACCTTTCCCGGGTCCCTCCTGCGCCACAGCGAGCACAGGGCTACGGCACCTAAGGCCAGAGAGGAGCTCAAAGTGGTCCTGTTAGCCCAAAATGCTAAAATCCTTCAGCTCCTGGCTCTCACCTACAGCTCTGGCCCTGCTTGTTGCTCTGGATCTACCCAGGCTAGTGCTGTCCCAAGCCATCTGCTTCTAGGTTGGTTTTCCATAGTAATGTAAAAGTTTATTGACCTTTAGGATGCTGTGGTTTCACAACACAACCACAACTCCCTTCCCCCAGCTCTCAGCTCCGAAGGGTCCGACCTGCCCAATTCGTCACCGAGGTCAGCGCTTCTGAAGCTCCCAAAAGTTTGGGGAGGAAAATGTCACCATCCACTAAGGAGTCTGTGTGAGGAGGCAGGACCCAGACGTGGTCGGGGCTGTTCAGCTGGGCTGCTCCCCAAGGAACCTTGTGGACCCCACTTTTGTTTTGAAGCTCTGCTGTGTTACTGTGTGTCCTGTAAAGGGAGTTCCTGCTTCAGAAGGAAGCCTGACAGTACGTGACAGGGGCTGCACTTATTAGCACCAGGTTTATTTCAGCTCTTTTTACACCATACAAAAGCTGATCACAGACTCTTAAGCCTCAACTGCAGTGCTGTGATTATGGTTTGTCCTTCCTGCCTGGAGCAGGCAGCAACAACTGCTGGAGCGGGTCAGGAATGCTGCTCCTTCCCCCTGCTCCCACCTCGTTTGGTTCGGAAATTGTCTCTAAGTGGCCCCCCAGAACATTCACAAAATATGCAAAGATGAAGTTCTCTTTTCCATCTGATGCTTAAGAATATAAATTCACATTTCAGTGTTCCTCTCCTTTTTTAAAAGCAGCAAACAAATTGATAGAAACCTAAATTTAGGAAGTGTTTCTTCAAGAACCAGAGGAAAGTGAGAAAGTCTATGTGCTTGTGCAAAGAGAGTGCTGAGAGAGGTCGGGGTGGGGGCAAGGGAAGGGTCTAGTGCTAATTCCTTCAGGCTGCTCTGCCATGAGTGCAGTGTGGCAATGGAAAGTCAAAATTTAAGGGCCACAAACAGGTGAAATTCTGAATTCTTTGGTCCTTCAGTATAAGTTTTAAAACAGAGAAACTGTTTTACTCAAAAGGGAAAAACACATTTTCTCTGGCCTGGAATTTTTCCTTGTACCCCATGGAAACTGGGGGCAAACAGCTCTTTCCCCTTAACCCCCCCAAGTCCTGCATCACCCCGTGACTGGAAGTCCCATGGAGACAGCCCAGGCTGCTCCCAGGGGACAAGGCCCATGTGGAGGGATTCCCTGTTGGAATCACGGAGCCGGTGCCGGACAGATCTGGAAAAAGAGGGTTGGCAAAAGGCAGCATCACCCCTGAGCAGCCCCTGGGGGGGCAGAGGAGCAGAGAAACCCCCACGCTCATAAAAAGTGTTACAAACCATAGCCAAAAACGGGCTGATCAGCTCTGCTGCTTATAAATATTAAAGACCTGATTCAAGAGTTTATTTCCTATGATTTAAGTTAGTTACAAAAAAACTTTTTAGTAAATTTTTTTATCTTAATTGGGCTTTTTCCTCCTCCTCCCCCCCCACTTTTAATTTTTTTTTTATTTTTTATTTTTCCTAAAAAAAAGAGAAATGTTCACGTATTTCAATAAAAGGTCTTTCCTTAAGATCAGACCAAGGCAGATGTGCTGCCCCATGGCACAGACATTCAAAGGCTATAACCAAACAACATAGCCACAATAGTCACTCAACAGTGTCTCTCCATTAAAAAAAATTAAAAAACCTGATGCTAGTTACAATAAAATACACATGGAAAAAAAGCATTTTTACCAAAAAACCCAAAAACAAGTTAATGGGAAAACATAAAAAAGAACTACACAGAGCTGCACTTAAGAGATCATCTGGGAATGCATATTAACCCCTTCCATGGAGAGGAAAGGTGGAATTATGGAAGCAAACCTAATTATGTGTTTGTATTAAATATGAAGCTTTCTGAGAGGCTCTGGTAAAAATTCAGTTTTCCTACAATAGTGGGCTGCTGGAGGTTCCAGTGCTTTTCCAGGTCATGGAGGGGCAGCACAGGAGCATCCCTGTGCAAAATAAAAATGTTTAGTCAACTGAGTGGCCTTTTGGTTGAGATCCCAGCAGGTTACTGCAATCCACCTGATGTAAAAATCCAATGGACACGCTGGTAAGGAAAGTCACAGGAAAGCTCAGCTGCTGGACAGGTCTGAGCTGGTGGCATTTCTGTGTCCTGCTGGACTATTTCTGTCACCACACATCTCCAGCATGAGGGTTTCTGGAGCCAGCAATCCACAAACCACCCTTGAGCTGCTGACACAGGCAACAAAAATGTCCTCAGCCTACCTGGAATTGTTTCATGCACTTCAGCAGTGACTACGAATCAGGTCCCTGTGGCTAAAACAAAACTAATCTCATCTGAAACAGTAAAACTTCTCTAGACAGCCACCAGACAAAGGGGTGTCTGGAGAGAACTAACCTCTGCATCCAAATTTCCTTCATAAAGGGCTTTGGCTCACCCAAGGGCAATACTTCTAAGGCTGCTCAGACCTGGAACATGTTGGCTGCATCAGCAGTGAACATTGGTCACTGAATTTTGGGGCTTGGCTTGCTCTAGGTCCAATATAAATTTTTTTTTTTCCCTCTTTTCTTCTTTTCATACAAATATACAAAGAGTGTAAAAAAATTTAAAAAGTGAACTTTGCTGATTAAATGACAGACAAAGTTCCTGCACATTCAGAGATGGGCAGTGTGAGGCCCTCCAGGCAGGAGCCTGGCAGAGCTCCCATCAGGGGGGACGGCTTTAACCAAGCTGGGTCAGTGAAAGAGCAGGGGGACCGAAGGCATGAGCAAGTCATTTCAATCCACCTCGATCCTCCCCGTGATCTCAACTCTTCCTCTGGAAAGCACGTGGAAGCCCCTCTTGCCCACTCTAAGTCCTTCTGGAAATAGTCAAAAATTTGTTATCACCTAAATAGAAAAGAGGAGAAACACAGACTCTTTGCAAATGGCCCTTTGATCTGTATTAAAAACAGCTCTCAAAGTTCATCAAGAGTTAGAATTAGTGGGGCACGGGTGAGGGGCAGTTTAGATACGGGATGTAAAATATTAAAAAGTGCTCTGCAACTAATTTTCTGTTTTGATGCGTGCATGTGCGTGTGTGTGCACGTCCCTACACGTGCACAGCCACGCCCATCCACACACATATATACATATATATATATACACATACATATATATGTACGTATGTATAAAGTTAAAAAGTTCTATAGGATATGATCAGAACGAGTGTCCTCGGAAGGTCACGACTGCAGAGAGTGGGGCCTGTTGGGGTGGCAGATGGGGCACTCGCCCTCCTCGGCGCACGTCTCGCACAGCACCGCGTGTTGGCACGGTAACACCACCCGGTTCTCCTCCTGACACTTAAGGCATTTCACTGACTGCATCTGAAATACCGCCTGCAAGAGAGGGGGACAGGGCACAGCGTCAGCTCACACACAGGGCACAGGGCTGAGCGCTCTGGGGAAGGGCAGGGAGGGCTTGCAGCTGTCCACCCCCTTCGTCTCCTGAAGCAAAAGGAAAGCAGCACAGCATGATGCCTTTCGGGACCTTTAGGATCAACAGAGCGGCTTTGATCGATTTAAACTCTGTGCTTTAGGCACAAAGAAGGTGAAGTTATCTTCCTGTGAGCCAGCTAGAGCTCACTTTGGTTACATCTACCTGGAAGTGCTCTGCTAGGCTTCTGATTTCTGGCTCTATTAAAGAAAAGGGAAAAAGCTGTGACCTGTAGGAGCAGAGAGGGCAGAGCCCTGGTTGCCAGGCCCTGGCACTCACCTTGTCCACTTTCTCCAGGTTTGCCCGCAGCTGTTTCTGCAGGGTGTAGAGCGACGAGAGCGAGAGCGTCTCCAGGTCAGAGAAGGAGCGCAGGAACTGCGGGTCCTGGCCGGTGTGGATCCTCTCCAGCTCCTCCTGCAGTTTCTTCACTTGCAGCTCCAAGGCTTCCCTCTGCTCCCGGGCCAGTTCACATTCCATGTTAGCTGTGTTGGCGCGATCATTTGCTTCCTCTGCCTCCTTTTTCCAAGCATCACAAGCCTGCGAGTTCCAACAAAAAGGGTAAAAGAAGCGGTCTGAAAACTTGGTCTGTCTCCACAGAGAAACCCAGAAAAATTACCAATTTCCATACACTCCTCACACCAGTTCTGACCAATCTGCCCTGTTCCCAAATTCTGAAACACGTCTGGAGCCTTGCTTCAAGGCACTGCTCATTCCAGACACCCCATCTGCTTGGGCTGTGGTTCTACACATCTGGCTCACACTGCTCAGGGGATGAACTTTGCATACTGACAAATTATCACGGATCAAAGTCAGCTGGCAGCTCTGAGAGACTGTCAAACACTTCAGGGCATCTGTTGTGACACCTGGCCTTGCACTTCCAGCACCTGAACACACCAGGCCCAGGGATTTGGTGATTTCCAAGGGAGAGGAAAGAATGCTGAGAATCTGTAAAACCTACAGCTCTGTCTGTCACCTCCGTGTCCAGGAGCCTGTTGCAAGGCTGACACCCCCTACTCCTTTACACTCCCTAATCCCAGGATTTGCCCAAGTACCTGCTTGGCTTGTTTCCAAGACTCTTCCCACTGCTTTATTGTGCCGTTGGCTTCATCCAGTTCTTGTCGTAGCCGTGCCAGCTCCGCAGCACCTGGACCTGACAGAAATGCAGGTGAGGTACTGGGCGAAAAACTCCCCGAAGCAAAGTGTTCCCATATGCTGCTGTTCATCCCATTTAAACCTGTTTCACAGGGAAATAGAGAGGGTTATGTCACAGGTGCTGGCAATTTCCCCATTTCCTCCCTAACCCTGTGAAATCCAGGATTCAAAAATGTGTAAATAGGACAAAAAGTTCATCTCAAGAATCAGTTTCATCCCCACGACCCCGGAGTCCATCACAGAGGGACTTTATAGGCAAATTTCACACCATTAAGCCTCATCTTTAGTGATGCAGGGAGGACCCAGGAACTCTTGAATCAGGCTGTTTTTAGAAGCATCACTTTTACAGCAGAGCTGACTATCAGCTTGAATCCCCCTTCTTTCAGGAGAACCCCTGACCTGCTTCTACCTCCCCACTTTTCTGTGCAGCACAGCCACCAGTGTTGGTTCACAGAGCCCAGGTGGTGCTTCCTCCCACACTACACCCTGAGACACTTCTGCTTTTGTCTCCTCAGCGTGGGGCTTAGGAAAGGAGCCTCACTTCCAAACAGTGACACAAAAATGCTCCAAGTCATTACTGTTTCGTTACACAAGGAACAGAACTGGAAAATCCTGTTTATAAACAAGTAGAGACAATAGTATCTGTATCTGCTTCATCCTCTGCAGAGTTCCAGCACTGAGCTAGTGAGCAGCATCAGAGAAGACTAATTAGCCACTTCCCTATTTTAGCTTGTTCAAATAAACTAACTTTTCAGGAAGAAATTCAAGGCTTAGGAGACAAAGGAATAGAACATCAGTTGTAGCCAAAACTGGCTATTTTTCCACAGAGTCCAATGTCTGTACTCTTTCAATAACAAAAATACTTTCACTTAAAATAGGTACCCACACTTTGCATTCAGGGGAACACTAGTAGGAAAAGGTAATATTGAGACAGAGTGTGGACTCCTACCCACACAGCTTGCTCCAGTTTGATGTGGGAGTCATTTTCATGCCCACTGGCTGGGAACATTCCTAAATCGAGTAGCAGCTGATAATTCTGATCTCACAGCAGCTAAACTGTGCCTGCAAGTGAGCCCTGGAGTCAACAGCCTCTCACTGAGGTCTATCCCAGCACCACTGACTTCCCATTTAGCACCAGCCAAGACACAAATAGTTACAAAGTATACAGCTGAAAAATAGTAACTTGTCTTCACCAAAGGCTTAGGCACGTTAACAACTCATTTAGCAGAGCAGCAAAGGATCTTTGCTGGCTCAGGCCACTTACCACAGATCCTTTTCAGCTGCTCTGAAGGGTGCTCAGTTGAAAGCAAGAAGTTTTAATGGAATCCCAACTCACATTTTGTTTTTTAAACTTCGGTTTTCTTGAATGGGAATCCAGCATTAAGCAGGATGCTGGCAAGCCACAAATTCTGCCACAGAGCTGACTGAGCTGATCCTGTAATTTGTTTTAACCCCCCCCTTTCCACCTGCTGTTCTCATTTCACATTGGAAGTATCAAGCCCCTTTGGTCAGGAATGCCTTCTCTGCACATTTTGCACCTAGCACAGTGGAAACCAGCCCAGAACTAGGTATTTTTAACTCAAATTCAATACAAATCAGTGATAACTACACACTTGACATGTTATGTGCATTCACCAAGTTACATGGAGCAGATGATTGCCAACTGCTAAGAAACTATTTAAATATCTTCTCAAAACCCCAGCAAATGATTTGTTGTATTTATGGAAAATAACTTTTTTCCTTATAAATAAATTATTTAAATGCATTTGTGAATTTCCTGCAATTTTTGGCTTTTAATTTATATAAATACACAGTCAAGATAAATATAACTCATTTCTTCTGAAAAAGCAATTTTTCCTTTCCTTACAAAAACTGGGACAAACAGCCAGCCTCAACCTAATTAAGGGCAGAGATGGCCTCTGATGTCTCTTATTACAGTAATTGTAAAAGCTGTTAAAGCCAAACAAGCAGCAATGGCAAGCATGGAATCATGGGCTTGGGCTGTGCAAACAAGGGATGCAGTTACACAGATAAGGGCATGCAGAAACAGCTTACACAAGCATGTAATCATTTTATTAGGTTAAGCTGAATATTAAAGTGTATCTCAGATTTGAAGAGGCATTTATGTCTAGCATCAATAGAGAATTAATATTTACTGTTACTAACAGAAATGAGTAGAACTGGTGTCACTGTAGCCTGGAGGCCAAACAGTTTCATTTCTCAAGGTAATCCTGTGTCTTGATAAAAGATTTGTCTGCTAAATTCCCTGTTCTTCCTGATACAGCTGAAGCTCCAAAGCAATTTCTCTTCCTCCACTCCCTTACGCATGAAAGAGACCCTCAAGGAGGGGAAGGAGCAAGGGGGACAAAACTGGAACACTGACTTTGTAAAAAGTCCACACTGCAAAACTGGTGCAGTGTCAAACAGGAGGAAAAGTTCCGATGGCCCAGGCCTGCTCCAGAGCTCCCAGAAGCCAATCTGACCCACAAGCAGTCCCAAGGGCAAACTGCAACCCCTACCTAAACTCAGCCAAGATGAGGACCCAGCTGTGAGTTTTATATGAAGTCTCAGCAAAGCACTGCTGGCTAGAAAAGGCAGAGCTCTTTTCCCTGAAAGGCATCATCAGAGCAAGGCAATTAACCTATCTGCCCCTTCTTCCCAGCCTAGAAACACGGGAAGTAGAGGGAATTGCTCCCTTGTTCATGAGGTATTAGCTGACTTTGGTAAAGCAGCTTCTCCCATTGCTGTTCTCATGGGAAGAAGAGATCCATGGCAGCAGTGAAATAATACACTGAAATTAAAGCCAACTTAAAAGAAAATACTTACATGGCACAGACAGGCATGTACATGGGACACACACACTGTGCATTTACCTAATGATCCATGAGAAGCTGATGTCCCCAGGAACGTGTTTTCTGACTGGCTTAAGTGTCCCTGGGGCTGATGGAGGAAATGCGATGAGAGGCTGACCGGTGGAGAAGGAGAGGCAGAGTGAAAGGAGGCAGAGCTTCCAAGGGACCCGGGGATATTTACAGGAGCAGAACTTTGCAGCAAACTCCCACCTGGACAAAGAACACACAGAGAGGATGGCTATGTATGACCATGAGGCGTGGGCACAGGCAGGAGTTCAGAGCAGGAGGTGTTAGGTTCCCTTTCTCCTCCCTGAGCCCCTCGGGATTCCCTCCATTCTTCTGAGGTTTCATTCCACTCTCAGCCTTTACGAGGAGCACTGAAGCTGCCATCCCATGACCCACATAGCTTAAGACCCTCCACAGTTCAATGGATTGCTCTTTCAGTGGCCAAAGGAACAAAAGGTTTTCTGAGCAGAGCTCGGTCCCTGTCAGCCTAGAGAAGATGAATTTGGTATCTGGTGAAATACTTTGTCATGAAAAATTCACTTCTAAAACATGTGCCTCTGCCTTTAGTACTTCCAAACAATCTGTAGTGAGAAGGCTGCCATGCTGGGTGAGCTCATGATCTCAACCACTAAAAACCAGTGACTAGCTGTAGTTACACATACCTCAGTGCCTGGATCTACCAATAATAAAAAACCCCAAATAAACAAAAGCCTAACCACAAAAGACATCAACTTCCCTTACACCAGAGGTTGTTCTGCCTGCCACTCACAGATTTAGGAGAGATCTCAGCCCTGCTCTCTCCTCATTTATCTCCCCCCTTAGAAGGCCACCAGGTAACAGCCAGGCCTGATGTGAGAGAGGGAGAAGGGGAGGATCCCTAAGGCACTGCAGGTGGGGAGCAGCAGCAGCAGGGCTGGCAGCAGACAGGGACAGTAAAACCTCCACCAGGCTCTAATCTTTGGCAGGGAAGTGGAAGTGATAATTCTTTCCACAGGTCCCTTCCTACCTCAATACAGCTCCAGGCAGTGCAGTTCCCTTGGAAACCTTCAGACAACCAGAGTTAGCTCCTGTTCAAACACCTGCTTTACACAGCAAGGGTAGCCAGAAACTACAACCACTTCCAAAAAAGTTACGAGACATTTCTTTTTTCCCTGGACACCCATCAGAGACAGGCAGAAGAGGCCTTAGCCTACCTCCATGTATCAAAATGAGACAGACATTACAGGAACCAAATCAGCAGACCATGATGACACTCTGACAGATGGATGGCATTACCAGGTCAGTGAGTTTCCTGTTACAGCTAGGGAGAGTTTTCTGCTTAAGATGCAAATTGTTATACTTTGGCCTGATTTGAAATGCATCAGATGCCTTCTGGAGTCCACTTACACACTCAAAAAAAAAAAAAAAAAAAAAAAGAAAAAAAAATAAAAAAAGAGGAAAAAAAAGGGAAAAAAAAGTCAGGCAAGTCCCATTCAGTCTCAAGAAACATCCCCAAGACACCTGGGCCCAATGGCAACAACTCAGCTCTGCTAGTCAGTTTAAGGGCAAGCTCTCACTTCAAAGATGCTCAGGGGTTGCCAGAGTTTGTTGTAATTGCTGTTTTAACCAATGTTAATTTGGGACTGGTTTTAGAGCTCGGTTGGGCTGGCTCCACTGAGGTGACTGGGCAACACTGCTTGGCAGAAGATAAAGAAAGCTCTGTTGCTTTCATGTACCTATCATGATGCCACTCGTGTGGGGCACTGTGCTGCTGTCAAATGTCTTCTCCAGGGCAGCCACTCCGAATTCATTCAGGTCCAGGTCATCCAAGGCAGACTCTGCCAGACACAGAGGTACCAATTATGTTATAAAGGACCAACAACTTCAAGAGATAGGATGGCCCAAAGAGCCTACATGCAGAGGAGCCTGTGCTCTCTACCTCTCAGGGCCCTACTCTCTCTCCATCCTGTTCTCAGATGGTTTGGCAGAAGTGTCATGGGCAGCTTTTCAGTTCAGGTTCTTTAACCTGACCTGTTTCCTTTTGTCTCAAAGTATTCCCAAATGGTTCATGAAAAGAAAAATCTGATGAATTAACAGCACATCCCACAAGTCTTCCCCAAACTGCCCTTCTAAGTCTGTCCCTTATACAAAGGAACACTGGCTTATGGCATGTCTGGGTCTGGTTTGTGCTTTGTCCCTGCTTTCCTGAAGAGCCACTTGGAAAAGAAATACAAGGAGAAGGGAACACTTGAAAAACATCTCTGAGGTTCACATATAGGGTAAAATAAAGCTCATTAATGCCTGAAACTGTTACATCTATTTGAACATGCCTCATCACTAATGATGATCAATATAATTCCATCCCACACATGCCCACTCATTTCTATTATTATTTTCAACAAATTAGTGAGATCACCTCAGAAACGTTACATTTAATTAAAAAAAGGAAAAAAAGAAAAAAAATGAAGAAGAAAAACAGGTGACCAAAAAGCCTGTGCCTATCTAAGAGTGACTCCACTCTCTGGACTCTCCTGTTTTCCTTTCTCTTAAAGCCTCTGTCCTACACTCTACAAAGGGCGAAGTCCTTACAATCTACCTGGTGGTCGCTCTGGCTATAAAACTGTCATTTAGAACTAAGGGGTTTAACTGTGGAAAATGCCCCTGTGATTTCCTGCCTAGTCCAAGACCTCTTTGTCACTTTGACAAAGCTAAAACTAAGGCCCTTTTACACCATGTGACATTCTGAGTGAGTGGCTCAGAGGCCTTCAGTTGGTCCCGTGGGTGAATTTCATCCAAAATGACCTGCAGGAAACATCAGATGTGTCACAGTCACAGAACAAGCTTCAGGAATCTGCCAGCGCTGACAGACACGGAAAACTGGAGGTCACTGGAACACCCACATTATCCCAAGTCTCATACCTGGAGATCCACAGCTGAGGAAGCCCTATTTTCATAAGTGAAAAAGGCAAAGTTACCTATGACAGACTCAACGGTGTCACTGGTTGGGTAGAAGGGAAGGGCATTGGCATTCATGCCTGGAATGCTGCTGGTGCCGGCGGGGCTCGGGGGGGTTGCAGCCAGGCTGGAGGTGATACTAGAGGAGATGCTGGATGTCAGTGGGCTCCCCACGGGGAGAATGCCCAGGATGTCCTGAAACAAGAGCGTGAAAAGGGAAAGAGGTAGGAAACAAAACATCTTTACAGAACAACCCCTTCAGAAAACGTGCAGGAACGAGCCAAATGCCAGCAGCAAACCTGTTTCCTGCCTGCTTCCAACCTGACAGATGGCTACTGCTACCACTGGGCTGGGGGTGGGGAGAGATTAACAGCTTTTCTTTAATTTCTGTCGACTGTTCTCCATTCCATGTCCCCCCTCCCCTCCCCAGTATTCTAAACATCTTTCAGGCTGCCCCAGAATTAACTCCTGTGACCCACAGGTTGCATGCAATCACAGCCATGGGCCACACAATCACTCAGACTTAGTTCAGCACACGACTTAGAACCTGATATTAAATTCCCTTTGCCAAATCCTTGAACTTAGATGACTCCAGAGATCCATTCCAGCTCAATTTTCTGTAATTTGAAGACTCTCTCCAGCACAGTCCAGCCCTATGAATCTACCCTGAATTCGCTCAGGTCTAACTACTCACAAATAACACCTCCAGCAAATCATCCCGTCTTCATAAAGTAATCCCTCCAGCTGAGCATCCCTAATGGTGTCTGGACTGTTATTTACTCCCTGCAGAGCTGTCTGGATCCACAGATTTCTCTGTGTGCTGGAAGCCCTGAGCTGGGTTCAGAGCCCTGCCAGCAGTTCCGTACCTGTTTGGGCTGTAACAAAGGTTGCTCCTGGCTCCTGTGTTCCAGGGAGTGGGACTTCATTTTTGCTTGCTGCAGTAAAGAAACAAAACAAAAGATAATCAGAGGGATTATTTAGCAAAATTAAAAATGGCTGGCTGCTGGCTTTGGAGAGGCCATGGGAAACACAGTCCACTCCTCTCTTGGGCTGCTCAAGGCACTGGAGAATTTGGAGAGAGGGAAAGCACAGCAAACTGAAAACATTCCAAGTAATTTGCTTTCTGTATACCAAGACATCACCCCTAGAGCTTTGCAAAGACTTGTCACAATGACATTTGCCTTTAACGCTGCTGTAAGACCCCTGCTAGCACAAAGCACATCCTAAGAACCAAGATCAAAACCAAATTTTGCCTTGCTATAACTAACTCATCAGCCCTACCAGCATCCAACACCCAGAAAGGGCCAGAAATGGTGGGAGGCACACTGCATTGTTAAATTATGCAAACATTTTTTGGTTTGGGGAAAATAAAAGTATGTAGATTGTTTTCCCTCAAACTTTTCCAGCTCCCAGCTACGAGTGCAAAGTAAAACACAGTGATAACTAATCAATTTTCAAAGCAACGTCATCAAAACTGACTTTATAAAAAAATCCTCCCCTCATCTGTTAACATAAGAGCTCAAAGGTAGAAAACCTAAGTGTGGCCGAGGCTGTCTGGAACTGCAAAAGTGCATGAATGCCAATACACATTTAGAATCCCACTCTCCAGGCTAAAAATTCAGCTTAAGATCCTTCCAGCATTCTATCCTCAATGGATATCAACTCTCTTGCCTTGCACCATCAGTCAGTTCTGCTGGGGTTCATTGGGAAGCGGCCTCAGGAGCCTGTCAGTATGTAACAGTCTGTCTGCAGGCCTTGTCCCCTTCCTCCCATGCTGTGACATGGCGCAGGGAGATCAATCCCACCCTCTGGGCACAGAGAGGCAGCAAAAAAGTGCTGGGAGTCAGCCCTGCTTGTTTACTCACTCTCCAATCCCCCCAGTGTGAAACACAGACATATTCCAGCCATAAAGTGGGCTCCATTTTTATCCCAAGTCCAGGCAGGCACCACCTGTGCAGGAGACTGAGGCACGGTGTACAGCAGCAGCACACGAGGCACCACCCTGAGCTGAAGTGATACCCCTTGACTTCTTGGCCTGAGCAGTCCCATGACAAAGATAAATGACTGCTGGAGAGGGGTGACGTAACCAGACAGGCGAAAGAGCAGCGGAAGAATTCCTCCCTTGGTTTTACTTCATTAAATCATGTTCTCTGCTCAGCTCTGTGCCCATGGGCAGATGGAGAGGTCAAAGCCTGCCAGACAGGCAGCTGGGAGATGGACACAGAGATCCTTCTGCAGTGGGAACCGTTCTCTCCCACTTCCCTGAACACGTTCACAACACTGGAGCCCAGGACGGGCTCGCTGCCCTTTGTGTGAGAGCTGTGTTCTGTGAATGCCTCTGTGTGTGTCTGATAAGGCTCCTGCTGCATTACCCAGCACAGCCCTGCCCCGTTTGACACCCATCTGAACACAGAATGTCTATCTCAGACGTCAGCAGCTGAGGGGAGGGCACACACGCAGCCGTGCCCCCACCGAGAGGCTTCCTGCCAGCGTGGGGAGCTGGCTCTGCTGCACTTAAGTCTTACTGGAAGCGCTTATTTTTTTCTTCAAGGAGGAGAAAAGTGAACATATTTCCAAGTCAGCCCCAATTCCCACTGCCCAGAATTCACACAGCACAAGGGAAAAACAGAGCAAACCAAATGTCACCACTAAGGCAGTCTCCTTTAGCTCTGAATAGCATCAGAAAGGGCACACATTGAGACAGACATACGAACGACAGGCTGAAATTCTCCAGCTCGCTCTGTTGCAGTCAGGGAAGAGAACAAGGGACATAAATTATGAGTGAAACTAAATGTTTTCTGACCAGCATGGAAGAAACCTACTGTGCTGTGTGTCAAGACTTGGGAACACCTCCTGGTCGTGGCATTCAAGTCCTTCCAGTGCAGCCAGCATTTTTCCAGCTTGCTACATCTTTTGGGACTTGGGAAAAGTATTTTTAGCTTTAACTGCTGGCTCAGCCTTACCACAAACTATGTGGAATCTATTAAGACAGAAGGTGCATTTTTCTTTCTAATAAGATAGAAACTATTTGTACCAATTCTACAGGGGAAAAATGATAAGCCCATTGCAGAGCTGAGCCACAGTGTCTCCTCTGATGTTTTCATACAGGAGTTGACAAACTTAAATGCCTCATTATTGGTCTAATTTACAGGGTATATGAGAATCTCTGGTGCCCACTGCAGCCAAAGGGAATTACAGAAGAATTTTAAAAGTAAGTAATTATAGATTAAAGTACAATTAAATCAGGACACTTATGAGACACCTAATTTTGTCCGTTGAAGCCTAGCATAAGGCAACTGTGATTACTCCTGTCTATATCTTAATAGCTATTTATTCCTATTTAACACAGGTTTTGCTTAATTAAAGCCACATAATTAAGCAACTACGTGAATACAGTATCTTTGTAGCACAGATCTGACTTTGGATACAAATGCTCATCATCTGGCCCTCCTTTTAGAAGTCCTATTCATGCTCCATCCCCTTTCTCCTTGGCTTAGGCTTGCTGCCCGTTTTCTCCAAAGCAGGGCCTCCCTGGCACCCTGCCTCTGCTGGCAGCAGACAGGGGTTCTCTCAGTCCTTCAGCTCTGGGTTCACTCCTCCTTTGCAGCAGAGGCCACAGAGAACGAGGACATGTTTTTCCTTTTGTTTCTAAACAACTGTTACAAGCTGCTGTGCCTGCAAGAAGTGCCAGGATCACAGCATGCTCTGCTCTTTACCCCCAAAGACGTGTTGCATCAATTTGCAGTTTCCTAAGGCACATCCCCCTTAAGCCAAACAAAGGGAGCATTGATAAGAGAGCACACATGCATATAGCTTAATCTGGATTTGTCACTGCATCATTTTAATTAGACTAAACAGTGCTCAAGACTGGCCCTACTGCAAAGCTTGGCCATATTTTCCCAAAGCCATAAAAATAAATAAAACAAAATCCGTGGAGTCTGCTTCTGAATTCAACTACTTTATGCAAGACCTTGTCTGGATGGGATATTTCCACAGTTTTCTCACAGCAGTACAGGCTCATTAAGGCTGACTTCTTTAATGTCACAGACCAGAGTTAAAACACAGCCAGGCTGAAAGCAGCACTTCTTGTCCTCTCTGTTCTCAGGCAACACAGACCTGGTATTCTTATCCCTTTTTATACTTTTTTCCAGAAGAACTTATAGGAGATATTTTTGCAGGCACCTCCTCATAAAAGTAGCTATTCCCCTCCCCCTAAATCAAGATACAATTACAAACCCAGTGAGAAACAAAAACTGAAATAAAAACCCAAGCTCTGGGTTGGGCTCAGGTTGGAAGGGATGGTGCAGAGAAACTATTAATTGTAACATCAAGAAAGGAAATTCACAGTAAGAAGCTGACTGTGGAAAAGCTCATGTGTGGCAAGAGATGGAAGAGACTGTTCCAAGCCTAGGGAGCAGCACGAATAAGGCACAACACCAGGAAGAAGACTGAGGAAGCAGCAAGGCAAGACTGGGATATCCAAAAGGGATAAGAGGGAATGTCATTAAGAGATGTGGGTTGGGTAATATTCAGAGGGTTCTTCAAACAAGAATGAGGAATTCTAATTCAATACAGAAGCCACAGGAGAGAGTCAAGGATCAGAATGATACAGCCACAGAAGCAAGAGACAACCAAGATGACATTTTTAATACACCAGAGGAATGGTGAACAGAGGACAAACCAAATCATGGAGATCAAGGTAAGAGTTTGGAGTGGGAAGACAGAAGGAAGGATGAGTTTCCATGAGACAATACAGCAAAAGACACAGCAACTCTTGGCAAGGACCTAAACATGGAAAAAGAAAGAGCAAGAAGTGATGTGGGAAGCTACCCAGGGTCAACACAAGACAGAAGTTGTGAGGAGTTAGGAAAACAAGCAGCAGCTCGACTTCTACAAACTGGGTGAGTGATGGCAGCAGGGGAGACAAGACCAGACGTGAAATGAAAGAGGCTTGGAAGGGAGGCTGAAAGCAACAGCAGAGATCCAGGAACTGCTCATGAGAACAGTGCTTTCCCACTTTTGTTCCATCAGAAAAAAAACCCATTCAAGCTAGACTGGGCAATCTGTCATTCTTCCTCATCCCCCCAACTCTTCCAGCCAATATTCCCCACTAACCTGGCATTTGAAACTCTTCAAATACTCGGCCCCCACCTGATCTTCTCGCTCAAACCCCGGTGCTTTCTTGTAGCTGCCGGCTGCTGTGACTGAGTCTGGAGGAAAACCAATGGTCTCCAAGCTGTGGGGCTTCCCAATGGCACCGGGAGGAGACCCACATATATTAGATGGGCTTCCAAGACTGCTGTTCCTACAAAGAATCTAACAGAGGGAACAAGTGTCAGGAAAGTACAGCCAGACAGCAGGAACTGCTCAAAGAGAGGCATCCATGAAGTGCTCAATCACATCACTGTTTGTAGATCCATTACACTGACAGCCAACACAACCATACAAGCTTCCAGTAAACACTAATTTAAAAAACAGGAAAAAGCTCCACGGGATTTATACAGTCCCACAATTATGGTTTTGTTGTTGTTGCTTTGGAGTGCAGTCTTGTAAAATCCAACCTACAGCTCTAGTGACATTTATTCTTTCTGAGGCCTCAGAGGTGACTGATCAGGTTCCCAACATGACCATAACTCTCTTCTCTTTCCTTAGGCTACAGTGGGTCCTGTCTGACTCTGGGCAGGGGTGTGGAACCTGGAAAGGTGCTGTGGCAGTCACAACAATCAGGCGTATCTGAGCTATATGCAAACTGTATTTTTTGCTTTCCAGTTGGAAATCTCAAAGTTTTAATGCAGACACAAGTCAGGTATCAACAGCTGCATTAAAAAATCCCAATGATTTCCAACGCTTCCATTCTTTGGACTAATACCAGGGATCACAATCACATGCAACAAGGCTAGTTTTGCACTGTAGATGAAGCCACAGACAGCAGCAAAGGAAGTTGAGTTTTAGGGAATGTGTCCACCTGGATGAACGCAAACATCCCATTTCTCTGGGACAAGAAATTATTTGCCTCCACTGGCAAGCACGACCGTGCTTCAGACACCACAGATTCAAACGTGGCACAGTCTGGGCTGGCATTAGGAAAAAAAAAAAAAAAAGGAGCAGCCGACAATGTTTTGATTTTATTTTTATACAGACATTCTGCTGTCCACGCTTCCCTACAGTCGCAAAGATAACTACTCACTGTGGTGGAGGTGGGGCTAGTTGGCAGAGTTCCTGATTTATTCCACACCTACAGTACAAATACAAAACAGAACAGGCCACGTGAGGCTGGCTGCTACAGGGACCTTTTTCTCTGATAAATTCATCATGTAAAATGATCACCAGCAAAGCCATATTTGTTTGCAAGCTACATGCAGATGCCCTGTGGAGTGATGAAGTCATAGACAGACATGTGTTGCCATTTGGCACATATCCAAGGATTAGGAAAGACTGTTTAAAAGACTAAGAGCTTTAGATAGACAAGATCTAAACAGTCTAAAAGTAGAAGATATCTTCAACTGCCCCGCAGTTTTCAAAGAATTTAAACAATACCTTCATAAGATGGAGGGGTTTTGGTTTTTACTGCTTTTCACAGTGTTATTTAGTAAGAGACAATATTATGTCCAGATTTTTCAAGATCTGTTTGGAATTCTACCTGCAAACTAATTCAGGACAGCTATGAACTGTTAGGTTGGCTCAAACACAGCTTCTCTTTTCAAAGAGAGGGAATGAAATAAAGCAGAGGTCCTAGATGAGCTCACCTCATTCTGACCAGTTTCAAATGAGTTAAACTGATGTCGTTGTACCTTCACAAAATCTCAGCCAACCATTTGAAAAGGTTACACACCTTATCAAGTGCAGTGCAAACAGGAACGACTTAACAAACAAAAAAGAAAAGCTAAGTAAAAACGTAGTCTAGGAAAACCTATTCCATGGGTTTCTCATCTGACTCTGAGTACCTGTTCAGCACTTAGACATCTCCTTTCTTGTATGGACAACTAACTACCAACAATCTGGGGCATTACTGAAACATATCCCAGAGTTTAACTATCTCCAGAAGTCCAAGAGGGAGGGAACTAAGGATATCCTATAATGCAACACACAATATGCACAGGCTAAGACTCTGAGATCACATATGTAAACAAATTCAATTGTAGTTATGTACTTTAGAGGTTGCTGGCTCTCAGCCTTTAACTACAGGTCTTGGAAGCTAAGCCCAATATGTACCTCCAGACAGGAAGGAGTTGGACTTCATGTGCCGATGTATTCCACTTTCCTGAAAGTACATCAACAAACCCTGCACAGAAAGGAAGGCCTGCAATTTTTATAGGTGAGAGGACAATGCTAAAGCCACTGAATGTATGTTCCAAAAAACCAGATCCCTCTAAAAAGTGTGGAGCTGAGAACTAAAAGAAAAAATCTCAAATTCTCTGGGCTTTTGGATACTTTTCTTGGGAGAAAGAACAGCGACTCAGAGAAACACAGATTTGCACAATATGGACAAGGCTTCTCCACAGGGCTACATACATTGCTAAGGTCTGGGGCATGTGGGCTGGAAGGGCTGACTGGAACAGAGTCCCCAGCTGCTGAGGGCATGTACATCACTGGTGCTGTCTGGGTGGGGCTGGACACGGCCGAGGATTGCTGTAAATCTTCACTGAGCGCGGGCTCTGCGGGAGACAAAGCACAGGGAACACCACTCAAAGCTGGGCAATTGCCATGGAGCACGAGACATTGAGGAACAAGAATACCCAGATACTCCTGAGAGAAAAAATACTCCACAAGCACCTACTTATAAATACAGAAGGAGAAACCTTATTCGGCTTATTTGCTTATCTAATATTCCTCACGTTTTTACTGTCATCACATGCACCCTCTGTGCTGCTCTTTAGCTCATTAATGCTGCTCCAAAATTATCCTCCCTGGATGAATTGCGTGTTATTCATTCAGCTCTCTTGAACTAAGCAGAGTTTCCTTCTCTGCTTGGCACAAAGTTGATGGGTGCATTATAATTAGCTGAGCGAGTTAAAGTTTCCATCTGTGCTCAGTACAAACCATCACAAAAAAAAGTGGCACTGGTTTGGAAGGTAGAGATGCTGTAGATTTGTAGGATTTACATCTAACACTCAGCATCTTCACAAAAACTATAGAATTGACACTACATCCGTATTTCACTATCCTCAAAATGCTGGTTTCTTGCTATTAATCAGTGAAACTCAGGTTAAGAGCAGATATAATAAATGGACTCCTGTTATTTTAATTGAATTAGGCCCTCAGTGTTCACCTTGCTAAGGAAGGACTAAAAGATACAAATCTGTAAGACAGCACAAGAAATAACCAAGTTGGAATGGTGCAAATGCCACGGAATCTTACTCTAAGTAATATAATATCAAGTGTAGTAATCTTATTAGAAATAAGGCATCCCTAATCAAAAATACTATGTTATACCCAAGGAAGTTTGCTAAACACTGTTCCTTTATCAAGATTTCATTTCCTAAAGCTTGCTGGATCCCACTGTGTAGTTGCACTGCTGTGTTTTGGGCCATTACAGCCCACAGCTCCAGCTATAATTACTGCTTGTCAACAAGGCTTCCTATAAAAGGAACTGCATAACCTGTAGGGAATTTACTCTCCCCATTCCTTGTCAAAGGCAGCAATTACTAATTCCCTCATTTACAAAGGATAATCAAATAACAAAGAGATTTTCTCAAGGCCATGTAGTGAGTCAGTATCAGAACAAATCTAGTGAGCAACCTGCTCTAATTGTTGCAAATTCAGCAGTGAGATTGCAGTGCAGCAACTGAGGAGGAGCCCTAGGACAAGAACTAACCATTATTTATGACTGTTAGGACCACCTGCATGTAGAACTTCCACAACCAAAACTGCATCACTAGTTTATAGTTGATTAAAGTGAGGATTGAAATAATGCCCTATAAGTCAGGGAGCTATTGAGAAAAGAGGATTTGAGATAAAGCGGTAAAAAAAAAAAAAAGCAGCATATTTTTCTTCTCCAACCTGACAAAGACTTAAACTCTAACTTCAAAAAGAGTAAAATAGCTTTTTTTTTTAAATGGACCAATAAATTATCTATAATCAGCAATTTTATCTTCAGCTTTTTAAGATACAACACTTGGCGATTTAGCTAGGTACAGTTCATCCATGTACAGAAGAGAAGCAGCTTTCTCCACTTCCATCCTCCTGAACTGACACACAGAGAGCTGAGCAGGTGAGAAGGAACAGAGGGAGATCCTTCAAGAGACAGTGCAGTGAGAGCTAAAGGCTGAGTCCTACAGACCACCTACTGCCTCCAGCTCTGCCAACACCTCCCACACCAGCACAGTTTTATAGAAATCAAAGTTAACCCTTCACAGAAGCTCTAGTTTTGCAGCTCTACACTTAAACTCTCTTGGTCAGAAGCTTTCCACAGCTCAAATATCCAGGAAAGATGAGAGAAGTAGTGCACGTACGTTCTACGTGTGCAAAGGCACAGAAGGGTCCTCGGGGACAGCTGCCAGACTGCTGCATATCATTGCATTTGGTGGATTTGTAGATCTAAGGATGGGAAAAAAAACAAAAAAAAACCACACCAAACAGAAATGAACAGAAAATAACAGTGACCAGCAGGTACAGAAGTACTACGAAGAAACTCGACAGCAAGGTAGGGACACAGATAAGAGGTGCAAAGGCCAGCAGAGTTCAGGGTGACCATTTCAGTGCTTTGCTTCAAAGAAAGGAAAACCCACTATAGTTCTGGAAACACCAAAATAAGCCCATGACAGCTAGAGCTCACCCAGAGACCAACCCACCACACACCAGCTCACCCAAAGGTCACCATCTGCCATGAAGTCCCTCAGTCTCACTGGAAGCTCCATGGACATTACAAATGGCAAAAGGTAGGAAAGAGCTGACAGATGACAGCACAGAAAGTTGCAGCCACATGTTTGCAAGGAAAATAACAAACCATTGACAAGGACTGTAGCAAATGGATTATTCCCTTTCCCCCCAGTTTGACAGGCGGTGACAATGGTTACTGTGCAGATACGGGCCCCACAAAGCTTTTCAACACTGTAACATGAAGCACACTACGAAAAGGTCTTAATTACACTTTCTGTAAGGATATTGGAATGCTCTGGGCATGCTCACAGCTAAGAGCTTGGTGGTGTTTAATGCTATCAACATGAACCACAAACTCCTAGTCAAGGAAACAGATGCTGTTTGCTCACATGCAGACCCACATCGTGCTTTCCAAAGGACCCCCACACGTGAGACTGCTCCTACACTGGAGTTTCCCCCACTTTCCTTACCTCCTCCCATACAGTCTATTCTGTCAAGCAGCTGAATTGCAGCTTACTCCCAACGTGCATCTCCTCTGTATCCCAGGACCACACTAGAAGCAGCCCACATCCTCTCCCACCCGGCACAGTAATTTACTTTGTAAGACTGGAATGCTTTTGCTTTTCTACATGGAGTGAGGAGGTTACTGTACCTCTGGATGGAACTGCTGCTCTGTGCGAGTGTGGCAGTACTGGCAGGAGTCTCCATTTTCACACTTACTGGGATCTCCCCACTCGTCCCCGTGCTTCACACTGGGACACGGCGAAGATCTGTGGAAATACGGCAGCAGGAGAATGCATCAGACTCACACACGTGCTCTGAGCTTTGATCACTTTGAGCAGGTGGAGGGAGGTGATTCTCCCGCTCTGATCCACTCCTGCATCCAGCTCTGGGTCCCCCAACATCAGAAGGATGTGGACCTGCTGGAGCAAGTCCAGAGAAAGCCAAAAAGGTGCTCTGAGGGCCCCTCTGCCCTGGGGCCAGGCTGGGAGCGCTGTGGGTGTTCAGCCTGGAGAAGAGAAGGCTCCAGGGAGACGTTAAATCCCCTTCCCGTGCCTAAAGGGGCTCCAAGAGAGGTGGAGGGGGACTTTGGACAAGGGCCTGGAGTGCCAGGACACGGGGGAATGGCTTTAAATGGAAAGAGAAAAAGTTTAGATTAAATACAAGGGAGAAATTCTTCCCTGTGAGAGAGGCAAGGCCCTGGCACAGGTTGCCCAGAGAAGCTGTGGCTGCTCCATCCCTGGAATTGTTCAAAGCCAGGCTGGATGAGGCTTGGAGCAACCTGGTCTAGTGGAAGGTGTCCCTGCCCACGGCAGGGGGTGGAAAGAGATGAGCTTTGAGGTCCCTTCCAACCCAAACGATTCCGTGATGTTACAATTGCTCAGTCGGGGGCAGGTCTGGCTGCCCACCCTCAGCTGTACAATCTGCTTGGCTGCTGCTTCTCCAGCCCCCACCCAGCTGCTATCGCATCTTCTCCCCCTTCTTCCAATTTCCCAATGAAAAAACCATGACTTAATTCTCCATTTGAAACCAAATACACCTTGAACTAGCATAACAATATTAGCAGCTGATGTGATTAGTGTCAGAGACGCTGGGTCTGGTTTCTGTTTTGGAACTGCACCTTCATAGAAAGCTAAGAAGTTAATTGGCTAATCCTAAAACACATAATACCCTTACAGCAGTATGTTTCCAGGTTTATAGCGTGGCCATGTGGAAAAGAGGCTGAGTCAGGTCACTGGGGAAAAGGCAAGTCCGTTTTCTTTCTTCCAGCCAGGAACAGTTCCTTTTCCCAGATCTGAATTTTTGCCGCGACCTACTTCCCCTGCTCTTTATGCTCTTAACCATTCCCTCAAACAACAGCAGAGGGAAGCAGATAGCAGCACCAGCACAGCCACATCAGCTGGGGTGGGGAGAACACGGGAGTGAGTGGAGAGCAGCAGAGAAGCTTTCACCTCTTCCCTCCCCAAAGGGCCCAGGGAGGGGCAAAAAGCACATAGCTGCTGCCTGAAGACTGCCCTAGTGGTTTTATTTCTCCTTAAAGTGTTGAAATTCACATTCCTTTTACTGCTGTCTGTTTAATTTTTTTTAAATATGGAATTTCAGTGCCAATTCAAAAATTTCTGTGAATGTTGGGGGTGGGGAAAAGAAGCGAGAACATCCCTGGTTATTTTCTTTCCTGGCTTTCTGGTCTGCTCCTATGTTTTTCAAAAAGGAACTAAGGAAAAGCCCCACTGAGACCACAACAAAAGCTCTGTTGTGTTGGAGGAAATGAGGGCCTATAATTTGGATGAAATGCGTTCAGGGAGACACAGCATGCTGAAAAATCCAGTGACAGCTGAGTGACAGAACACCCTGGTGCCTCAAAAGCAGAGCCTTCAGCAGCTGGTTAGGAATGCATGTCCAGCTACAGTCCCTCCTCATGATCCCCATCAGCAGGCATACACAACAAGCAGCCTGGCCATTCTGAGTCCTTTACCATGAAAACACTGTTGTGTGAGTTTGTTTCTAGATGGGGATTAAAACTTCCCTTTGTTTTCTCTTCCCTGCACTGCTTTCTAAAGCAGAGGTTTATGTGGTAAGGGAAAGCCAGACACAGGTTCTCTTTGCTATAAAATCAGAGTTGTAACACAATTTAACAATTCATTTATTAGAGTACTGGTTACTATATACAGGAAAACTTCTTGTTTAGTTTGTTCTCTTTCTGCTAGGAAGAAATAACAGTCCATCACATCTCTCAGTACACGACTTGGAAATACACTAAAAACAACTATCTAGTGGCCAAAATCCTGCCTCCTTCACCCCAGACTGCCAATACACTACACCACTCAGCTGGGAAGTACAATATCCAGGACCACAGTACCTGTATTTGTGTTTTCTTGGACTTCTTCTTCTGTCTTTGCTATTGTGGTAGTAGGGACAGGCATAACCCTGGCGACAGAGCCGGGGGGGTTTCTTACACTGCTCCGTCTTGTAATTTCCCAACACATACGTTGTATCTGCAAAAAAACCTCAATGAGTCAAGAGAGATGACCACAATCCATATTTACTACAGAAAAGTTTTGGATTGGAGCAGGCACTCCACAGAAACCAAACCTTCCCAGCCCCACAGACCCTCAGTGACACTCACCTTGCCACCTGGGCTCCTCACTGAGTATTTTCTCTATCATGGCATGGCTGGCAGCGACCGCAGACTGACCCTCGATGCCTCCTTCAGATGTTGTCTGACCATTCTGTAAAGCCTCCATCGCCTGAAGCTCTCTTCAGGAACAGAGTTAAATGAACAAACAGACTGAGCAGAGGAAGAGTCAGATAAATGTGTATAAAAACTGACATACTGGAGCATTTGCTAAGTGGGTGCATTTCAGCCATGCATGTTTTGTCAGAACATCTTTAGCTGAACAGCAACTGCAATAAAAAAAAAGTCTTCATTCCCTGGGAATTTCAGATGCACTGTTTTGACCCCCTCCATCAGATTCCAAAGTGTGATCCCTTCCCCCATTTTGAGAATCCTCCCTGGAGGTTTTTTACATTTGCCTTATTAGGAAGGGATATCTCGCCATCGCTTCATTTCAGGCTGAAGCAGTACTGTCCTACAATCACCTCACTTTTCACTTGGGTACAGAAATTACCTTTTCCATCTTCTCCTTTTTCATTTGGGTACAGGAATGACCCTTTTCCCAGGAGCCCCAGGCTGTACTAACCTGATGTCATACACGGGCGAGCGCAGGTCGTGCGGCCCGTGAGCAAAGGCGCAGTGGACTCCGTTCTTGGTGCAGTTTCCCTTGGAGTCTGTCTCATGGATGCAGATTCCAGTTTTGTAGTAGCGCAAGTGATACCTCCTCTCTGTGTCTCCAGTAGTTCTATGCAAGAAGGGACACCTGAGGAAGGAAGGAGGGGAGGAACAGACAAGGTTTAGTCACACAAGTGAGGGATTCAACTGCCAGAAGACACTTTGCTGAGAGAAGATGCTGCAGTTGACACCATTTTTGTGAACTCTGCCCCTTCTCTTATGCTGTGCCTTCCAACACTTCTGAGAACCCCCAAACCTGTCACTACAAAGGATGTAAGAGTTTCCCTCCCTGAAAGAAAACTGGATTATTAATCCAGCAGCACCTTATTATTCCAGACAAGTGGCTGCCAGGGATCTGGAAAAGAGCAAGGATATGGGACAAGGAAGGAGAATTACAAAACTACCATTTTAACTTGTGTTTTGTTTCCCCTCTTAGGCAGAAAAACAATCTACACTAAGAAATAAAACAGAAATATAACAAGATGGAATGGGCAAAGTTCAGATATTGCAGCATCAAGCTAAAAATACAAATGAGCAAAGGTTCCTAGATGACAACGGCTTTCATTCACTGAGTTTGAGCCAGGTATCAACCAGTGATCTAGAAGCCAAAGCCCACAAACATCCCATTTCCAGTTCCTTCCAGATCTGTTCTAACAAGGAAGAAAGTATTGAAACCAAAGCCTCAGGCCTGAGGGACTATTCCATTCTGCTGTAGTCACAAAAACTTTACTCAATTGAGTTGAAAAAAAACAACAACAACAAAAGTTTTGCCAATAAATAGCATTTTTGTATGTTTATACTGGCACCACAAAAGGGAACTGAAATTCCATCTTTTTACAGCATCTCTCTGTAAAACATTGTCCATATTTGACCACAGTTTGGCTACACTATTTATCCCATATCTATCACGTGGCTAAAGTTAAATTACTGGGTTAACCCCTTAATTGCTGGTATCTGCCACACACAGCAGAAAGATTTGCGGTTTTGCCCCAGTTAACTTACTGCAGTCATGGGGGGAGAACACCCAAAAACCCCAAACTCTTCCTCATGTTGCCTTATTCTGGGCACCTCTCGGTTCTCTACTGGCTTCTTAAAAGTTCAGAAAGACAAAATAAACTGATAAGAGTTAAAAAGCTGGGACAGAAACTCAGGCAGCAGACTGGAGGACGAAGTTCCTCCTCTTTCTTCAGTCTGTGAAAAACCAAGTTACCCTGCCAGTGAGCAAGAGCTGAGAGTCAGGGACTTAGAGAACAGAGTGTTTCCGAACTCATTTGTCACCGAGCTGTTTTTCCCACCTCAGCTTTGCTGAAGATGCCCAGGCTCGCGAGGACAGTGAGTTCCCAAGAGCTGAACTCCCATCTAAGTCACCCTCAGCATTGTCTCTGCAGCAGGCCTGGAGCACACGGGCTGCTATTCCAGATTTTACATCTGGTCTCATGTTACGTATGTGACAAAGCTGCTTTACTGCTGACTTGCCTCATCTCTACAAGAACCGGCTGGAATCATCACCTGGCCTGATCCCAAAAGCCTAATGCCTGAAAAGCAGGGTGCAGCCTTTACTCACTCATCTCCTTCCGGGCAGATTCCCGTGGTCTCGTCATACTTGGTGCAGTAGATGTCAGGGCTGTAGTTGAAGGTCCCGTCGCGGCGGCGGATGGACCTGCGCCGGCGCTGGTTGACAAAGTGCCAGTGGAAGCAGGTGTAGGGCCGGTGCTGAGTGCACTTGTGCTGCACGAACAGAGGGCACTGCTCCGTGCGGAACTCCTTCAGGTACCTGCGGGAACCGGGACGTGAGCACCGGGATGCTGGGCACAGGCAAGATCCGGTCACCCTGCACAGCCCCGAGCCGCGTCCATCACGGAGACGTCCGCTGTCCTTCCACACCCTCCCTGCTTCCCCTCCCAGGATGGAGGCTGGGAGCTGCTGCTGTTTGTAGTGGCAAGATATCCATTACACACACAGGAATGTAACAAGAGCTGAAATCACTTTCTGTCGGGATCGTTTTGAAGAGGCTTTACATGAGCTTAGGAAACAGTTTGTGAGAAAATAGAACTCTTAAGTACCTTTCTATCAATTTCTAAATCTGTGACCTATCTGGGCAAAAAGGGGTTTCCTTCGTATATGTTCACTTAAAAAAAAAAAAAGAAAACAACAGAAAAAAACCCCAAATAAAATACACTTCTTTGAGCCACATTTAAAGCTTCAAGTTACTGAGAAAGAAAGATTTTTAAAAGACTCTTTTATGCCTTGTCCTCCTGGTTTAGCTCTGCTTTGTCAGTACATGGTCAATTAGAAAATAAAAATTAATCAATTTCTCTCTTGCAATCGTATGAATTCAGGGCTCAGTCTTGAAAAGTGGGATAACTATCCTCAAACTCCCACATGTTTACGTTGCTTTAATTTTAATATGTAATTCCCTGAAAGTACATGGCTTCTTTTATCCTGAGAACTAAAGAAGTCACAAGCTTTTATTTGTGACACTAATAACAGTCTCTAAACCCAGATTGTAGAGGATTACAAAATGGTTTAGATCAACATAATGATCTGACTGTGATCTGTGTGTAGGTGCTTACAAAATCCACGCTGCTGAAACCCACGGGCTGCCCTGTATTTACAGGGAACATCCAAACAGCTCCCGGAGCTCAGACCCAAATCCCACCAGGTTCGGTCTCGGAGACACACCCAGGAAAAAGGCAGAAAACCCAGAGCATTCTGGTCTCTTATGTTTAGAGGTCAGTGTAAACAGTGAGGACCAAGATTTGTAGGTCAAAATAAAAATGCGAGTATTCTGCTGGAAGCAACAGGGTGATATAACAGCAGATTCCGACTCATTTTAAACTGCGCATGTACTCCGAGGCAACAAAAAGAAGTGTAGGAATTTGTCTAACATTCATTCCCATGTCAGACAGTCTTTATCTCCTGTTTCTAAATAAATGGAAAGATGTCCGATGCCCAAAGACGTATTTACAGATAATATCACAGTGCTAGGCTCATTCTGAAAGCAATATCTGTAAATAAAGCCTCCTTTCGTCTTTACCCCGGCTGAGGAGAAAGCCTCAGGAAAATGCACAGATTCAACCGAAATGGTTTTATTTGTTTGCTATGAAGAGGGAGTATCAGTGGCAAGAGCTTTCCTACATAGGATTTTGCAAGCATGAAAGGATAAAAGCTCTTCCTCTTCTTCAACCTCTAAATACGTGAGATTTGCAGGTTCCACTGCTTGGGATCTGCGAACGCCCGGGGCTGGAAGCCTCTGCAGCCGGCTGTAAGCCCTTCTCTACCCAAGCCCATCTGTCCCCTGCAATCCAGAGTGGCTGGAACAGTATCTGCACTGGGGCCCAAGGCTTAACAGCAGAAAAACCAGAGCCAGCTGCAGAAACAGGTCTGCTTGGCACAGGTGAGGGCTAACATCATCACTGCCCCTTTTCCCAATTCCAGCTCCATTCAAACGGAGATCCCCACTTCAGCCACACCAGCAATTCATCTGGAAACTGAAAAGCTGCTGCAAATTCATCCATTCTTGAAAAGCTTTCTAAGTTGTTGGGACCAAGTAGTTGTGGAAGGTGGAATTCCACAGATTATTGTATCTTACCAGCGCACTAGGAGGACTTGGAACAAAAGCAACTGTAACAACGTTTCGGTTAGAAAGTGAATTAAGTAACGTTAAGCAGGACGAGGCTGTCCACAGATGATACAATCACCAGCCAGTCACTTCCACTCACACACCCCCACGAACACCTTAGAGACACAAGGTTTGTGTCACTCCCTTTTTACACATGGACAAACTGCAACGCAGCTGGCTACAAGCCCCAGCTGGTATCACACAGCAATCAGAATACCAGACAGAAACCAAGAGCATTTTAACTCCTCCATCCTCACCCAGTGCTGGGCTTAAGTTCAAGAACAGCATCCTGAACCTCCTCCATGGTCTGGAAACTAAGGGGAGATACCAGGCTCACACAACCTGGGTATCGAGCTCAGCACTCCAGACTTGTGATAGGCCCAAATGAAATACTTAAAAATCCTAGAATTTAACAACTCCACAATCAGTAGAGCTGAAGCTGCTTCCCTTTAGCAGGGAAGTTTGAAAATGTACACACTGACTAGGGATTTCAGTCTCTAGTGTCTCAATTGTTGCTGAAGAGTATTTGAAAATTAATTGCATGTCATGATTGGCTAAACTCCCTGGAGAAACATTTATTATAGTGTAAACGAGGGATAATTACATAAGTAAATGGTTCACCTGAAAAGTGTTTAACACCTAACTTGCTTCATCAGAAAGTCATCCTTTAATGCTCTGTATTAAATAAATGATGTCTCACTCTTAATTTCAAAGCGAGTCCTGCAAACAGGTTCCAGTGAGCTCCACAGACATTAACTGTGCACAGTCACCTCTGCAACAGACCCAGCTGAGGAAAGGAGAGTTGTCACATTAACTCAGTCATTTCAAGCCTTTCAATCACTGCTTTGGGTTTTCCTTTTTTCCAAGCCACTACAACGTCTTAAATCACCCTCCTCCACAATAGCCTGAATGGTAAATTGCCTTACAGCCCTTTATTTTCTTGATCCATGAAGTGAGGTTTGGCTCCTCTGGGAGCACACGGACCACTCAACCAGCCACTTTGTATTAAAATATATAAAAGGCATGTAAACCACGTGTGTTTTGGGAACACAGAGAGGATACAGAGCCTGCACCACCGCAATGTGATGTCTCACAAAGCAGAAAGCCATTAATATTTCAGGAGCCTCTTTGCAAAGGCTCTAAACAAAACGCAGAGAACGCTGTCATGACAGATCCTTCTGATGTCAATGGTCTCTGTAATTTTTTTTCCAGAACAGCTGGAAAAAGGAATTTTGGAATGACCCTTGAAGCTGAAAACATTTTGATAACTGGTACACATTTTACAGCATGTCAGCCAAATGCTGTGTCTGTACAGGAAGAGGAAATCCAGCAACGATAACTTGCATTTCTCAACTCCTCTCAGGAAACTCTACAGCCCTCACATGAGGAGCAGAAGAATTATTACCCCTACTTTATATTGGAGCTACTTCCATATTTATTTTGTAAAAAAAAAAAAAGTGAGTAGATGTTGTATTTTCATACCCATGTAATTTTTAAAAAGTGGAAAGCACATAGCAGTGTCTTCTGACACAACACTAACATCAACAGCAACACCCAGATTCCTGGAGGAATAAATAAATGTTATCATTTATGAGCCCTAGTAAACAAAGAGGAATGCAATTCTAAACAAATAGGACAAGACTGGCCAGAACAATGCAGATCAAAGTCCCCAGGCTGGGCTGAACTTGCTGTCAAACAGGATGGACGCTACTGGAAATGAAAGTTTTTTTCCCTAGGAAGACAAGAGGAGAAGTTCTTGGAGTAGTTTTAGGAACTCCCAGAGACCGACAGGAGCAGCAAAGCATTAGAAAAACTCCAATGCTACTTTGCTGAAATTCCACTTCCTCTGGGATGAGGGAAGGGGCAGGGATTATTCTGCAATAAATTACACTAGTGGGGAGCTGCTCACTGTCTTTAATCGCCAGTAGCAACTCGACCCTCCAGGGAAGGGCAGCAAGTGTTTACCTCTGCAGCTTGGAATTGCAGGAGTTCCCCCTCTGCCCTGGAGGAATGGAACAGGAACCTGCTCTGGGAGCTGCAGGGAAAAAGATGAGTGGAGTGGGGGAAGAAGAAAAAAATTCAGACCTAGAAAGAAAGAGGAAAAAAAGCAAACAAAGAGAGAACCCAAGAAGAAATTCTAACCCAGAAGTTTCATTTTTATCCTCCACAATTGCAGCTGTGTCCTGGTCCCCTCCTTGCCTGCTGGTGCAGAGATCTCTCATTTTTCTGCAGCTTTTCTGGTTCACACTGGTGTGCTCAAGCAGCTCGGTACGAGGGAATTCCTGCATCCATCCTGCTTCCAGGGCTGCAGCTTCCTGTCAAACTTGACCAAGTCCCACATGTAGTGGAGTGAGCTCAGTTCAGGAAAATGTGCTGGTAGTGCACAGCTGAGCTCCAAATTCCTCATAAAAGTCTTAACCCAAAGCTCCCAGAAATCACTGGAAGATGCACACTGATGCCAAGACAGCCTTGGCTTTGTAACAGTGGGATCAGGAAGACTGGGGAGAGAAACAATACCAAATAGCAAGGAAATGAAAAGATTAAAACCAACTCCTCCAAACTCTTGTGGCTTCTGTGACACAAAGCCAGGCTCTGCTTCGCTTCCAACGCCCCTCACACTGTTTGAAATCTGTAACATGGGTCCCAAGACAAGCTCCTCTCCTTTGCAGCCCTTCTTGCTCTTCTAGGTTAACCCCCTTGCTGCCAAAATTCCTCTCGGGCTCAAAGAGAGGCTCCCAAACAGGACCTGAACCTTCTGCAGCAGAATGGCACGAGGGAGAAAACCATTAGATAATTGTCTGGCTAATCCAGACTAGGACACGGTCTGCAAATGTAGGGCAGTAGTGAGATCTAACACCACCACCTTCTACATTCCACACACGGGTGGGGGTGTGTTTACACCCCTGAAACTGTGCTGTGGCACCTCAGCAAAGGCCTGTGCTGAGAGGCTGCAGCAGCACTGCTTGTCTGGTGTCACACCAGTGTAAACTACGAGCAGCTTTTACACCAGGTCCTCACTCAGGGCACAGCCACTGTCACTGGGGCTCCATCCCTGCAGCTGCTCCCAGGTCACAACAATCAACCCAGAGAGGACAGCCCAAGCCTGGCTCGATTCTGTAAAGTCCAGCCTCATGTGGGTACTTCACTTTATTAATTAGGAATTACTAGTTCAGGGCTGTATAAAGATTCTCAGCCACCATACAAAACAGCCCACAGAGGAAAATCTAACAACAAATCTACAAATTAATTTTCAGGCTGTGTGTTTTGTCTTGGGTTTTGGTTTGGGTTTTTTTTTTCTGTTTTGCTCTGCTTTTTTTCTTCAAACCAAGTCTTACATTCCTGATAAGATTTCAGATGTCAGGAAGAAAATGCTCCTCTGCCATTACCATTTATTTCAGTCCTGTCTGCCTTCTCTCAAAGTATCACACTGGCAAAAATGCCTTTTCACTGGCACAAAAGTACATGGGAATGCTGGGGACATTTGCTGGCATTTTTATATCAATCATGTCCTGCTGTTTCAGACAGGACTGCATGAGGCCATGGACCTCTCTGTAAAGTCTCAGGTGGTCCCAGCTCACATCCTTCCTGAAAAATGCAGTCTGACTGAGAGGTCACTGCTCGCAGCTGCTCATCAGCTTTCCTTCTCTGGAAGCTTTGAGTGGCACTGATCTGTCCAGACAGCAGGATGGAGAAAGTTTCCCTAATTCAGGTTAGGAAAGAAAAAAATATATATATATGTATGTGTATATCTATCTATCTATCTATCTATATCTATCTATATCCCATGCACTTCATTTAAAAATTTAAATTAGTGGTTTGAGCTAACATAGATAAAATTATCTGAAGCAAACCAGGGTGTGCTTATCCAACAGACTGTCTGCTCAGTAGACAGCATTGCAAAACCCCGGAGAAAATATCTAACTATAGATACTGATATTTCTAATTCAATAATGCTTATCTTTTGGAAATATTTTCAAAACTGCTATTTTCTTCTTAAGCTCAAAGAGCCACCCCAACACAAGAGAAAAAGAGCTGTCCATATTAAATCAGCTCTCTAAATTCATTTCACCCTCATAAAATTTTATTGCAAAAGATGATATCAGACACACTTTAAGTAAGAAACCCATGACTCAATTATTTTCTTTTACTGAACTGTGGTATTCCAATTGAAATGAGTCAGTGGTGCATGACAGAATCTACTTATTCCAACAGGATACTCAATAAAAATCCTACTAATGCACCTTTCGTTTAACATATTACTGATAGAGAAAACTTATGATATGCAGCTCTGACATTGCTCAGGAGTTTTTGCTCTTGGAGCAAGGGAGGCGTTTCAGAATAAGCGAGGAAAAAACAGAGAGTTAAAGAATAGGATTGTTCCAAAATAATTCAGAGAGTTTGATAGCAGCACTCACACAATGTGTTAGAAAATGCTGGCATTTCAATGCAAAGCTTCCTGACAGGGAACAGAACCTTCAACTCCCAAGATTTCTTGGAATTTGGGAGGGAAGATGTGAAACAATCTGACTTCATGGGAGTTGTAGTTCCTTGTTCCTAGGGGTGGCACAAGTGGAGCAAATCCCTGAACCAGCAGCTGCAGATCACCAGCAGCCTGGTTTACAACTCTGCAATGCTTAGTGTCCTTCTAGTAAGAGCAGAAGTTCAGACAAGTCTGTTTCAATAAATATTTTTACTGACTGGCAGATGTAATTTAATATTGAAACAGAGCCTCACATGAATCACTGTTGAATATGAAACAATAACAAACACTTTCACCAGCAATCCTGAAAGTTTTAATCATAATTTCAGGAAAAATTCTGATCAAGTTCTACCAGAAATCCATGTCAGGGCATGGTTTGGATTGAAAGGGCCTTAAAGATTATCTATTTCCAACCTCTTGCAGGGATGCTCACCCACTAAATGAGGTCTATCAGCTACTGTGGCTCACCAATATTGGATATTTCCCCTTTGTCCACATTTAATGGTATTTAGAAAAATAACCTCATAGACCTGACCAAGCCCTCACACTTCACACACCAAGCTTTTTGCACACACCATGCACCACTTGGCACAAAAGGCAAAAATCTCTCTCAGGACATCTCCACAACCATCAGTCCATCTTTCCATACCCTCAGCAGCCAGGTGCAGCTCTGTAAACCTTGAAAAGATTAGAAAGCATTTAAATCTCCAAGAAAAATACATGGATCACTTCATAAAAACAAAAGGCTGACCGTGAATGTGAGGAAGGAGACAAGGATGAGGAAAAAGTTTCAGTAAGCTCACATCTGTCAAGAAGATAGACTTCACATGCCTCAGTGTTTTCTTTATCACCTAAATAAATTGAACCATCAACTGGAAAAAGGTCACACAGCAGACAGCAGTGTGTGATTTTAAAGCTGTTAGATTTCCCCTCCTCCATTAGAGCTTGACAATAATGTCAGTCTAAGGGCAAGTAAAGAAAGTGAGAGTTGGAGAGACTTATTACAGATGCATGGAGTTGGGTTGGTTTGGTTGTGGAGGTTTTTTGTTTTAAGACTTCATATAACTCATTGTGTACCTCAGTGGTCAAAATGACAACTGCTCACATCCATAACCCATGTTTTTGTTGTAGAAATAAGTAGGCAGCACTCAAGTCTTCCTTTTTCTAGGCATCTGAATGACTTAGCAAGCAAAGTTGAGCTGGATGCTTCCAAATAAATGGAAATGCAGAGCGTGTACTGGAGAAGGTAAAACACAAACTGCCAGATTACAGAAAACTGGAGATAACACACCAAAATGCACAAGAGTCATATTCAACAGTAACCTGATCCCTACTGGAGCTCCATTTCTGGATTTCAAAGGAGATCACGGGCTGGACAAGAACGCAGCGAATTAATTTCAGCCACGACGAATGAATTATGTACTACCAATACTTCACAGATAACTGAGTGACTGCAAAAGTTCAGGCTAAAAATAACACGTGTTGGCAACTACCAGAAACAATCAGGACGTTTTTCAATTAAAAGGAAAAAGGCAAACAGTTGTGCCTTGTCTACACTGAAAAACGAAGGGAAAACAGAGAAGCACTACTGTGTAGTGCCAGCCCATCATGGGAAGACAGATTTGCACCAGCTTCAGGCAAAACATTGCTTGGTTTCCACAGTTATGGCAAAAATGGCTTTGTTTGGAGAGAAATGCCACGCTGCAGCTAAGAAGCTCACCAACACTCTGTCCTGATGAGGAACAAAAATCAAGGCTTTCAACCCGGAGTTAACTCAATAAAATGCACATTTATCACGTTTGTGAGCAGCCAAGACATGAGCTCCACGAGTCACAACTGTGTTCCTGTCTGTGGGTGTCGGGGAAGAGGTGCTTGCTCAGACTTCTCGGGAGCTGTGCATCCCTTTGCTTGGCACCCCTCGAGTTGTGTCACTCAAAACCCGACAAATAAAGCAATTTGAGTCATTTTTTGGCGGCGTGCTGTTTTCAAAAAGCAGGCACTTGTTGCGTCAGCAGACCATGAAATGTATATAACCAAGTCATACCAATAAAATCCATTTCAAACACAAGTGTTTGTTTACACAGAGCTTTCACCTTTTAAATTAAAACAACCCAAGCACTGGCAAAGGCAAACACTTAATGGCACTACATTTCAGAGGCATTTCCTTAAAAGCCATTCACCAAGATCCAGAATTCTGCATAAAGCCTTGAACTTACATTTACATTTCCTTGAGTTAGTTCTCCTTTTTTTCCCAAATTACTTGGCCATGAATATGTATCCGACATGACCTGGAAATTAACTCAATATTTAGGCAGTTCATGCAATGTTTTAAACACACAGCCCATTTTTCCATGTTTAAATGACATATTTGCAATATGACACCGTTAGTTTATGTAAACTGTGCCTAAAGCACATTTCCCTGTTTTCAAACACGGATCACCCCGATTGAGACAACCCTCATCCCTCCCTGGGCTGGTTTTTGCTCCACAAACTATTTAGTTGTCATTAATCCTTCCCTACGGCACCTGTGTAAGTGCTGAGTCTATGAAAACAGGATCATATGGAAATGATTATTTTTCAGTAACGTGAGTTGAGCTTGTTGCAGGGAAAACACTGGAGCTCACTGCATCCAGACAGCTGCACACTGCTGAAGGTCTGTACCTGCTTTAGTTGTCAGCACAATATGCTTCAACAGAAGCAGTTAAATATTTCACCACTAATTACTTCACAAAAACATCCATCCCCAGACTTATCTATTATGGTCATTTATTCAGCTTATAGCCAGATAAATTTTCTCTCTTATATTAACTCATATATTAACTGATATTATCCCATCTCTTATGGAGGGGAGAGATGATGCCTCTTTATCCCAGTGTCAGTGTTTGTAGCCTCACAAAGGTAGAGCCCAGGCTGGGTTAACACACGCCAGGTTTGGTACACCAAATTAAAGTCTGAATAACACCCTGATGTCCTGTGCTGTAAAAATTAAAGTTCCAGTTTCCAGTAGAGATTTTTTTCACACTGTACTTCTCTCACCACCGATTCAAGCACTAACAAAGCCTACCCAGAGCTTACAACTGTAGAAACACCAGGGAAGGCTGGGAACAGGGCTGGGCTGTTTGAAAACTTGTGTTACTCACTCTGCTAGTTCCCTAAAACAAAACATCCCACATGCAAGAATTCATAATGGCCAATTCAGAAAAATATTATTTCCATACAAGCCATTCCACAGCTCAGGCTTTCAGCTGCAGATTGTTAGCATGCAAATGTTGAGCATTTTTAGCCAGCTAAGCCTCAACATCGTGTCTCACAAGAGGTGCTTTGCAAACACAGCACAGTGGCCTTCCCTCCCCTGTCCATGCCAAGACCCTCATGATTTCACAGACAGCTCATAGATCAACTGCAGCCCCACAGTCACAACAGTTTTAAGACAGAACATGAGCTGTTTGAAGGGTTGTATTTACACAGGACCAAAACCAGACAACCAAAGCTCCACATGACATGACAGCTCTACAGTGCTCTCACCCAGCCCAATCTACATTGGAAATGAAACAGCATCTGCTTCTTCTCAGGTTAAACACCAACCAGATTTGCAGCAGCCTCTCTGGAAAGGCTTTCATTTGTGAACAGACATTTTCTGCTGTGAGTTTGAAACAAAACATGGTGATTATCTAACAAGCATGAACCTGCATCCATAACACATGTGCCAGCACAAAGATAAAAGCCAACCCTTACTGGTTGATTTTGAAGAATCAATGTCAACCGTTCAATCGATTTTCTTTTCCGCTCAGCACTCAAATCAGACTTCATCTGTGCCTGCTGTGGCCCAGTGGACTCTTTCAACACTCCACAAGGCAGGCACACCTCGGAATAAAAGTCCTGCACACTCTGGTGTCCAAAGAAGCACCACTGCACATTGACACCAGCTCTCCTCCAAGGAGAAAGCAGACAAACCCCAGGCTATGCCACAGCTTCTCACTTCCCACTTTGACTAATCAATACATGGATAAATCTGGTGGCACTCTCAAGATATTTTAAATGTGCAAACTAATTTTTTTTTGTTGTTGCTGTAAAGCTGCACAGTTGTCCTCGGGCATCTGCTGTTTGTATTTCTGCTGTGACAGTGACAGTCAAGTGCCATCCATGAAAACTCATGGTCTATTGAAAATTTTAGAGGAGAAAAAAATCACCTCTGAGCACACTGGGTGTGGACTGACAGCTTCTTTTTGAGCTGTGGTGACATGCTGAAGACAAAGGATAACAAATAATACTGACTTTAACTTTTTTTTTTTGC
This sequence comes from Aleadryas rufinucha, assembly GCA_013397815.1. NCBI lineage: Eukaryota > Metazoa > Chordata > Aves > Passeriformes > Aleadryas > Aleadryas rufinucha. The sequence continues at coordinate 80,347 of VZTH01005379.1, forward strand.
ATATATTCATAGAATCATGGAATGGCCTGAGTTGAAATAGATCTTAGAGAACATCCAGTTCCAACCCCCACGTTCTAGATCTAAGTTCATCCAGAACAGTTTCAAAAAACTAATTCCCTTTCCACATGGCTATAACTGCATATTAATCAAAACAAATTCTAGGCATGCAGTGATAAAAAGCCACCCCACCTTAATTTCTTAGCTGCACTTAGTGACATCAGTCTAAGGAAGGCAGTATATGCTCTGCTGAAATGGATTTGCCATTTTGACCAACAGATAGTTAGAGATGGTATGAAATTTTTTCTTGTCTGACCACAAATTCAGTGCAAGTTTCTTTTCTACCACTGTTCTGACAACTTAATTCAATTAAATGTCTCTGACTTTTAACAAGAGATAAGAATTGGGCCAGTATTGAGCATTTCAGTGATTTGGCTCTTTTATTGCCATCACTGCACTTTGAGGCTTAAAATATTTCTTTCAAATAAAACCTAGAACTTTCCTTGTTGTAACAATCACCTCCTAAACCTGAATGAACACTACGGCAGGGTGAGGGTCTGTGAGTCAGAAGCCAGCCTGCACCAGAGCCAAGGAGAGAAGGAATTGTTGGTATTCATTTCAAGGGAACATTCATTCCAACTGATATTTCAAATGTCAAGCTGGTATTAACTGCATCAGGCACTGATCAAAATACACAAGACAAGAGATTGCTGAGAAAATCATCACAAGCATCTAAATTTGCTGTCATCACTAGGAGGAGTTCGGAAAGGTACAAGCCTTTAGCATCTCCCCATGCACCCTTCCGCTGAGGCTCCGTAGTTTTGATGCCCTGATATAAAAGACAAACTCTCTCTCAATAAATTAGAGGGAAAAAAGGTAGCTAAGAAATAGCACTTGCTCCACAGCCTGCTGACACGTGACCACCCACTAATTTAGGACACTGGGGGGGAATTGCTGGCTGGCTCTGTGCACACACAGCTTTCAGCAACAGCTCTGTACCTGATTTGCAAGTGATGTGCTGAACGTTACAGAAAGTTTATAGAGTACATAAATTCTTTATAACATAGAAACTGCTGTGATTTACTCCCTCTTATACCTCACAATTTCACCAAAATCCAGTTTAAAGAGGAAAATGACATGGTATTAAAAATCAATGACAATTAGACCAAAAAAAAAAATCTTAGCTAAACTGACGTAGGTGACTCTTAGGCAAAGGGACCAGGTAACTCCTCACCATCTCTTTCAGCCTATTTCTGCTGCTTTCAAAAAGATTTATGAAGTTTTTAAAAGCAGAAAGTTAATGGAAGGAACAAAACCTCTCCTCAGCACCCTCTGAAAATGAATGTGGCTCTTCATGTCTGACAAGCAGGTTCTCATGAGCCTCCACACAGCAATTAAAGATATTATTGCTTCTTGATTTTGCTCCTCTCGGAAATTAGAGCTCCTTTAACAGGGACCACAGAAGGGCCGTGTCCCTGCCCAGGCTCAGCCGGGAGCATTAACACAGTCCCCAGTGACAGCTCATGCTAATATGCCACACAATAAGTGTGATTAACCGATGTCCTGACACATTCCCTCCTGTCACGCTGTCACAGGGGCAGGGACATCCAGCAAGCAGCCAGGCAGGGATGCTGGAACACGCTGCGGGAAGATTTTCCCAAGGACACTGGTCAGACCCCTTGGAACAAAAAGGCTGAGTGTTTCAGCTGCTCCTAGAAGTTAGTAAAACCTTACTCTGGAAGAAGAATAGATATAGACAATAAAATGTTAAATTCCAACAGAATTTAATAAAGCCACACAATATAAAAAATATTAGACAATACATAAACTTACAAAACGAGAAAAACTGGTATAATGGGAAACTCTAAGCTCTGAGGTTCTCAGGATCATAGAATAAATGGAATTGGAAGGGACCCACAGAATCAACAAGTCCTAGATTTTCTAGAACAATGATTAACTTTAATTTTGCCTCCCATGCTACAAAAAACTATCCTATGTGCTCATATAAGCAACATATAACCATCAACATAATACATCTTATTAAATTAAAAATTAAATAACCATCTTCCACATTGGAACAATTCTGCACCATTGAACTCCTCTCCTCTTTCACAGAGTTTTGGATTTTTGAAACACCAAACCTTGCCAGACCAAAACGAATTCTGAAAATGTCACAGCAGTACACAAAGCTTTTTGCTCTGCAAAATATTGATATGACACCTCTAGAGCAGTTATCCATATGTGAATTTCCTGTCAGACTGATATCCAGAAGTACTTAAGAAGTGGAAATGCAGCAAGCAAACCACAGGTCCAGCCCCACTTCAACACGAGGAAAAAAACCCTTTTTGCCCTGCCACATTTAGGGCACAGATTGGGCCCAAATGCCCCTCACCAGCCCCTCTCTCAAGCTGAAGCCTTTCAGCACTTGGCCTTTGAAGAAGCATGAAATCTAAAATGCTCTTTTCAGCACATGTGTTGGGTGGTGAGAGCATACTGTGAAGGCAGCTCTTCCTGTTCACACTCCAGCACTTTATATTTCCAACTTCCTGTAACTATTCACACTTCCTAATAACAGCTGGCAGTGGATGTGCATTCAGTGAAGTTCACACAGACTCAAAAAACAGCAATAATAACAACAACCAGCTTATACTTCCCTGATAAGATGACATTTACAGGTAATGATGTAGTAGACCACTGGTAAGTCCCAGGTTTAGAAGTATTGGCTCACTCTGTGCTTTCCTAAGGGTATTACCTTACATTGTATATAATACAATAATAATATAATATATTACACATTTTCTGTGCTTTCTCCAAAGGTATTACCAAATCTGAAACCTAAACCCACCTGGGTTTCTTTTTGTTGTTTTTGTTTTCTGGGTTATTTGGGCATTTTTTTCCTTTGTTTAGTTTTATGTTTTGTTGAGTTTTGTTTTTTTTGTTGTTTAAACAACAGGCCTAGTTTCTACTTTTTGTGTAAGTCCATATCAGCTTATTGATCTAAGGGTTATCACCAGTAAAACCAAAGCAGAATTAGGGCAGCAGTTTGTTATTTTAAGAGTCCTGATGGCTTACAAAGAACACAAAAGGCTTCTAAAAATAATTTCCAAAGCCTCAACTCATCCAGTAGGGTGTGAAGACCACCCAACTCAAGCACACCAAATGTATAATCTAACAGACTGTGCAGGCAAATGTTATGGGCCCTGGAAGAGCAAACAGCAACCCTGAAAAATTGTTAGCTACACATCTGGTTTTTGGTTTTCTTCCCACAGACACTCAGTCTGCACATTTGAGATCAGACATGTCGTGTTTGCTCTGTCAGTGGTAAGACATTGTCCACTGATAAGGAGATAAGGATTACTCTCTGCTACTATGAATGCTCTGAGGTGTGTTTTTGAGTGCTGTTGGTTTTGAGTAAGAATTCCCATGTAAGATTTTGAGATAAATAAGACTTCAAATAAGCACATCTATGGTCTTGGTAATTCTACTTCTTCTTCACCCATATTTCCATCGCTATCCTAATCTGAGTTCCTATTTAAGGCCAAAAAACCACGTGACAAGGCACGATGCAGACACAAGAATGTCTTTGATTGCAGTGATAGCCAAAGTATTGCACCAACTCCATTTTCATCCCCATTTACAACATCCTTCATTTGAGTCCTCTGGTCCTTCCATGCCTAAACGGCACCAGGATGGTTGCAAGACAAAGCTTGGGTGAGCACAAGCCAGCAGCCAGTACACGACAGCCCAACCAGCCATGTGGATGTAGCTCCAGCACGACTTACAGGGTACTAATCCTTCAGGAATTTCCCACAATTCCTCTCCTTGTGCAAAAGGAAAGACAAGGTTTTTGCCTTTTATGCTGTAAAGGCATAATCACAATGCTTATCTTGATGCACTGCAAAAGAGGACAGGATGTGCTCCCAGGCATCTCACCCAGAACTCAAGTGAGGGTACAGCCGGTCGGGACACGGAATCCTGAAGGTCACTTCCAAGGGTGCTGCTCGTATGTAAGATGGATGTAAGACATTGCTACAAATGTCTTGAGTAGCAATTCCTTGGGTTATGCACAACAAGTCTGTGTCCCAAAGAGTTTATCACCTAAATCAGGGTATTTTCAATGCCGCTTGTGAGCGTGTGTACTCTGGATGCACCAGACTGAAGGGACTCTTTGTATTTTTATTAAATGGGTTAATTTATCTCCACCCGAACGTTTGCTTTCCTGCAGAGTTATTAAACTGTCTGACTTTCAGGTGAATGCACAGTGAACAAAGGGCTGCTCCACTTTCACTTATCTAAATTCTGCCAGATCAATAAACACCCAAGCAGTGGAAACAATCTTTACAATTCACAATTAAGGCATCGAGTCTGACTGAAACCAACCACGCCGGCAGCAGCCGAACGGACAAACTGTACCAAAACAAAACTACCCCAGGGCACTCCGTACCTACAGCTCCAGCGACTGAGCACTTGCTTTCAGTTTCCTCCAACTCGAGCTCTACCCACATGTGTAGATACACATTAAAGGCAGAGGTACCTGCAGAAATAACGTGCTAGACAGAGCCGAGAAATGCTGCAAAGCCAATCCTCAGCTGAGGTTTGACAGAGCCTACCCAAACCAAATCCACTTCCCATCCAGCCCCTGCAGAGCACATGGCCCCAAGCTGATCCCAGCCCCCAGGAACCCCAGGAAAGAGCCTGTCTCACCCCTTTGTTCCTGGGAATACGCTGGTCTCATCCTGCTATGGGAGCCGCAGGATCACAGAAAGCAGCCGCATGCAGGAACATCTAATCCAACAACCCGGGGAGAACACAACAGCAGCCACGGAGTATTTTGTTACTCACTTGGGCTCTACAAATGGAATACCAGATCCCCAGACAAGGAGCACGCCATCCATAATTAAACAGCAAAGTTTGGCATCTGCCAGTGACTCGTCTCCAGGAATATCCAGCTGCACGCTACGACTGCTACCAAAGGACACAAATCGTGGAAGTTTGGCCTCTTCTGCTAACAAACAGTGACAAAGGTGTGAGAGAGCATGACCAGCTTTATTTTTTCCCACATTTTCTTTTGCTGAACATCTAAAGTAAATATAAAGGCTTCGTGACAGAAGAACTGAGGTCTAAAGTATCTAAAAAAATCTCATGCAAGTAACACCAAGAGTTTAGAAATCCACACTAATACAGAAATTGGAACATTTCCTTACAAATACAACCAAAACTTTCTGAGAGATCCCCAGCACCAGATTGCCTGTCCCCAGGGAACAGCAAAGTATGCAGATAATTAAGCTTACTTGAGTTTACAACTTGTAACCTTCGTGTCATTTTATGGAAACAAATTGTATTTAAGGAAAAAAAAAAGGAAGAAAATATTTACATTTTGACAACATACAACTTGTTCACAGGAGCGACCACCAAATAAGTTCCCATATGTTATCAGGAGGAGGTTTACAGTCTGATGTGACCCAGTGTACACATCCTAGACTTCCGAAGGATGGCTCACATCCCACTGTCAGCACTCAGCAGCCCCCAAACCCATCTTTCACTTATGGTTATTCAGCTCCTCTGCAACTGTTTTCACTGAAGTATTTTTAGCATCCATCTTCAAAACACAAGTTTTGCCCTCTGGAAAGAAGCTAATTGCACCACCAGCTTTGTTTCATGCTGTCCCATCTCCCTCCTCTTTCCCAATCTCCTCCCGTTTCTTGAAGTCTTTCTTCCTCTATTTTTCCTAATACTTGACATCCTTGTTTCCACAGTCATGCTTAGCCAAGTTATCACCTTCATCTTCCTCTATCCAGTGTCTTCACATTTTGTCAACCTCATCTCCTTTTTCTCCTTCTCGCTTTTGACTGATTCTTCCTCCATCACTGGAGAAAGTGAACTCCACCTCTATGGGCAGCTCCTCTTCCTTCTTTTTCCCTACACCAACATTCCCAGCTGACTCTTCCATGCCCATTTCCCCCATAAAACTGTCAAACTTGTAGACCACATATGGCTTGCCAGTTCCCTAAAGATCATGACAGGATCTTCACAATGACAATAAAACCTGGAAGCCCTCACTCTGCCATAGTATTCCAAACAGCCTGAAGGAAAGGGGTGGCAGGCAGCCTGTGATCCCAGCAGCAGGCATACAGGTTGTAGGGATCCATGCCTGTGAATCCCTCAAAGCTCTTTTTATTCCAGGTATCACAGTGAGGATGCAGGGAAGTCCACCACCAACTTTATGAAAATGGAAATTAAAAGCACATAGGGCACACATCTCACTTTGGGTGGGGGCATCGACACAAGCCAGAGATACGGGTATTTCTAGGGTATTTGTAGGACAACACCCTAAAATGATAAGGGCAAACGGCTCAGCACACGTATTTTGTTCACAAGGAACAGTCCCAAACTTTTCTCTTTTAAGGACAGAGAACACATGACCTATTTCCAGCCATACCCATCCATCGCCAGCCCACCTCACAAAGGTAATGCTCGCTCCCAATCCGTTATCCCTATTGCACAAGGGGACGGGAATACCATCACCACAACCTCCAACTCCAAAAACTCATCACAGGCCAACTTCACACAGCTCCGACAGGTTGTGTTTCCTTGGGACAACGCAGTGAAGTGGTATTTTTTGGTTAGGAAAGGCACATTCCAGCAACAAGTGTTCCCTGAGGGAGTATCTCCAGTAATGGAGGTGACACACACCAACGGGGTGCCCCACACAGCCCATCGCACCCGCGGCGCGCAAGGAAAGAAGAAATGGGGCAAACGCTTATCGGGATTTTGGTGTAACACTTCCAAGGGGGATATTCCACACACGTGTGTCATTCCCAAAGACACCTGCCCTGAAAGGGACCTGCTCAAACCCTCCATCACCAGCCACCGAGGCTGTAACCCTGGGGACCTCCTGCCACCTCACACCTCCCTCCACAGGTGCCGAGGAACCCCCGGAACCCTACAGGGGATGGAGGACAGGACTGACAGCCCTGGGTGGCAGCTCACCGAAACCTCAACCCCCGCAAAGCACCACCACTACACGAGGTGACACCCGGGGGAACAGACCCCCAGGCTGGGCAGGAGTCAGAGCTGGGGATCCAGGAGTGCCCTCACATCCCGTGGGACAGACCCCCAGCCTCGGGCGGAGTGTCACTCGAGGGTCCAGTCCAGGTGACCCCTCACATCTCGGGGGAGGGATCGCCACCCCAGCGGGGGTGTCACCAGAGGGCCCGGCGGTCCGCCAACACCACGGGGGAGGGGCCAGGGGTGTCACTCGCGGGTCCCCTCACCTCCCGGGGAACGGATCGGGAGTGTCGCCCGGGGGTGCCCTCACATCCCGGGGGATGGACCCCCGCCCCAGGCGGGGGTGTCACCCGAGGGGGAGGGACCGGGGAGTGAGGGGCCGGGGGTGTCACCCGCGGGGCCGGGGGTC
>VZTH01005383.1:0-31854 GCA_013397815.1 Aleadryas rufinucha
GGGCACATCCCAGCTCCCTCCTCCAGCCTGGCACGGGCAGCATCTCCTGAGTGGACACTGCATGGGGTCCTCCTGAACATGGCCCTGCTGCATGTGGTTATTGTCACCTCTGTCCCCTCCATCCTGCCTGTCCTTGGATGTGTCCCCCCAGGGGAGTTTCTCTCCTGTCCCTTAAGCTTTGGCTTGTGTGCATCCTAAAGGAGCCAGGCTTCTCCTAGAGCTTTCTCAGGTTAAGCCTGTCCCAAGTTTTCCCAGCAGGAATTTGGGCAGGCCCAGGGCAGTGCTGGGAGAGACCAGTGAGACCCCCTTGTGCTGTAGGACAGACCCACCTGTAGGGCTGGCTGCTTCCTCCTTGGTTTTTTCCTCTCCAGCCCATGGCAAGAAGGAGCTGTGTTGCTGCCAGGGAATTCAGGAGGTTTTCAGTTCAGTGCCTGACAGTGGAAAATGTCTTCTTGTGATTTTCCTTGTGTGATTAGTTTATAAAATAGAATAAACACCTGATATTTTGCTGAATAGTGAATAAATCTGGCATTTGGGCAGGTGAGGGGTGGTTAAAGCCACCTGCAACCTCTCTTCCTTCTGTGCTGCCAACCCATCCCTGCTCATGTCCTGAAATCCATTAATCAACCATTCCTCATTAATAAATATAACATTTAACTATTAAGGCTATTCTCAGACCTCCCAAGGAGTTGATTTGCACTCCCAAGAAGACATTTCCTAAAAAAAATTTTCAAAAAAGGACCAGGATGTTGTAATCCTGAACACACATGAAAGCACATTGTACAGGCTGAAATAAATATTATCCTGCAATGTTTTTATTATTATTTTGCAGGCAGGCTGGGCTCAGTAGCAGAGACAGCCCCAGCAGTCCAAGATGACTCGTAGGATTAAGGCACATGAAAGCAACAGAAAAAAAAAAATGTATTCAAAACCATCTCTGGTTGCTTTCATCTTGTTTTTCCACACCCCTTACCAGAAAAAAAATAAGCCTTGGTGACCCTGGTCAGGAGGAAATGTTTTTCAAATGCCTCCACTGTACTTTTAACTACCAGGAAAAAAAGATGTAGTTGAAAGAGAGCTGCAGATTCTGCTTCCCTTTATCCAATTAATGTTAAAGTTTTGGATTTTAATCTGGCATCAGTTGCTCCACAAAAAAAAAACTCCCACATTTCAAGAGTCCTTCCATCTGAAAGGTATTAGCAGGATGAGAGGAGCGGGAGATGGATTTCAGGAGGGCACTGGGTACTTCTGAACTGCTTTCTCTCCTTATTTCCAAGGTGAAGCAACTTTTTCTGAGCTCCTCACGCATTTAAAGCTGAATTTGATGAAATATTTGCAAAACCTCCTCGCTGTTAAGAACAATCCTGCTCTGACTTGGTGTGACCTCAGTGTCTCTTCCACTTGTAAAACCCACAGCACTGCTGCCTTGGCCTTGTGTAAACTCTGAATATTTACATTGCTTCAGTTTGAAAGGAATTTGAGTCCATGCAGTGCCCACAGCCATCCCTGTGGTCACAGTTTCATTGGAGACAGACACACGCAGTAAATGCAGTCCCGGGGTCCAAACACTCTCCTTGGAACAGCCCCAGGAATTTGGTCACAGGCAGAAATTTCCCTGTTTCAAAGAGAAAAAAAAAGGAGGGATCACAACCAGAGGCAGAGATCTAAAACTGATGTGGTTGTGAATGGTTTTAGATGCAGCCATGCCCTGGGCCCTGGATATATTGTTTAATTCTATATTTTATAAATATAAATTTGTATTTCTGTTTGCAGAGGAGCTTGTGCTGCTTGTCCTGGCAGAGCCAAGCGCTTTGTGGCCGTGTCCTGTGTGCTCCCAACCCTTGGGAATGCCCTGCCACGGCACTGCTGCTTTTCCTTAGGCCTTCCAAAGGCCCCAAAAACCTCCTGGCACACAAGCTGAGCTCGGGGCATGTTCTCCTCCCACCTGGAATACGCCTGGCACCAGCAGGACTGGGAGAGATGAGCCCTGCCCTGAGCTCTGCCCTCACCTGCAGCTGAAGCTTTGCTGGCTTGGAAGCTTTTCCCTTGGCTTTGGGTCCCGTGTCCATCCTGCTCCTCCCCCTGCCTGCTTCCCATTCCATGAGGGGAGGACAGAGGGAAGGACCTGGCTGGCACCAGAGTTTGCTCATCCCAAAAACCCCGGCGGGGCGCTCCCGGGATGCGGAATCACTCAGGAATCGCTCGGCCGCTTCCTGTGGTTTGCTCAGCTCCGTTCTCCACCCCGTGTCCAGGTGGGAGATGGCCCTCAGGCCACGTGGTGGTGGCCACCAGCCCTGCAGCCCTCCTGGCTCACCCCTTGCCTTTGTGTCCCCTGCAGAAGCCCAGCGCCGGCCCTACTACGCCGACTACTCGCCGGCGCGGAGATACATCCACAGCCTGTGCACCAGCCACTACCTCGACCTCTTCATCACCTTCATCATCGGCGTCAACGTCATCACCATGTCCATGGAGCACTACAACCAGCCCAAGGTAGGAGCTGCCCCTCAGCACAGCTCCCTTTGGGATCAGATTGCCCCCAGGGCCGCTCCCAGTCCTTGGAAAGTCTCGGCATTCTGATCCAGCTCTGCCATTCACTTGATTTTCCTGCTTTGGGTGAAAAAACCCCAGCTAATGGAGAGTGAATTAAGCTTTTACCAGGAAAAGACCAATCCAAATGTTTCCTCTCCTGACCCAAGACATGACTGAGCCTCACACTGGAAAACAGTGCAGAGTTTTAGAACATTCCATTAACAGATATAAACTTGGAGTTACTGCGTGCAGAGCATTTCTTTTCCTCAATGAATTTCGAATAAACCAATTTAAAAGCCCAATCTTCCCTTTTTTAATGTATTCTAAAATCACTCTCCCCTCAGAACACCTTTGACATGAATCATGGGGGCTGTCCATATATAAATTTTCCATTTCATTGTCATTTATGGAGCTCTGGCTCAGCATTTCCTTTTCCAGCATTCCGTGGTAACCTGCAAATTCCTCCTGGGTGCTGAGCCAGAGGGTAACGTGTGCGTGTGTGTGTTTTACACCAGGAAAATTCCTTTGTTTCCCATGGAAATGTTGTTTATCCAGATGAGGTCTTATTTACACTCTGTTTACGTTCACTTAACACAGAGTTGTAAATCCAGCTGCAAATGGTCACAAATGATGGGAGAAGTCAGGCTCAGGCTTTGGATGGAACAGGAAATTGTCCCATGGTTTTTAGGCTGCCATTTTATTCCAGGCCCTGGAACAAAAATAGGGATTGTTGCCCACACCTAAGAAACTTTTAGCTCTCATTCCCAAAAATCGGGGCATGGCCATGCCCTGGTGACCCCATTGTGTGTGTGGGGTCAGCAAAGCCAAGGTATCACACAAAGGGGACAAAAAGAGCTTTCCTGTGCCCTGGGGCTTCCTCAGAGGTGCTTTGCAGACTCCTCTGTTGCATTTATTTCCAATTTTGTCTGGTTTGATGCTCATAATTCCCATTTTTTATTGGAAATACAGAGTCCTGCGCTACACTGAACTAAATGCCCCTTCGCTCCCTCCTGTCCCCCAATCCCTCCCCACCCCAAGAGCTGCTTCCCTCCCCAATTTTCTATTTTAAGGCCCCACAAGATTCCTTTGCTATTGTTGGCCCACAGCTCCAATGAAATCCATTATAAACACTCATCATCCTCAAGTATAAACACTGTGGATTCCTGACTTCCGAGAGCGGCTCCGTGGAGAGCGGGAACGTTGCACCAAATATGGACACGCTTTGCCCAGCTCTGGAGATGTCCCATTTTTCAAGAAGGAAAGGTTTAATCCATCTCCAAGGTTTATTTATTTTTCCGAGCTTTTTAAGCAAAGCCTTTGTCCCGAGGGCTGGAATCAAGAAACGATCCATCGAGGCTTTTCTTCTCCCCAAGGCTGGGCACTTCAGGCCAAGGAATCTTCAGGAGATGGGGAAGGGGGGAATTTTTTTGTGTCTGGCCCAGACTGAACAATTTGTGCACTGAGCTTGAACCTGACATTTTTAGCAGAACTGATCTTGGTGCTTTGGAGGGTTTTGTTTGACTCGAGGGCTGAGCCCTTATATGAGTTCTGCCGGGTGATTTAGTGAGCTCTGCGAGCCTTTATGACTTCATTCCTGATATTTGTGTGCTTCTCTCACCCTGCTCCCTGCTGGTCCCTCTGTGGGGGTCTAGGAAGGGATAACTGGGCTGGCCTAACTGGGCTGGCCTAACTGGGATCTCTCTTTTCAGTCCCTGGATGAAGCCCTCAAGTACTGCAACTACGTGTTCACCATTGTCTTTGTGTTTGAGGCGCTCCTGAAGTTGGTGGCCTTTGGTTTCCGGAGGTTCTTTAAGGACAGGTGAGAGCATTTGGAACCCCTGTGGATTTGGGATTCAGGGCTGGATTGACCCACTTTCAGAGCCAGATGCTGGGGAGATGCAGCATCACCGTGGTGACACAGGAAGAGCCCAGGGCTGGCTCTCTGTGGGTGCAGACTTTGTAGTGTAAGAACTAAAAATCCTAAGAGCTGCTGGCTGTGCTTTGCAGGAGGAATTCCAGAAATCTCCCAAAATTCCAGATGCATCTTTTCCCCCAGTATCTCCCTTTCCACCAGGCCTGACCAGCTCAGCTCAGAGGTCAGAAACACTTCCCAGTCAGCTCCCAGTCATGTCCCAGATTTTGTGGCTCACAGGATGTCTGTGCCAGCTGCTCCGAGCTGGTTTTGTACCACCCAAAATTCCTGGGCCCAGATGGGAATGAGGAGATGCATTTGGGATTTGCTGCTGCCTGTTATTAACACAAAACTCCCTCCTCCTGGATATCTATCCATGTATAATTTGGATTTTGTGTGTCCTTCCTCTCTCTGTAGGTGGAATCAGCTGGACTTGGCCATAGTTCTGCTGTCAATCGTGGGGATCACGCTGGAGGAGATCGAGATGAACGCCGCGCTTCCCATCAATCCCACCATAATCCGGATCATGAGGGTGCTCAGGATAGCCAGAGGTGTGTCCTGCTCCGGGGGTCACCCCAGAAAACCCTTTGGACTTTTGTCCTTCCAGCCCTGCTGGTTCAGTTCCAGTGGGGAACCTGAAATGTCAGCTCAGAGACAAGCTGGGGGTTCCGTGGGGTTTTCCAGTGGCATCCTTGATTGGATTCTGATTCCAGCCTGGGATCACAGACCTTTTGTACTGGTCCAGAGCAGAGTGGGAAGCGATGGCAACTGGAGCTTGGGAAGATGCTCTTCACTGATGAGGTGGCTCCCCATCCCTCTCCCATTTTCCTGCCTGGGCTCATTGGAGTTCTTGCAGGTTTTTGTCCATTTTCACTGAATTCCAGAATGGTTTTGGTTGGAAGGGACCTTAAAGCCCATCCAGTGCCAACCCCAACACCTTCCACTATCCCAGGGTGCTCCAAGCCCCATCCAACCTGGCCTTGGGCACTTCCAGGGAGCCAGGGGCAGCCACAATTTCTCTGGAAATCTGTGCCAGGGCCTCCCCACCCTCACAGGGAGGAATTCCTTCCCAATATCCCACAACCCTCCCTTCTGGCAGTGGGAATCCATTCCCCTTGGGACTGACAGTGGGATGCTCAGCCCTGCTGGGATGCAGAGAACTCCCCATGTGTATAAACAGCAGTAAGAGAGGTTTAAACCCTCCCTGCCAGAGCTGAACCTGGATTTCCTTCAGGGATTTTCCCTGTCATATTCCCCAGCCCTGCTGAGCAGGATTTGCTCCTCATTTCAGTGCTGAAACTGCTGAAAATGGCCACGGGCATGAGAGCTCTGCTGGACACAGTGGTGCAAGCCCTGCCCCAGGTAAGCCCCCAAAATTCCTCCATGCCCAGGGTGTCCCCCCTGGGAACACAAGTGCCTTTGGGGCCTGGGGACAGCTCCGTGTTTGGTGGCCTCTAGAAGGCACCTGGGGAGGGTCTCAGCTTTCTCCAGGCCTTGGGAGTGGAGTTTTGCACGGCTCATCCTGGAGTGTGTTTGATGGGAGAACCAAAATGATGGGAAAAGAGTTCCCAGAGAGGAAATTCCTGCAGGCAGAGCTCCAATAAACCCCAGATTTCACTGGCAAGTTTGGAAAACATCGGGATGGACAGAGAAGGATGTTGGAGAAAGCACTGGGAGCAGACAGCTTCCAGATCAGGAGTTTGATTTGGGAGGCAGGAACAACCTCAGTTATTGACAGAGGAGCTGCAGCCTCAGAAAGGCAAACTGGGGAGGTGCTTCTGAGGGTTAAAATCTTGATTTGGGGTCTCCAATCACCAAACTCTCCTGAGCTGCAAGAGGAACAACACCCCTGCCAGACTCAGTGCTATTTGATAGGATCCTGCAAAGTGTTCACTTCCTGGGACTGCTTTTTTATGGATCTGTTTATTTGAGAAAAGAAGAAAAGAAACTTTTTGCTGGCTTTCAGTCCTCCATCAGAATTCTGAGGTGTTCAGGGTTTTTGTAAATCTTACCCTTTCTAAGGTGTGTTCTGCTCATTTGTGGGTGTGCTGGTGTGAGCTCTGATCCTTCAGTTTGGGGTTAACTCAGCTGCCTGCACATTCCAATTCCCTGGATCCCAGGAGCAGCCAAGGGCAGACACCGTGTGGGAGTCTCCTCCAGAGGATGAGTGGCCACAAGAGAATCAGGAGAAAACATGGAATTACCCAAAAACACCCCAGGACTCAGTTCCTAAGTACAGAGCAGCCCATGATCCAAGAACCATGATCCAAGAGAACTGGAAAACAGGGAATTTCTATCCCTTGGAAAGACCCCTTTGCTTTGCTCTTCATCATTGCCATGAAGACGTTTCTAACCTGAGCATTTGCCCTTTGCTACGCAGATTTGAAGGACTTTGGCTGAGACTAAAGCAGGGATTTACCAACCTGACCCCCAGGCTGGCATTTCAAGGAATCCTTGGATTTGTGTCTATTTTTCAAACATTGTGACCACAGACTGTATTTTCTCTCCCTCCTTGTTTTCTCTCCCCCCTACAAACAATAGGGTGGCTCCAGGCCAGGCTTTTGGTTTCCTTGGGGTGTTCTTGCAGTTTGCATTCCAAGCAAGGTCTCTTGTAAAGGGAAGACCCCAGGGATATTCCCAGCAGATCTTGAGCAGATAAAAAAAAATGCCACTTTGGCCTCCAGTGAAGCTCAGAAAATGAGAAGGGGATTTTAGGAAGAGCTCTCTGACAATCATCACTCTTCATAAAGCTGCAGCTTTCATTTCCAAGGCAAGGGATGAGTTCCTACCCTAATTAAATTAGCATCCTAAAACCACAGCTGGAAAATCCTCATTGAATGTGGCTTCTAAGTGACAAAAAAAGCTAATTTAATGTTTATTCATTAAGGTTTGGGGGGAAATTCTTTGTCTGGTGTGTGGAGAATGCCCATTTATGGGCTGACGATGACAAGGAGCTGTCATTGCGTTTTTGGGGGGTGATTTTCATCAGCTTTGGATTTGATTTTTATTCAGCAATTTGAGTAACACTTGGAGAACCAATTATCCCCAAATATGGGGGAATGTAGCATTTTGATCCAAGATTGTCACAGGATTCATCTCCTCTTTTGGGATTTCAGACTGAGCTTGAGCTGCTCTGTTCAAAGTGTTCCTATTGCACCCTCCTTGTGTGGTAACCTCTGTCTGCCAGCTCAGAGACCTTCTCCTCCACCTGATCTCTGGGAAAAATGGGATGGAGAAGAGGAAAAAAACGAGGAGAGGCCACAGAGACAGCAAGAATGGTCAGGGAATGATCTCAAATTGGCACTTTCTCCATGTCCTCTCAATCCCAGAAAAAACCCCAACACCTGGTGGTTGTTCTAACGATTCAAAGTGTTAGGGAATCAGCCCTCCCCTGTTGATGGAATACATTCATTTTACTCCTCCTGCTAAAAAAATATCTGGTGTTTTCAGTCTGAATTAGCCACATTTGTTGTTTCACTGGGTGTAATTTTGCTTTTCTCTTGTAGCACGTCTCCTTTTTGGAGCGATGGTAGATAAAATAATCTCTTGCAGTCTGGTGGACAGGAGAGAAATGAACTCCTTTAATCTCTCAGTGCGGAGCAGCTTTTCAAGGCCTGCTTCGAGTGTTTTCCTCTTCTCTCTGAGCTCTGTCCTCGTTAAGGCTCGATAATGAATTACACCACTCATCCATCACTGATCATCTCCTTGCTTCTGCATCTGGTGGCTGCACCGGGTTTGGAAGCAAAGGCTGCTCTCTGAGACTCCTGTTTGATGGTGGTCCTTTAGTCCTTTTCCCATTCCCAGCTTTCCAAAGTCCAGTTCACCCTTTCTGCAGCAGATCTGGAATTCGGCTGGGTGGAAGTG
Source organism: Aleadryas rufinucha (assembly GCA_013397815.1). Taxonomy (NCBI): domain Eukaryota; kingdom Metazoa; phylum Chordata; class Aves; order Passeriformes; genus Aleadryas; species Aleadryas rufinucha. Next base: position 8,306 of record VZTH01005383.1, read on the forward strand.
AATCCCCCAGCAGTCACTGCTGAGCTGCCACAGCTCTTCCTGATGGAAAGGACAACTGGAATCCAGCCCAATTCCCATCCTCCAACCACAACGAGATGTGGAACTTCCCTGTCAAAAGATCTGGGTTGTTTTCCCTTCTCTCGTCCCGCTTGATCCATGGATGGCACATTAATTCCCTGCAGGCTGGACAAGAGACTTCTCTGTCTTCAAAAGCCTGGAACTGCCCCCACAGGGACTCTGTGCCAAGAAAAAAGCAGAGAACTCCTTGTTCTAGCAGAGCCCTGAAGGGCAGGATCTGAAGTTTGCTCCTGTCCTGGAGTTTATCTCCTCTTGGTGCTGGAATTCCTGGGCTTATCTCAACTTCAGCTCCTGAAGAGCTTTTCTGGCATTGTCCGACTGCAGTTGGGGGGCAGAAACAACAACCTGCCTTTGCCAGGCCCTGGAGAGCCACAGGGGTGTGAACTCAGAGAGCAGGAAGGGGAATGTCTGAGCAGCCAGCACTGCTGGGATGATGGATTTGGGGAGAGAGGGAGGTGTGGGCTGTGCTGCTGAGATCCCTGAGGGATTGGAGCAGTGGTACAGAATTCCATAGGCCTTCCTATCCTGCTGGCTCCCAGGGCTGGGCTCCGTGGGGCTGAGGGGACACAGAAAGGGGACCTTGTTCAGGTCAGCCTGAGGTGACTTCACTCTCCAAGGTTCTGTCTCTCCACCAACCCTGGAATTCTCACAGATGGCCTCTGTTTTCCAGGCAGAGGTGTCCATTTTCTCCTGGGCCTAGTGCATAAATTGGGCTGTGTTTTCCCACTGCCAGGATTATTGCCTTGGCTGGAGAGCAAGCGAAGAAGATGGGGAGGACTCATGGCCTTGGAAAGGCTTGGCAGGAGCTTAATTTGATGAGGAATTGCTCTGGACAGGCATCCCAGGGAGCTGAGTGCATCAGCACCGGGAATGCCAATGGATGTCAGAGCAGGAGGAGGCACAGGAGGAGGTGGCTTCACTCAGGAGTGCGGCAGCAGGAGACACAAACTCCACCAGTGCCTGTCCCAGAGCCAGCTGGGTGTGTGGAGAGGGAAGCCCCTTCCCTTGAGCTGAGTGGGTTATTCCAGGCCTTTTGCAGTGGTAGGGCACAGATCCAGCTGGGATACACCGGGAGAGGATGCAGCCCCTCCTGGAGGCCCTCCCTGCTCCTCGGGGTGGGATGGAGAACTCTGCCTGTGTCCTCACAGCATCCCAGCACACAGCCAGTGCTGCCAGCATTCCAGAGGGAAGCTGCAGGAGGAATCACAGATACTCACCGGCATCTCCAGCTCTTGTGGCTTCTCTGAGGTCTTCAGGGCACCAGCAACATCTCTGAGATGTTCTTCATCTGTGCTTCTCTCCCTGCAGTCCACAGCCCCCCCTTGGCACTGGATTCCCAGGAAATGATGGATAGCCCCTGGCTGCCAGAGAGAGGGGATGTCTGGAGTTTTCTGTGCCCGAGTCAGGGGGAGTTGGATGGATAACAAAGCCTGGGCTGAGCTGTTCAGAGCCAGAGCCTCTTCTCAGAGCCTGCTGGGGCTGCCAGAGCTGAGGCTGCTGCCCAGAGCTGGATTTCTGTTCCTGGTGGAGCATCCAGCACAGGCCTTTGGAGAAAAGCTCCTGCCCCCTCCTGTTCCTTCCAGCAGCATGATTCACTCACCATCTTTTCCTTGTCTGGTCTCAGTAGATCTCAGAGCACTTTTGAGACATTAATTACATATCCCTGAGGGAATTCCAGAGGGGAACAGTGGAGTTACAGGACGGGAATGACTCACCAAGGTCACAGACACACACACAGGCCCTGTGTGCTCAGCTCCTGACCCTGCTCCTGTTCCTCAGCCCATCCCTGGGAATGTGCCTGGGCTCTTTCTCTGTGCTCAGGCCTTGGTGGAGGCCATGGGCTGAAGAGGACTTTTCCCTCTTCCTCTTCCTCTTCCTCTTCCTTGTCCTTCTCCATCCTTTTCCATCCCTCTTCCCTCTTCCCTCTTCTTCTCCTTCTCCTTCTCCTTCCCCTTCCCCTTCCCCTTCTCCTCTTCTTCCTCTTCCCTCTCCTCTCCGTTGAAAGCCAGATAACAGCTTTGACTCACAACCTGATAATAACTTCCATGTTAGCCTAAATTCTTTGGCATTTCATCAATGCCATCAGTTTGAAGGCTGATTATTTAGGCATCAAAATATTCAGGCTGCTTAGAGCAAAATCCAGCACCCTCCTCTGGTACCTCAACCTCGAACGTTTATCACTTTTATTTTAATTCCCTGTAATTATTTGCTCGTTTGCCTCCCCAGCAGCGTGTGGGGTGTGTTTGTGCTTGTGCCTGCTCATTTCTAATGTCTCCCAAACCATCAGTGGTCCGGCAGACGTGAGGTAGGAAAAGCTATTCCAGAAGGCAGCAGAGGCAGATGAAATAATCCAGCCCAGCCATCCACATCCCTGTTTTATCTTTATTATTCCCTGGAGGATGATAATAATGTTAGGGAAATTGCAGAGCCAGTTTAGGCTTTATAGCAATTACAGCCTGCACTGGGTGATTGGAATATTCCCATTTCTTTAATATAAAAAATTCTCCTTTCATCAGCAATAGCTGTGTTAATTTTATAGTGACAGATATCACACTGATAAACTTTTGGATGAAATTAAATCAAAACACCCAACAACGCTGTGGCTGTGCCACCTCAGAGAAGAAAACTCTCTCAAACGAAGAGTTCCCTAAAATACACTTCAGAGATCACGAATCCCTGGGCCTGACTGCCTGGATCACCCACCTCCTAATTCCTTGTTTTTTAGGGATAAAATCCTGCTCGTGGTGCCGAGAACTCACTTTGTCTCAGTTACGAGCTGCTAACAGGAGCAATTAAAGTGGCAGGAGAGATGAATGTGAGCAGTTCCTTGCAGGTGGTAGCAGGTCAGGTTACTCTGCCCTTCGTGTTCTCTGCCTGAATCACCAGAAATGTGCTCTTGGAGTTGTTTTGGAGGCTTGGATCCTGTGCTGGGATGGAATCCAGCACGGAGAGCTGTGATGCTGGTGGTGTGAAGGGCTTTTGTGCTGTTTTCATGTCACTTGTCACCCCCTTCAGCCGCCTTGAGGGGCTTGGAGCACCTCCAGCAGCACCTGGACCTGCAGTGTTGGTGTATGGGATAAGGCTTTTCCTGTGGGACACGGGAAGCTAAAATCTGGGAAGTTGTTGTTGAGAAGGGCCTGTAAAGGAAAAGGCTCAGGGAGTTCTCGTCTCCCTGGAGCACTGACAGCCCTCCATGCCAGTGAAACCTTTGGAAACCACTTCCTCTCGTGGCTTTTTGCTGTCTCAGAGTCCCAAGAAGGGAAAGGCCCCTCAAACCCAAACCAGAGCCCCAGGTCCCACACCAGCCCTGCCCTGCAGGGTACCCTGGGGTGGCCAAATTCCAGACGAGCAGAGGGTGATGGAAAAGCTGCTGCTTTCCTCAAGGGCGTTTCTGCTCCTTCCCCCACAGAGAAAGACCTCTCTGGGCCCCTTAAAGCAGAACTCTGAGAGGGACCGGGGTGCTGGAAGCTGAGGGGAAGTTGCTTTGCCTCTGGCCACCCTCCTTTGCTTGTGTTGAAAATGTGATGGAGTGATTTCATTCATGACCTCGACTTGCCTGACCCTTGTTCTGCTTTCTCCTTGTGTAGGTAGGGAACCTTGGCCTACTTTTCATGCTCCTGTTTTTTATCTATGCTGCCCTGGGAGTGGAATTGTTTGGCAAGCTCGGTGAGTAATGGGCCTGACTCCGCTCGGTTCATCCGGTTGATGTTTATTTGGTATCTGGCTGCTTCCTTTTTTTTCTCTCTCTCATTCTTGGGCCTTCCTCAGCTTCACACTCATGTTCTGGAGATGAAAGTTGTCTCTTGATCTCAGGGTCACAGCTGACACACGAGGATGTAACACAGAACACATCTAACACACACACACACGCACATTTAGGGCTTTGTCCAACGCCACCCTTGGCTGTGGAGGAGCTATTTGCTGTTTAAATCTCATTGCCCTGCATGGATTTGTTCACAAAGATGGAAGTTTGCTCCTGGAGACAGCACATGAGTCTGCAGAGCTGGATGGGGGTCAGGTTCCTGCTGGAGAGGTGCCACCATAAACACGTCCTGCTCGGAGCTTCCCCCGCACCCCATCAGTTCTCTGCTCTTGGCTGCCACTGCTCTTCCAGCTGCCCAGGGCTTGTCTGCCCCCAGTTCTCAGCATCACCTTCCTCTCTCTCCATCCATCAGGAGGCATCCAGTGGTTCCTGGCTGTCCAGCATTAATTAATCCTCCAGTGTGAGGACACTGGAATGTGCCCATCACTAAAACCAGAGCAAACACCCAGCCCTGCCTTGCCCGGCCTGGAAAATGCTGTTGGAAGGAGCTGCGTCTGCATCCTCAACATTTCCATCCCAATTAGAGCTCCAGGAGCACCAGCAGGGCCCTTCCTGAGCAGAGTTTATGGCTGTCATTAATCCCCTTTATGAGCCCAGCCCTCTGCTCAGATTACAAGTGCCTGAGAGCAGAATAATTCTTTCAACCAAAACCAAATTATTTTTCAGTCTCCCACAAATTCTGGGAAAAGAATTAGTTCTGCACCCACCCTGGGTGAAACACTGTGGGTTTATATTCCATCCCTGGAGTTCTGGTTGTATTTGTTCAGTCACAGGGATGAAAAATGGCTCTTCTGGTGTTTCCACGCACACACCTGGGCAATGCCAGCCCGGGGAACCCCTCTGGAGCAGGACTCTGCTTCCCAGCCCAATTTAATGGGAATATTGTCTCCTCTTCTGATCAATCCACGCCAGCCACAAGAACTATCAGCACTCTCTCCCCCAGGACTGGTCATTTGTGGGTTTTTCTTGCATTTTTTTTGGTTTTTCCTTCCAATTTACCTCCGAATAATTACCTAAGAGTGAAATGCCCAACCAAGAGCCACTGCCGCCTGTCCTAATGGATATTTAACGAGCCTGTGTTTTATGGGAAGATGGATATTTCATATGTTCAATTTGCATTCATTAGGATATTAATTCTCAGGGGGAAAATGTCAAATTGCTCCACTTTATCTCAGTGAAAATATCCCTCGTGGTGGATGTACCCTGTAAAAAATCATCAAGGCAAAGGCACAATCAAGAGGAAAGCAGACAAAGGAGGCTATAGAGCAGGAGTAAAGAAAATCACAGAAATCATTAGATCATGGAATGAAAAGGGCTTTAAAGCCACCCCCTGCCATGGGCAGGGACACCTTCCACTATCCCAGGTTGCTCCAAGCCCCATCCAAGCTGGCCTTGAACATTTCCACGGATGAAACTTCCACCACCACCATTTCCACACCTCCTGGTGTCCTGTCCCAGGGCTCTCCAGCTGAAAACAACTTTCCCCCTGTCCTCCCCGTTCCTCCTGAGCAGGATGTCACCACACCCTGATGCCATAGACCCATGGGACATAGCTCAGGGTGCCACCCCCAGCTTTGGGGGCTGCTGTGAATACTCCAGCGTGGCTTGGCTGATGTGCTGCTCCTTCCCTGTCCCACAGATTGCAGCGAAGAGAATCCCTGCGAAGGCCTGAGCCGCCACGCCACCTTCACCAACTTCGGCATGGCCTTCCTCACCCTCTTCAGGGTGTCCACGGGGGACAACTGGAATGGGATCATGAAGGTGTGTGAATCTCTGGGTACTTCCTCCTCTCGAGAGAGCTGTAGGTAGAGTTTTCAAATGGATTTAGGTAACTCTTGGGTGAAAACAAAAATGGTTCCTCTTAAGACATCAAGATGAGACTTCCTAATTTAAAAGCCAGGTGTGTTTTCAAGCAGGGATTTGTCCCAAGTGTCACCCAGCATGAAATTTTGTTCTGGATTTAATATTTAAGGACAATTATGCTGGTTTTTTGGCTGACGGGGTGACCATGTGCTCTGTGTCCTGTGCCTTTGGGATGTGTCACAGAATCACAGGATCATGGAATGGTTTGGGTTGGAAGGGACCTTAAAGCTCATCCCATTCCACCCCCTACCATGTGCAGGGACACCTTCCACTATCCCAGGTTGCTCCAGGCTCTGTCCAGCCTGGCCTTGGACACTCCAGGGATGGGGAATCCACAACTTCTGGGCAACACATTCCCCTCTTTGTAGGTGATGTAATTCAGGATCTCTACATTTTCTTTTATCCACCTCAGCTGTACCCACTTTGTGTTCTTTCGGTGTTTCTGCCCTTGGAGCCCAAGCAGAGCCCCATTAATCCATGCCCTGTCCCTCCCTGCTGCAGGACACGCTCCGGGAATGCACTCGGGAGGACAAGCACTGCCTCAGTTACCTGCCCGTCATCTCCCCCGTCTACTTCGTCACCTTCGTCCTCATCGCCCAGTTCGTCCTGGTCAACGTGGTGGTGGCAGTGCTGATGAAGCACCTGGAGGAGAGCAACAAGGAGGCCAAGGAGGACGCTGAGATGGACGCTGAGATCGAGCTGGAGATGTCCAGAGGAGCCAACGCCGCCGGCGGGAGCAGGGGCGGGGCCGTGGCCCCCGAGAGCCGGGCGCTGCACGGGAACCAGGAGCACGCCAAGGCCGTGCTGCAGGGGAAGCACCAAGCCCTGGTGAGAGCCCACACAGAGCTGGGGTGGGGAGGGGATGGATCCCACCAGCCTGGACAGCAGATTCCACACAGGCAGATTCCACACGGAGCCAAAGGGACGGGAGACAAGGAGCTGTCCCAGCCCCCTACAGCAGGGATGTCACCCCCACCCCACATCTCAGTGAGCTCCCAGGGCTCCTGGAGGTGGAGGCTGCTGGAAATGCCATCCTGAATGTTGTTCCAGGGGAGGGTTGACAGTCCATCTCTCCAGTTCATTCCCAGGTTATGGATTTTAAGTTCAGAGCCATAATAGCCACAGGTCCCTGTCCTGCTGTCCCGGCCAGTCCTTGTCATTTATCAGGGCAGCAGGACCAGGGAGCAATCCCATAAAGCCTGGGAATGCTGGCACTGGGAGCCCTGGCACCTCCAGCACAGGATGGGATAAATTCCTTTCACGTGGACACTGCTCAGGTTCTTTTTAATCCCACTTTGGGATTTCCAGAGGATCCTCCAGCAATTCAGTGCTGGTGTAAACCTGCAGCCCCGCCCTGGCTCTGCTTAGGGCATGGATCACTTGGGAATTATCAGAGCCGCCTCAGCAAGAAGCTAGAGGTTCATGGGTTGCTTTTCCAGACACTGCCTGCTCTCTGATTCCTATCAGTCCTCTAGGAAAACAATCAGAAGTGCAGGGGGGAAGGAGGGAGTGAGATAATTGTCTCATCCCATGTCAGCAGCCTGTGATTAAGAGTGAACATGGAATTGCTTTGTCACCATGATCACAAATAAATCTACCGCGAAATCAGTGGGGGCTCAGAGATTAAATTACATTAAATTAGATTTTTGTGAAATCTATCAGCCTCCATTAAGGCAAGGAAAAGGAGATTTGGTTACACAGCAATGGGGAATTGGCTGTTTGAATGTTGTTCCTCACAGACATTCCTGCAAGGAAATGCACAGGTTGCTTTTCTAATTGGGGGAAGAGACGGCACGTCCTTTCACACAGGCTGGGATTGCAGACTGAATCCATTCTCCTTGGGTTCTCCTCATCTTCCAATACTTCCCAAGCACATCAGGGGCCAGGCAGAGCCTCCTGTTAACCCTGGGAACCCCACAGGGAGAGGTGATGAGGGGGAAAAGCGTCTCCATCCTTCTGCTCCGCTTCCCACCATGTCCTGCCACCTTCCCACACAAGCCCAGGCCACCAGGCCGAGGTGGCTGATATCCCACCCATGGTGGTGTTGTGCTTTGGGGCTGTGTCTGAACGATCCCAAACCTGTCCCTTCACAGCCACAACCTTTCCAGCCTCTGTCCTTTCCAGCTGGGAAAACAGCGTGTCCCAGAGGAATCAGCCCTGTGTGGGATAGGAGTGAAATCCTCTTTTTAGCCCTTGAAATGTGCATTTGGTGTGCAGGGCCATGTGTGAGCAATGTGATTTCAAATGTTCAACCGAGAGCTGCAGGCAGAGTCTTTTCTTTGTGGAGGAAACAGTGGCAGGTTTGGTTTTATTGCTGTTACTGTAAGAACTTGTTTATGATGCTGAGGAAACAGAGGCAGGAGGGGATCAACACCTCAAGCTTCCAGCAACCCCCAGAGCTGTGGATTCAGGAGGTGCTCCAGGCAGATTCCCAGCAAACCAGAAGGGCTGTAGCCCCCTCTGCTCAGTCCCTCCTGATCACCCCCCATGCCCACGATTCCCAGGGAATGGGATCGGGCTCTGGAGAGCAGCAGGTGTTCCCCAGCAAGGAGGAGGAGCAGCAGTGCTGTCTCCAAACCATCCTCGCTGTCCAGAGCAGCTCTCCAGGGGGGAGCCAACAAATTTCCCGTCCATGGCTCGTATTTCAAGCACTTATTTCATTTGAAATTTGCCCACGTCCCTAATTCAGTCAGGTCTCAACAGATGAACCCTTAAAAATTGGAGTGGCTGATGTCAAGAAGGGCGTTCTGTTCATTTGTTCCAGCCAGAGACAAACTGAGCTTGAAGAGCCAAATCCTGAGCTCCTTCTGTTGGAGTGCTGAGCGAGTGGAGCGAGACCTTTTGTTCTCGGTGTGGCTCCGGGCTGCGAACGAGCGCCCGGCGGCCCCAGCTCAGGTGATGCCGTGCTGATGGAGCTGATTAGCTGGGGATGGCCAGGGACCAACTGGCACCGGCTGCTGAGGCTTTAATTCATCAGCTCAGAGCCCTGGGTGGCACCTGAGGACTCCTGGGCACAGCCACAGTTGGCAGAGCTGGATGCCAAGGAGCTGTCAGTACCTGCTGGCCCCCCTTTCCCAGCCAAGCTCCGCAGGGTAAAAGCATGGAGTAATCCATCTTGGGGTGTGTGGCTTCAGGGAGCTGAGGAAAGACATTTCTAAGCCAGAAATACAAGGAAAAAAGCAGATTGAACCAGATCCTTGGTGAGCTCCAAACCTGAGGGATCTCAGGACCAGGTTTTGCTGGCGGAGAGGGAAAACAACCCGGCAGAGAAAAGCAAAATATATTTAATTTAAGACATGCAGCTGGGAAAATGTTTTCAATCAGTCACTGGGAGGCTGACGTTAAAGGAAAACCAGAGGGATTAGCTGTGTTTTAGGTAAAAGGGGAAATTGGGACAGGAATGTGTCCAGCCAGGCTGCAGGGCCTGGCCCAGGGGGTTCCTGCTCCCCCAGCACTTGGCCAAGTCATGGCATCACCTCTCAGCTTCTCCATCAGCACCTCAGGGACATCATTTGTGTCCCTAAAGCTTCCTGAGACCCCAGGATGGGTTTGCTGTGAGGTGCCTGAGAGGGGTCAGATCTAAGGTGTGTGGTGTGCTGTGTGTGGGCATTTCCAACCAGACCCACTGCAGTGACAGTGAAGAAAATCCCCTTTTGTACCCCCAACCAGACCCCACACTCCCACCCTCACTGCCACAATGTCTTCTCGTCCCCTCTGCCTCCTTCTTCAGGGGCCAGTGGTGCCCAAAATCCTCCAGGTTTTAGGAGAGAGGCCTCAGGGTCTGCAGTGGTGTCAATGTGTTTAAATGTCTGCCCTGTCAGTGTGTTTTGGGGAGGTAACTCATGAATTTCCAGAAGGACTTGGTTTGGCCCCTCTGTCCTCTGTTTGAGGAGGAGGACGTCACCCTCAGGCCTCCAGAAAGCATCTCCCTGGAACATCACACCAGGACAATGTGAGAAATGCTGCATTTCTCGTGTTTTTAACAGATGGGCCCCTTTTTCCTGGCCTTTCCTTTCTCTTTGTGTGTCCAAGAGCTGGCTGAGCGGTGGGTCATTGATGGCTCCCTTTATTCCAGCTGCATCCTGAGTTCTCCCCTCGGTGTAACTTTGCTGTCCCGCGCAGCCACCGGGGCCCGTGGGGAAGATCCCAACGGGAACACCTGCACAAGGTTTGGAAGCCAAAAGGGAAGGAGTTCCCTGGGAATTCCCCACTGAGGTGACCCCATCTCCCTCTCTCCTCGCTCTGCAGGGCAGTGCAGCCTCCCTGAGGCCCCAGGATTCCCAGAACCTGCTGACAGTCCGCAAGATCTCCGTGTCCCGGATGCATTCCCTGCCCAACGACAGCTACATGTTCCGGCCCGTCACTCCGGCCAAGGCCCCGTTCCCCCTGCACGAGGTGGAGATGGAAACCTATCCCTGCAAAGCCCAAAGAGGTACCACCCACGGGGATTCCCCTGCTCTGACACAAAGTTTTGGGCTCCTCATGACAAGAGGGGCTGGAGTGTGTCCAGGGAAGGGGCTGGAGCACCAGGAGAGGCTGAGGGAGATGGGAAAGGGGCTCAGCCTGGAGAAAAGGAGCTCAGGGGGGACCTTGTGGCTCTGCACAACTCCCTGACAGGAGGGGACAGGGTCAGGCTCGCAGGGAACAGGGACAGGATGAGAGGAAACAGCCTCAAGTTCTGCCAGGGGAGGTTTAGATTGGATTTTAGGAAAATTTCTTCCCTGGAAGGGTGTTCAGGCGTCAGAACAGGCTCCCAGGGCAGTGATGGAATCACCATCCCTGAAAGTGTTCAATAAACCTGTGGATGTGGCACGTGGGGACATGGGGTAGCTCTGCCCTTGGCAGTGCTGGGTTAATGGTTGGATTTGATGTCTTTTCCAATCTTTACAATTCCATGATTACAACCACGGGACAGCAGCTGCACAGGGGGGTTCAGTGGGGAGCAACCAACCCAAACGTGGCCTGAGCAGGCCTTGCTCCGATTTGATTCCATCAGCACGATGAATATTTCCCACACTGTGCATAATTCCATGTTCCCATCACTTTCCAAGGAGCAAGCTGGTGGCTCTGATGTCTGGGGAGAAGCGAGGCTCCCGAGCAGTGCTGGAGGCACGAGGTACAGGCTGTTAGCTGAGGCAGGGGGAGCTGTGCATTCCCTCTGAATGCTGCCTGCGGATCAATAACATCCCCAGCAATAAAAGCCGGAGTCGGGATTGCTTCCGGCACAATTCCTCATTGTTCCAGGCAGGCTGCAGCCTCAGGGCAGTGCCTTTAGCACCACACATCGAGTTCAGAGCTGCAGGAGTTTCTCTGGGAGCAGAAAGATTAGAAACCCCTCTCTGGCTCTTCCTGAGCCTGGCCTTGTAATGAATGTCATGGAGAGACCCCATGGAGAGACCCCATAATCCAGGAATCACGAGTGCACGGAGCCTTTGAGGGGGCACTCATCCACTGCATCCGAGTACATTTCCCTGAAAATGCTTTTCTGTCTCTTTTGTCGAGCTGGTTTGGAGGGGAAATCGATATGAAACACAATCTCTGCCTCTCTAAAAGCACACGTGCTCCTGGAGTGGCTCCCAAGAACTTTTCCCAGCCCGGTCGCCTTTGATCTGGCGTGGTTTGAAATGCAAGAACTGCTCAGTGGGTTTGCAAAGCCTGATTTGCTCTGATTTCCTCAGGAGGAGGAACTCTGTGTTTGTTCAGACTCTCTGGGAGCCAGGTCATGTTCTCTGCCCAGTGTTTGTTATTATTCACCTGCAAATGCCTGGCAAAGGAAAGAAAACAGAGGTTGAGTTTCATGGGCGGCCTCCCGGGGCTGCTTTCCATCCCTGGAGTGGCTGTAAAGCGGGATTTATATCCATATAAAACTGCTGTGACGCTGCCAGGGGTGGGTAGAACCCACCAAGAATTCTCTGATGTTTCCCAAATTTCTCTCCAAGAGCACTGGAGGGATGGATATGATGGATATGACAGGGATATGATGGATATGGCTTCTTACCTGGTGGGAAAACCAGCAGCACCCTGAGCTGTGCTGCTGCTGAGCTGCCCAAACTCTGCTTCAAGTCACAGTTCCATAAATTATGTCCAAGGAAAACTGAGCCCATGGAGACTCCCATGAGCATCTGTGCTTCCATGGGATTCAGGATGTCTGATCTTCTCCCGATACTCCACCGGCCACACAGTGAAAATCCTGTGGGATGAGCAGGTCTCAGGATATTTTGGGTTTAGATGCAGTTTCCTGATTTCCTAGAAAAACAAGAGAAAAAATATCCAGCTCCAGAGATGTTCAGTGTTCCTGAGCATCCAGTCTGGAGGGGGTTTGGGTTTTCTGTATGAGATCTCGATGGAAGGTTTCCAACAGGAGGAAATTCCAACTGAGGACAGGGAGTAGAGCATAGGGTCTGGATTTTATGACCGTGTTTGTGACAGATTTTATGAGCATGTTTGTGACAGAGTTTTTCTGCATCATAAAAAGTACTTTATAAAGCCTGGAATAGCACATGAACAGCACAGGCTCAGCCTGAACCTCTGGATCTAGGAGAGCCCAAAGGAAAAAAAACCTGGGGAGAAGTGGGGTGGGGGTGGGAATTCCTTCTGTGGAGTTCTGGAGAAAAGCTCCACAAGAAAAATTATTAAACACTCATGTTTCTTTCTCCCCACCAACAAATCTGTCTGTGAAATGCAACTGCAATGTGTCTGGATGGCTTTTGTCAGAGGTTCAAGTTCCCTGACCCCTGGGTGAGATCTCTTGGAGTGATGGATAAGGGTGTTTTTAACACGGAGTGGGGCAGCAGTGGAGGAACAGACGTTGGGTTTCAAACTAATGAGGACAATAAATCCTGCAGCCAAAAAACCAGAGAAGCAGGAGATCTCTCCAACAGCTCCCAAGTGCAGTAAAGCAGCACCACGGAGGGGCTGGGGAGGAGGGATTGCCTTCAGACCCAGCCCGGGAGGCTGCACGAAGAGAGAGATTCCAGCCTGCCCACAGCTCAGGGCTGTCAGAGCACTTGGAGCAGGCTCCGAGCTCCTGGTGGGACCACGCTGAGCCAAGCTGTGCCTCGGGGACAGCCCCTGGTGGTGGCTGGGCTGTGCTGGGTGGGAGAAGTGCCCTGGGCCTGCAGTGGTGTCTGCTCCCAGAGAAGCTGTAGAATACCCTGAGTCTGAATGGACCCACAAGGATCAGGGTCCAACTCCTGGCCCTGCACAGACACCCCAACATCTGTGACCTCCCTGCCATCCCTGCTGAGGCTCGAGGCAGGAGACAAGACAGGGGTTTTTAATCCCAGCATCGCCCAAGGGTTACGCTGATGTTCGGGATTTCAGCCAGGCCCAGCAGGTTTTTCCTTCTCCTTCCTTTGTTTACTCCCCTCTGGAAGCATCTGCCTCAAACCTTGAGAGCCCTCAGGCCAAGCAATGACTGCTCCCTCTGTCCTGCCCTAGGGTCCATCACCTCCATCCGCTCCCAGCCCGTGGGGACGAGTTCCTCGCTGAGGGTGCCCGCGGAGTCGCTGCCGCTGGCCGCGCGCTCCCCCGGCCACGAAGGGCGGCACCGCTGGAAGGTCCTTCCCCCCCACGGCACCCCCCGATCTCCTGCTCTCAGCAAGCTGCTCTGCAGACAGGTGAGAGGCCAAGAGCATCCAGAGGTAACTCCTGTGTTGTCACCTGCTTCCTTCCCTTCTTTCCCAGTCCTCCCTTGGTTTCTTTGCTCGGAGCTAAGCGTATGGCCTGTTTTAGAACGAAACGTGCCATAAATTCTAATATACTCCTGTCCCAGCAAAGGACACATGGGAGCCCCTTTTTCCCGACTTCCATGTTCATGGCTGTGCTATTCCAGGAAATAAGGGCTAAAGCATGGAGAGAAAGTGCCCAAATCCATTTTACCAGTGCTGGGAGAAGCCTCCAGGGAGCCCTACACTGTGATGGGTTGTGCTGGCTCAGGATTTGGGGCTGGAGCAAGACCAAGGCCCAGCAGATGCCAGCCCTGAACACAAAGGCTCCTGCCAGCAGAAGTCTGTCCTCTTGTACAGGACGGTCTGACAGGACCGGCATGATGGGGCAGGATTGAGGTGGGGTGTGTTAGACCCACCAACATGGGCTCCCCATCCCTGGGAGTGTCCCAGGCCAGGCGGGATGAGGCCTGGAGCAACCTGGACTGGTGGAAGGTGCCCATGGCAGGGTGTGGAAGGAGATGAGCTTTCAGGCCCCTTCCAGCAGAGTGTGGTTCTATAATTCTGTGTCCATCACTGGAAGTGCTGCTGCCCAGCACATCCCCAGGCTCTCACCCCACCTCTCTCTCCTCCCCTTCCAGGAGGCCGTTCGGACGGACTCGGTGGACGGACAGACTCAGGAGCGCAAGGACAGCCTGCAAGCAGAGCCTGGAGAGCCCCAACCGTCAGCAAAGCAGCCCCAGAGCACCCTCACCCCCAGCCCTCTCCATCCCCCTCTCCCGGCCACCCCTCCACGCTCCCCTCCATCCTCCCCACACCGGCCCCTCGGCCCCCTGGCACGGAAGCACACGTGTGGCCAGCACAGCATTCCCAGCCGGCCACCCAGCCCTGCCAGCCCCTCTGGCCCCGAGGGCTGCCAGGGCGAGCCCTCGGACCTGGCCGACGAGGAGGTTCGGCACATCAACAGCTCGGCCAAAGACTGGGCAGAGGAGCACTCGGACCCCGGCAGCCGCTCCACCTCGCCCTTCACCTCCCCGGCCCCGTCCCCCGTGCCCCTCAAGAACTGCAGCACAAGCAGCCTCTCCCGCAAGGAGAAGGACTTGAAGAAGTTCTACAGCACCGACACCAAGGGCTTCCTCAGCAAGCCCAGCTGGGCCGACGAGCAGCGGCGCCATTCCATCGAGATCTGCCCCTCCGGCGGCGCCTCGGACTGCGGCTTCCAGGACCCCGCCGAGGACAAGCAGCGGCCCCCCGGCCACGTCCAGCCGGAGGCCGACTACATCCACGGAGCCCGGAGGAAGAAGAAGATGAGCCCGCCCTGCATTTCTATAGATCCTCCCATGGAGGATGACGGCGGGGCGGCCCCGCGCACCAAACCCTCCGAGAACACCCTGCTGCGGAGAAGGACCCCATCCTGCGAGTTCCCGGCCTACCGAGAATCCCTGGAGCTCCCGGAGAGCCAGCCCCCGTGCCGCGGGGAGCACCTCAGCGTCCCCAACTTCTCCTTCGAGCAGCTGGACGGCGGCTCCATGAGCAGCCTCTCGGAGCTGCTGGACAGCGGCCAGTCCACGCCAGCCTCCGCGGACTCGCGGCCGGACGCTGAGCTGAAAAAGCCAGAGCACTTAAAAACTCAGTGGAGCAACGGCGAGAGGAGCAAAGAGCTGCTGGGCACTGCCAAGAGCCCCCTGCGGAAGCAGGACTTGGGGCCCGTGACTGTCGCCACAGAAGAAGGCACGGATGACCCAGTATAGCTGCTGGGCCGGGGGAGCGGGGGGGTCTCAAGGGCTTTGTCACCAGTGTGGGGGTCCCAAAGCGAAGGCGCCGAGGGGTCGGGGGTGGCCGTCACCGGGGCCTTCCCCTCCCTGCGGTCACTCGTTGGGAAGCGCTGTGGAAGTTTGCAAAAAAAACCACACACACACACACACACAGGGGAAAATGAGAAAGAAACCAAACGAACGGCTGGACGAAACTGGGGATGGGTTTTTTGGGGATGGGGAGTGGATTTGGCAAGAGGTTTTGGGGTTTCTTTTCTAAGGGGAAGGTGGAGTTGATGCAGGGGTGGCTTCATTCCTCCCACCCCGCTCCGTGGCCTCGATCACATTGATTCGGGTCCGAGGCGGTGGCGGTTGGGATTTGGGGGGATTCTCTTGGGATTTTGTTGTTTTGTTGGGTTTGTTTTTTGTTTGTTTTTTTTTTAAAGATGCTCAGCTTTTCCCGAGGCACCTTTCCGAGCTGTCACGTTACTCCAGAGTGCCCGGGAGCTGGGAGCTGGACATTGTCTGTATATCAGCAGTTCTATAAATAGAAATCCTGTATTTGTGAGCTACAAAATGAGGAAACAAAAAAAAAAACACGTGGAAAAAAAAAAATAGACCCACAAAAACTCTCTCTTCATAATGCACATATTTTTATAGAGAAACAGAGATGCTGTTTTTTGCATTACATGGGTGGTGTTTCCTTGGGTTTTCTGTGGAATTAATTATTCCAGCCATTCATTTTCCAAATGTTTCTCCTCTTTCCTCGCTTCCCTTCCTTCTCTTCCCTCCACCATCATCCCACCAGCTTCTTCTCACAGCCGATGCTTCTGATGTCTCACTCATTTTTCTTTTGTACTTTAGAGGTTGTCCTAATTACAGACAAAAAACCAAATCACTACTGAATTGTAGCCAGTGCAATAATAAGTTATTCATTCTTCTTGTCTGTCCAACTGTCCTGTTGCTTTTTTTTTCTCCCTTTCTTTTTTTAACTGAAATTCAGGTTAAACGTCGCAATAATCTGAACTAACGTGCACAAAGACGGTTTCTTGTGTTACAAAGAGAAGAAACTAATGAAAAAAAGGAAAAAAAAACTACATTTACAGAGAGATTAAAAGAAAAGAAACTGAACAAATAAATAGTAAATTATTTAAGAAATGTATTTTGTTTACTGCAGTTCTAAGTAAATTATTGATACAGTGTGTAAAGGTGTAAAGAGCTGTTGTAGGTGATGTTCTTTGTGAGCATTTAAGGTGATGATTTGTCCTCCTCGTGGCAGAACAACTGCGACCCCTCGGGGCAGTTTGCACTCCCTGCCCTTCCCTCCCCATCCCTGCACCCACACTTGGACACGTTCCCTTCCCAAGGCCCTTCCAGAAGCCTCTAGAGGAATCCAGGTCACCTTTTAACACCACTTTGGGGGGGGGTTTTTTGCAGCTTTTGGGGTTGATTTTTCTTTTTTAGCCTCTGGTCCCTGCCCCTTCCCCACCCCTCCTGCAGGCCCCGTGTCCATGGCACAGCTTGGCCACGGGAAATAGGAGCAGGAAGGAGCCCGTGGCAGCAGCCCGGACATCCGGGGGGAATAAACCCATCCAGTCGTTCCCGTTTGGTTCTTTCCGTGCCGCCTCATATTTATGCATTCACATTTATCTTCTGTTATCGATGCATCCATTACTCCAAAGGAAATGTATCTTGTTTCACATCTATTAAACTGTATAAACTGGAAGCGTGGCCTCCCTTTGTGCCGCAGCGGGGGGAGCCCAGGTGTCCCTGCCGCTCCCAGAGCTCGGCATTCCCTGAAACCTCGCTGCTCAACCTCTCAAAGCTGCAGCCCCCAGGTGTGAACCATCCCTGCTGGAACTTGAGGCTTCTCCCACCTCCCACTGAGCTCAGAGAATCCCTCACCTCACCCAAGAGTCTCCATATGTTGATCCAGCTCCATGCCGGCTGCTTCCGAGGAGCACCTGCGCCGCTGTAATTAAGAGTCATTTAGCATTATTGTAAATAATGATTCTGTCTCGGCGGGATAGCGAGGAATTCCAGAAAAGAGCCATAAAATCCATGATTAACAGTGCTTTGGGGAGGATGGCAAACTCCTTTTGCTGCAGTTTAAGGAGGGGAGGTGAATCCCTCTGCTCCAGGCTGAATCCTGCCTGGAGGCGTGTGGGATGCTCCGGGGTGTCCCTCGGCATAAGGGGACGCTCAGGGTGTCATTTCCTGCTGGGATTATTTAGCTTTGCTGGAAAAGGCCTCAATTCCCTTCTGGCCCTGTGCCTGAATTCCCTTCAGGGGGAAAAGCCTCTCGCCCTGGGGTTGGTGGCTGATGGTGGTGACAGAGAAGGGGGAATAGAACAATTTGGAAAGGCTTGAGGCCACGGCAGTGTCAGAAATGAGTTTGGATATTTGCTCCTGGTTCTGGCTCTGCCCAGGCTCCCACCCTCTGACAAAGCCACACCTTCCCAAACCCCCCCAAAGCTCGTCAGGACCCAAAACAACCCCATCCATGAGCCTGCAGGAACATCCTGGCAGCGTGGGGAGAATCAAGCTCCGACTGAATTTTCCAAGAGCAGAGAGGGACCATGGATTGCTCCCTGATGCCTTTTCTGGGACCCTCACCTGGATGTGCAGGTGCAAAACCCCCACAGCTGCATCCCCAAACCTGGCCATGACCAGAGAAACTATTTAACATCAGCCAGTGTTAATTTTGTTGATTAAATCTCTGCAGCATTAAGCGATTTCCCCCTGGACTGTCTGCAAGCCTTGCTTAAGATCGGAAGCGAAAAGCACCGGGTAAATGCAAGTCATGATTATTTAATTGGATCGATTTCTATTTTGCATTTTTAATGGCCATTCAGTCCTGTCCATTTATCAGCCAGACTCTGTCCCACCACTCTCCATTCCAGCAAACCCACAGCCCGCAGGGATGGGCACTGTTTCCATCTGGGCTGGCCCAGAGCCACCTCGGCACCCTTTGAGGAGCAGGAATCAAACAGGGATTAAAAACCACCATGTCGAGGAGGGAAACCATCACAGGGGCTCTGCTTCAAGGGTAAATCTCAGATGGCATCGATCTGAAATTCTCTTTGTCATGCTGGGGAGGAAAGAAAAGCTTTAAAAAAATACCAACCACCAAATCTGACGCCATCCTGGGTGCAATTAGCCCCAACCTTAATCTGTCAGAGCTGTGAGATCATACAGGTTGCATGAATGCTAATAAGCATTTGATATTTGTACAAGCTTTCTGGGGATGAATAATTCAATTGACTTCATCCATTAAATTTCCCCTATTAAGTTTTCAAGCCGTGGCTGGGTTTTAATGGCTGGGGCCACCTCATCCTCCAGACGAGGGGGCTTAATTAGGAATTTTAGCGCAGCCAGACAGAGCCACGGGGGCTGAAATCTCTGTGGCTCTTTGGGTTTTGAGCAGCTCGTGTCTCTCTGCTGGAACCCCACTGTGCCCCTGGAATAACTGCAGCTCACACCAGGTGGGTGCTCCATCCTCTTCCAGCATTATGGTGCTGCCACAGGCTTGTTTCAGCCCTCTCCATGGGGTCAGCCCCTCTGTGGAGGCTGGGAAGGTGAGGAGGGGCTGCTCGGGATGAGGGATGTGCAGATTTCGGCACCACTCGATGATCCTGTGGGTCCCTTCCAACTCAGGATATTCTGTAATTCCATTCCATGGTTACCTGGCATTCACTGATGCAGAGATGTCACCAGGAGTGTTCCACACCCAGCCTGGGCTGCTCCTCATGCCAGGACCCTTCACTTGTGTCCCTCACTTGTGGGTCAGCACTGGGTTGTTTTTTTCCAGCTGTGGATGTTGGACTATCCAGTGAAAAATAAATCTGTTCACGATGAAAGGGAGAAAATGCCAACAACCCTCATTAAGTCACACCTCAGGGAAGAACCAGATTAATGATTTGAATATTTGATTGAAACCCCCTGGAGCAGCTTATTCTGATTCTGCTTTGCCCCACGTGGAGGCACAAGCTGCCGAGGGCCCGTGGCCACATCTCCAGGGTCTGTTGGATGCATGGAAAACAGCATTCCCACCTGAGTTATCCCCAAAAAATGCAGTCACCACTGGACAGCAAACAGGAGGGCTCCATGCCTGGCAGGAGAAGGAGCTTGTTTACCCTCCCCTCTTCTCCCTGCTTTTATTTCTTATGTCCTTATCAAATCCAGCTGTCCTGCTGGGCACCATCTCCCCGGGTCCTCCTCACCCTCTCCCTCTCCCTCACTCCATGTCAATTTATTCTGACTAGCTCAGACAGAGGCACTAATTAATTTTGCTCATTAACCAAAAGAAATCTCACCAATGATAACGAGTTCCAATGCAAATTAATTCTTCAGGGAAGACCAGGCACTTCACAGCTCCTTGGCAGTGACAGCGTCCTACCCAGCAGGGCCCCTGGCATGGGGCTGGCGGCCACATGGACACAGAGATCATCCCTGGAAGCATCCAAGGACAGGTCTGACAGCAACCTGGGATAGTGGAAGGTGTCCCTGCCCATGGCAGGGGGTGGAAGGGGATGAGCTTTAAGGTCCTTTCCAACACAAACCATTCTGGGATTCAGACACGTAACACAAAACCCACCTGGCTTCACGCAGGTACCTTCCCACCACACTCAATCTCCAGGTAAATACATCAGCAGAAATTACAGCAGGAACATCCCCCTCCGTGTGCTGCTGTGAGATCCCACTCCTTCCCTGTTTGATTTGAGCAGCAGGAGCAAAAAGCAGGGAAGACAAAGGGCAGGGAAGCTCCCTGCAGCCTCCTCGCAGGCAGGGATGAGTCAATGTTGTGCAAACAACTCTAAAAATACAAACGGTTTATTGCAGATTAATGACACCATAAAATAGATTTCACTGGCCATTTACCAGGTGTTGATCATAAATATCTGAGATTCAAAATAAACTTTTGTGCTGTGCCACTGTGTTGTTGTTTGTGTCTCTCCCACCTTCCCCGAGTGCCCGCTGGCAGCGACGGATCAGCCCCGGGGCTGCTGTGGTCGGGCTTGAGCAGGAAATGGAGACAAAGGAGCTGCTCCTGCTCCCTCCCTGCAGCACAGGGTGTCAATTCACTCTCTTTTCCAGGGATCTACTGCTCCTACTGTAATTACAGTGGATGAGCCCAGAGCTGGGGAGATGGGCAGGAGATACATCCCACAGGTATCCCCCGCTGGCACTGCGGCCTGGCAGCTTTGCCCGGGAGGAGGAGAGCCCCTGCCTGCTCCCTCACTCCTCATCCAGAGGCAGTCCCAGGGGAAACAGAGGGAAAAGGCTCACCACCACTCTCCAGCCTCCCTGGGAGCCCCTGGACCCAGAGCCAGGCAGCCTGGGCAGGTCACGGTGCCTGGTTGAGTCAGAAGCTCCCAGTGACAGCTCCAAGCAGTTTGGGTTTTTCCAGCCCCTTGCTCTTCCCGGGAATGAAGCAAACACAATTCCCTCAGCTGTTTGACGTGCCTCCAGCACAGAGGTCAGTGCTTAAGGGACACTGGGAATTGTTCTCTGGGAGCTGGGATCCAGCCTGAGCACAGCACCTGGAAGAGGTGACAAGTCAGTGACCAGCAGGAGCGTGTCCTTCCTCCCTGTGAGGATGGCTGCAGCCCCAAACACCCCTGGGAGGCTTCCCCTGAGTCCCATCACAAATCACAGGATTGGGACAAATCCAGGAGAAGAGGAGAATGTGTTAAATGGCCAAGAGAAACAGCAGCACCGCTAAATAACACCCATGGGGTCGCCATCATCCACCAACCTTCATCATGCTTGGAAATCAAACTCTCTGATGGAGCATTAATTAAGTTTTCCAGCAGGATAAAAACACTTCCTTGCTTGGGATTTCACTCTGCTCACAAAGATTAAAAATACAGCTAATTAAAACAAAGCTGGCATGCAAAGAAGGGAAGAATAAAAGGTCTTGTTATGGCTGGGAGGGGACAGAGCCCTTCCAGAGGCAGGTACAGATGACTCACGGCTGCTGAATAACCCTCCTGCTGTCTCTCTGCCATGGGGAAGGTCTCCTAGCGCTGAGAGAACTCCTCCAGCAGCTGTATATCACCTGCCAGGCAACAAAAATGTCCTGAAATTGGCTCCAAGGTAGCTGGTAGCCAAGTGCAGTGTTAATTAAAGAGCCTCACTAGCTGCTCCAGACAGCTGCTCCAGACCTGCTTTGCTTTCCCCCCCCCACCCCTGATAATTTTCAGTTCAAATGAATTATTTTCCCTGAAGCATTTCTGAAGGGCTGTAGAGAAAGGATAACATTTCAGGCATTCCCTCCCATATTCCTCCTGCTTTCCTGTCCCATTCCTCTCTTGGCCAAATTTGGCCTGAAAAATCAAGTTGAAACAGATATTGACTGAGAGCACATCTGTAGAAACATGGAAGGGCTCCCTTCACTCCTCCCACCCTTCCCCAGAGGGTCTGGCAGCAACCAACCACCCCACAGGCTCCTCACGGAGAGGGGATCAGGGCCTGGCATGGGGAAAGGAGGCGAAGGGACGAACCACAGCAGATGGTGGCCAAGCCGGGGAGTCTCCGTGGCGCTGACGTGTGCGCGGGCAGCAAAGATTTCTGGCGTGAGCGGCGGCACAACCGCGGTCCCCATGGGCCAGCACCGTGTCACCGGCCCAGAACTGTCCCTGCACCGGGCCAGCCCCATCCTGTCACCATCCTGTCACCACCCTGTCACCAGCCCAGCACTGTCACTGCACCGGGCCAGCCCCATCCTGTCACCATGCTGTCACCAGTCCAGCCCCATCATGTCACCAGTCCAGTCCCGTCCAGCCCCATCCNAGCCCAGCCCCACCCTGCCACCATCCTGTCACCAGCCCAGCCCCATCCTGTCACCAGTCCAGCCCCATCCTGCCACCAGTCCAGCACCATCTTGTCACCATCCTGTCACCAGTCCAGCACCGTCACCCCGTGGTCTCTGTGGGCAAACAAGTCGCCCTCAGCAGATTTCAGCAGTTCCAGCCCCTGCAAGGCCTCAGCACATTCATCCTCCTTATTTACACACTGAACTCACCCTTTCCTTTTCATTAGAGCGGGCTAATTAAACCAGCACAGTGCTGTTTCCTCCTTTTCCCACCCGCATGCAGACCCCACGGCATGAGGGCACTTCTCCTGATGTCCATAAGGAAAAATCGCCGTGCTGCGGGCACTGAGAGCCCCGTCCCTCATCATTGGGGGTGACCCTGCAGGGAGCACAAAATCCACCATTTCCCTCCTCCTCCCTGCAAACACCTCCTGGCTCTGGCCCTTGCCCGGCAGCCGGAGCCGCTCTCAGCTCGGCCGGCAGCATCATCTAGTGGCCATGGCCTCGCCACGTGGAATCGCAGGATCGGGAATATCCTGAGCTGGAAGTGACCCACCAGGATCATCCCGTCCAGCTCCTGCCCTGCACAGACACCCCAACAGCCCCACCCTGTGCATCCCCGGGAGCGTTGTCCCTGCAGTCTGGCAGCCATGGGGCCGTGCCCATCCCCTGGGGAGGCCGAGTCCCCGCTTGGGGTTGTTTTAGGCTGATATTAAATAATAATAAATAAAGTTCTGCACACGTGGCGGTGCGAGGATAACGGGGCAGCGCCGGGCGGGCTCAGCGGCTGAGGGGAGCGGGCAGGACCCGCCCGGGGACACTCGTACCGGGGGTGCCGGCTGTGCTGGGGGTGCCGGGGGTGGGGTGGCCGCGTTTTGGGGTGATTTTGGGGATCGGGAGCCCTGCACAGAGAAGCGAAGCGCAGCGCGGCGCCGCGAAGTTTGTCCGCTGCGCCGCCCCGTCCGTTGCCACGGCAACCGGCGCGCCCGCCATGGCGGCCCCCAGCGTGTTCCTGCTGGCCGTGAGCGGCGAGATCGAGAGCGGGGAGGTGCGTGAGACCCCGGGAGAGCACGGGAACACCCCGGGAACATCCCGGAGGGGTGGGGGGATCGCTCCCAGCCCGGTCCGCGCGGCCCCGGCAGAGCCGCCCGGCTTCGGTCTCGGTGCTGCGTCCGCCAGCGCGGGATGAGAATCTGCCCCCCCTGAGCCTGCCCGGCCTCAGCCCCCAAACTCAACCCATCCTCATCCCCCTCAACCCTGCACACCCTCAGCCCCCCATAACCCTGCCTGGCTTCATCCCCCTTAACTCATCCCAGTCTCAGCCTCCCTGACCCAGCCTGTCTGTCCCAGTCTCGCTGGCCCACGCTGCCCTCAGCACCCTGACTCGGGCAGAGCCTCACCCCCAGAAATTCCCAGTGAATTCCCAGTGACAGCCTCTCTCTCTCTCTCTCTCTCGTAGTTCCCGGGATTCGATGACCTCTACTGCAAGTTCTCCTTCGTCTACGGCCAGGACTGGGTCCCCACGGCGGTACAGCCCCTGTGCCCCC
>VZTH01005385.1:0-56865 GCA_013397815.1 Aleadryas rufinucha
TCCCTGCCTGCCTCACCTGTCCCCATCTGCCTCACCTGTCCCCACCTGCCTCACCTGTCCCTGCCTCACCTGTCCCCCTGCCTCGCCTGTCCTGTCCCGGGAGCTCCGTTCATCCCCTGCCGGGCCCGGCCTCTCCGTGCGCTGATGGAGAGGCCGCACACGGGCGAGAGCCTCCACCGCCGGATTTAAATACAGGCTGCATTCGTCTTGCAGCAGGACGGCTGGCTCCTGCCAGCCTCCCCTCCGGAGGACAAGCCTTTCATTATGGATGGGGCTGTAATTTCGCTGCAATTTCCAGAAAAGCGCCTGACTCCTTGTTTAAGCGCCAGCGGGAGTGGGAGCGGGACAAGGGCACGTCGGCGTGTGGCGCGCTCAGTGGTGACGGGGGGGCCCCGGGGGCTGCTGTCCCTTGCTGGTGTCCCGGGGATGTCACCCCTCGGGGGCTGCAGAGCAGGAGCCAGGCAGGGCGGTGCTCCATGGATCCTTCCAGGCTGGCATTCCTGCTGACGGGACACGGTGGCTGTCACCGCCGCTGTCCCCGCCTCACCCATCGCCGCGGCCACCTGGCACAGGGGGATGCCACCAGGGAGGGCCACTGCCCAGCTGAGCCACCGCCAGGGGCATAAATAATTTAATAAAGGAACTTTTGAAATTATATTGGCCTAAATAATATAATAAACCCTAATTTACTCACATTTATCTCCCGGAGTTTTTTGTGAAAGCAGTAATCTTGCATCTTCTACAGTGATGGATTAGCAGGAAGGAAACTCCGCTGGGGAATAAAAACCCACATCGTGTAGTTTTTGACATGTTATTATTCAGTTTTATCTCGGGTTGCTCATTCCTGGGCCATTACTCATGTTCACAGGGATTTTTCTCCCCCCTTATTTATTTATTTTTATCATGACCAGAAGCAGAGATGTCAACAAATCATCCCGCCTTCCCCTGCTCCGTTTGGGGGGACAGTGCGGCATGCCCGGGGGGGTCCTGGTGACACCCCACGCCACAGGGCACTGCAGACACCAGGGAGGGTGGCACCGTGCGGGTCCTGCTCACCCTCCTGCAGCGCTCTGGCCGTGGCAGGCAGGGAGGGACACCACTTAATTAGCCCGTGAGTTTCTAAGAGATCCGATCGATGGAGCAGATCAGAGCTGCGAGTCCTGCCTGTGCTCAGGGCACTTGATTAAATAAACCAGGCGGGGAGCCGGGCTCTGGCAGGGCAGGGTGTCACGGGGACAATGCTCTCGCAGCCATGGACGTGCCAGCGCCTTGTGCCGTGACCCAGGAGGGGTGGCACGGGTGGCACTGCTTCCCTTCCCCGTGCAGGGTGGCTGCAGTCAGCATCGAGGATGTGGGAGCCCTTGGGAGCTTTAATTAATGCTAAAACTCGGCCTTTATTGCTCATTAGCAGTTGCGAGCGGCAGTGCAGGATGCGGCGCCCCGGCGCTGTCCCCTCGGAGGGAAGGATTTTTGGCTGCCTTGCTTAAGTCACTAGGAGGTTATTAAATAACTGCAATTACACGAGGAGTGCCGGGATGGTGCCTCTCATTTATTAGCACTGCTTTGTTTACTCCCAGGCTTGAAAGAAGTGGTAGAATTCGGAGCAGCAGCCAGTGCCCAGCAGAGCCGTGATGGCATCGGAGCAGCCCATCCCAGTGGGATCTCCCAGAGAAAAAAATATTAGGAAAAAATTCTTCGCTTTGAGGGTGGTGAGGCCCTGGCACAGGGTGCCCAGAGCAGCTGCGGCTGCCCCTGGGTCCCTGGAAGTGTCCAAGGCCAGGTCAGACGGGGCTTGGAGCAGCCTGGGACAGTGGAAGGTGTCCCTGCCCATGGCAGGGGCGGCACTGGATGAGCTTTAAGGTCCCTCCCAACCCCAACCACTCTGGGATTCTTTGATTCTACAAAACCAGTCCCCACTGGGGGTGGCCAGCACACCGGGACTGCCCCAGCTCCACTCCCAGGCAGCTCCTGCCCCAGCTGGGGAAGCGCCGGCAGGCGGGAAGCGCTTCCTGCTCTGTGTACAAATACCGAGAGCTCTGTTTGTTTGTGTTCGCTGGGAATGTGCCTGCTGCATACACACACACACACACATAAATATATAAATATATATAGAAATGCACAGGGGCTGGGCTGGGAAGCACGCAGCTCGCAGTGGGAAGGGGTTGGCAGAGCAAAAAACCCTGGAAGGCATCCAAAACACGGGAATGACGGTACATATGAGCCCCCTGGATGATGGGGGAGGCGGGACTGCGTTCCTTTCTCCGCCACTGCTGCAGGCACCATCCGGGGGCTCTGCCAGCCCCTCCTGCCCCCCCCAAAACATCCTCTGCATCATCCCAGTGTAAGAATCAAACGGGAAGAAGCAGAACCCCCTGCAGGGCTGAGCTGGAGGGGGGCAGAGGGGGCTCTGTGGTGCTGCAGGGGGACCCACAGCCCAGCGTCCTGCACAGCCCGGGTCCCGCCGGGGCGCGGGGTTTTTGGCACAGCTCTCCCGCAGCAGTGACCCCGCGGACCCGGCCAGCAGCTCCCTGTTTGCCCAGCCCTCTCCAAGTTTGCTCAGCTCTGGCTGGACGGCGGTGAGCAAACGAGCGGCTGTTTAACCTCGCACTGATGAGGAGCCGGGGAGCACCCCACTGGCGGCTGGAGGAGGACGCTGGGTGGTGAGGGCATGTGGACAGGACAGCGTGTTTGCCAGGAACACCCCTTCGGCCAGCAGTCTTCCAGCAAGCCCAGGCTCTCCGGTGGCACCGGCATCTGTTTTCTCTTGTGTCACTGCCCCCCGAGCTGCCCGCTCTCACGGGGCACCAGGAAATCCCATTTATTGCAGTCAGGGATGTCATTGAGCCAGGCAAGGCGGTGATCAGGGGCTGCTGGAATTGTCAGTGCAGGATGTTCAATTAGAGCTCAGCAAACGCTCATCACTCCCCGCCGCTCCGCTCCGATCCCGGCTCTGCACCCCCAGGCTGCCCCGGCACACGGAGCCGGCTCCATCCCCAGCTCCCTCCTCCAGTACCTGCTCCAGACTCTCAAGGTGAGCACGATGGGGGTCAGCCCCGCTCCAGCGCTGATTACAGAGCCGGCAGGAGCTGCTAAGATTTCTAATTAAGATTAAAGAATGCACGCAGCTTATAAATGCTTCCCAGGAATGTATAATTTGATTTCCTTGTTTTCTCGTGTCTCCTGCTCCCGAGGCAGCTCAGATGGCTCCTGGGCACAGGCTCCAGCTGCCCCTCGCCCATCCCGTGGATGCAGACCCAGGGTCCTGGTGCCTCTCCTGCAGCATCCTGGGCAGGGATGGCCCTGGAAAACACCTTGGTGAAGGTTCTGCAGGTCAGGGAGGACAGGCAGGGCCCTTGGCCAGGTGCTGTGCTCCTCTGGACAAGGAGAAGGCACGATGAGCTCACAGCACTCTGAAAGGGAGCTTGGATGTGATTCCTGTACCAGGAGGGCCGCTGGTGGATCCCGGTGTCCCCTGCCCCACGACTGGTCCCATTCCCAGCCCATCCACCGGCCCAAGGCAAGCCCAGAGCAGGCAGAGAGCTCTCCAGCACAGGTACCTGAGCGGGGGGACAGCTGTGCATCAATATTTATTGAAAACTCCCAGGAAACCTGGATGAAGTGTAATTATCTCAGCTCAATCAGCCCGGATTAGCATAACACCCAGTCACCCATCAGACGGGGGTTTGATTTCGGGGATCAAAGCCGGCTGTAGCCGCTGATGAGGTGGGTGCAGGGGAGGTGGGAGCCGTGTCCTCTCGCCTCTCCCCGGGGTTTCCAGGTCACTTTTCCCTCCCAAAGCCCATCCCACCACGCGCCCACCGCGCTCCTCGCTCGCAGCGTCGCTCCCCGTGCAGCATCTCACCCTCTGCTCCGCTCCCCGTAATTAACAACTAAATATAGATCTTAATTAAGGCACTGATGAATTTAATTTGGAGTGGCATTACTGCCTTAACTTCCAGAGCTCAACGCCTTGTTTGGATAATGTATAATATAAGCTAAATGAGTGCTTACTTGTTACCACCATAAATAATTCCTCACAAATCCCTTCAGATATGTCTCAGTCACTAATCCATCTCCTCCTACGGAATATTCACGGGCACCAAGCCTCTTCCTGCAGATTTTAACATAAACCTTCAAGCCTCGTCCCAAATTCCCCCCTCTGAGCCTGGTGCCTGGTGGGGAGGGAGAAGGGAGAGGTGGCAGCGTGGGGTGGAAGGATGGGGAGTTTGGGGTGAAATCATCTCAGCCCTGAAGTCCCCTGTGAGGAGCCTGGGCTGGGGATGCCTGGCAGCTCCCAGGATGTCCAGGGGCACCACGTCCTGGTGGATGAGGAGTCCAGGTGGGAGTGGGTGTGGCAGCCCCGGCACTGGCACAGACTGGGGGATACAGGTAGATCTGCAGGTGAGGAGCTGGAGCGGGGCTCTGGGGGCACCACACAGATACCTGGATTAGAGCCGGTGGGAGAGCAGCTATCGAGTGCAGCAGGAGGTAGGATAGTCAGGAATCAGCTCCTGCCTTTGATTAAATAACATCCACAATCATTTCCCTCTGCAGAGCAAGTCCAGAGCTGTGTTGGGAAGAGAAATAAACCCCTGCGTTTGCTCTGCACTCAGCCCCGAGCCACAGTTGTGTCTCGCTGCTCAAAGGATTTCTGGGAAAGCTCCACCACTTTTATTCCTTAAACACAGAGCAAAACAATCAATGGGGTTTTGATATCACCTAAGCCCTGCGAACCTGTTCATGGGAGGCGATGGTGAGTGGATGGAGCTGCTACAGTCTGAAAGGGAACACGCACAGGAAAAGCCGCAGCTGGAATTCCCGGCGCTCCCCGCTGCCCACAACAGCTCTGTCCAGATGGAACAAGGACACTCCACTGCCCAGCCCTGGTGTGGGGCCTGGCAGGACCAACTACGAGCCACCCTCTGCTCCAGGCTCCCGCTGGATGCGGCAGACAGATCCCTTTGCTTGCCCTGTGCCCATCGTTTGCTCACACAGATCACGACGCTCCACAAGGAATTCAGTCCCGCTCTGCCTTTTTACGCTACAAGTGCATGAAAACCAGGTCTGAGACCCTTCCAATTCGCTCATCACCGAAAGGAAATAAACGTTTGAGATCCTGCCTAATAAAACCAGCCTGGTGACAGACACACCGTGGCCGTGTGGGTGAGGGAGTGACCTCAGGGAAACACCAGCCCATGGATGGCCGGGCAGGGCGTGGGGGCCGTGGGCTGTGTGACACCAGGGATGTCCTGGCTGCCTTCCCAGTGGGTCACAGGCAGCCAGGCAGGGCTCGAGGAGGGACAGGAGCCAGAGCTGGGCCACCAACCTGCTAATGGCAGAGTGTCACCACCTTGCTGATGACAGCAGCTACCCTGGGTGCCTGGCTGTGCCCTGTGTGCCGTGCCCTGTGTGCCGTGCCCCATGTGCCGTGCCCTGCGTGCCATGCCCTGTGTCCCAGCTGTCAGCGCTTCCCTGGGAAGGATGTGGCCCAGGGCAGAGAGATGAAAGCTGGTTAACCCCATGCTCAGGGCACAGGGACATCCTTTGCTGGTGGGAGAGGACACTGAGATGTGCCAGCCCTGGTCAGGACCACGGCCGGACTGGACACCGCACTCTGCCCGGCCTTGCTCCGCCTGTCTGCTCCACTTCCCTGCTCCCTGCTGTCCCGGTACAAATCATTTGCTCAGATAACAGATGACGTGTTTATCCCAAGGGATACAAGCCTGAATATTAGGATGTCAAAACCAGCTGCATTTGCAATACGTTACTGTCAAATGGAGAATAAAAAGGGAGTTGCAGTTATTTAATTTGGTGCCAGCGCAGGAGAGCGGGAGCAGGGGGAGCGGTGGCTCTTTGCCGAGCTGGGATCTGGACCCCTGGGCCTGCAGGAGCTGCCTGGGGGTCTGGGGAGGGCAGGGGGTGGGGGGCTCGCTGCTGGGAGGATGCTGCATTGCTGCCTCTCCTCCCCCTCACGCCCAGCCTGGGAGCGGGAGAAGCCAGGCAGGTCACGGGGGGCACATGGCAGCTCATTCATCCGTGCCAGCAAAATTTGTACTTGAAAAAATTTGTTGGGAAAAGAAAGGCCTTTTTGAAGACAAACATCCCAGCTCCTTGGGGAAGGCTCTGAGTTTGCAGAATACCAATTAAAAATATAAAAGTGCTTTTAAAAAAATAAATCCATGAAGGCGAGTTCTGAGATCGGGAGAGGGGGCTGGGGGAGGCTGGCACATGGTGTCCTTTGGCAATAACGAGGGCAGGACTGGAGAACAGCCCCTGCTGCACATCAAAGGCAGCAAGGTGTTTCTCCAGGTGTCCCAGGCCTTTGGCCAGGGGGAACTGCCCCGACCTCGTGCCCTGGGAGCACAGGGCAGCACGTGCTCAATGGCACCAGGTCCCTTCTGCCCCCCCTGAGACCCCCTGGGCTCACAGCAGCACTGCCTGCCCCAGGTGACCTTCACAGAGGTGGCAGTGGGGCAGGGGACACTCGTCCTCTGTCACCTCAGGGCCCGGTGAGTGACAGCCCCCCCGTGGCAGGGACCAGAGCCTCCCTGCTGATGCTGAGATAATGCACTGGGTAATACTTTTTGACATATTTCATTGAAATATAACAAAATATTTGCATAGCTTTATTAGATAAAGGGGAGCTGACTGGAGGCAGAGCTCGTTTGGAAATACGATGTGAAAATTCATTTAAAATGAAAGAATCTGGAAGCTTAAGTTTATGGTAATAGATTGATCGCCCAGAGTAGCTAATGACTCCCAACAAATAGATCTCAGCAGCTGCATCCCGTTCCCCTGTTTGGCTGCGGCCCTGGAGTTAACAAATCCCCATTTATGGGGTGAAATGGGGCCGTGGGTGCCAGCCTGACCCAGACTGGGAGCACTGGGAGCCTGTGGCGCACGGGCAGAGGGTGCAGTGGAACGGGAGGAGGAGGGAGGGGATGACTCCGGGGTGAACGCCTGGGTTTAATTTCCATCTCCTGATGCAAAAGCAGATTGAAACAGAGGCACCGAAAAGCTGCAGATGAGAGGTGGGGAAATTAATAATGTCATAGTAATAATAGTAATGAGTGGCTGTGCGTGTGCTAATTAGTTTGGAGCCCTGTCTCCAGCTCGGGTGCACCTGTGCGTGCCGGGGAGGAGCTGCCAGGTGGGAGCCAGCCCTGCTGCCCACCTGAGCTGCGTTTTGTCCTTACGACCAGGGGATAATTGGGCTCATCCAGAGCTTTCAAATAGGGGTGTCCCCCTCCCAGTCCAGCACTGCAGGATCTGTGCTGCGTGGAGGCTGTGCTGCTGGGAGACACTCACCGCTGCTGGAACCCCGAGTTTTATCCAAGTATGTGGAAATTCTGTGTAAAAGGAAAATTGGGTGTGTTTCGGTGGGAGGGGAGATGGAGCCCTGAGTGTGGGCCCTGCCTGGGCAGGAGTGGTGCCCTGGAAATAGCTCCAACACTGGAAATGTCCTGTTCTGTAGCCATTTAAGTGGTCTCTGCCTCGGTGTGCCGGGCACTGGAGCAGTGGGCAGTGCTTGGGCCACCTCGGGACGCTGGCAAGTGACACGGCACTGCCACAGGTCACCACGCCCTGGCACAGCCCGTGGGTGGTCACTTCCAGGGAGCGTGGGAGGAATAACAGCTGCTGCCTTGTGTGGGAGCAAGGACAATGTGGAGAAGGTCCCTGGAGCCACCTGTGGCAGGGATAAAGGCACACGGTGCATTTGTGGCTTTCAGTGCTTGAGCTGAGCGTCTCCTTTTAAGCTGTGGGCAGG
Organism: Aleadryas rufinucha; assembly: GCA_013397815.1. Lineage (NCBI taxonomy): Eukaryota > Metazoa > Chordata > Aves > Passeriformes > Aleadryas > Aleadryas rufinucha. The sequence goes on from VZTH01005385.1 coordinate 7,769, forward strand.
TGTGGGAGGGGGAGCAGATGAAAGAGAGGAGGAAATGTGCCAAGCAAGTGGGCAGCTGCTCCCTCTGCGTCACTTTCCAGTTTTTTGCCTCTTTGGCTTGAGGATTTGGTGAGGGAAAGTCCTGTCTTTGGCTGTGGGGAAGTGCTGGCTCACAAGAAGTTTTGGGGAGGGCGTTGGTCAGTCAGTGGGGTGCTGCAGGGCTCTGGAGCTAAAGGAACAGCAGCTGGTGAGGGGTGCTGAGCCAGGGCAAGGCTGGTGCCAGTGGGACAGGGTGGGGTCCTCGGGGCACTGCAGAGTCCCAGACCCTCCCCAGCTGTGCACTGGGCACATCTGGGACAGGCTGGAAGGGCTCAGAGAACTCATTTGCTCCCTGCTTACAGCACAGGCAGCTTCTCTAAATTGCACCAAGCCCACGAGCAGCCTCGGCTCAAAGCTTTCCTCAGAAACCACCTGCCTGTGGGTTTCTACTGGCACCTGTTCCCTCAGCCCTGGCATTTCCCTCGTGGGGATGGTGCTCAGGAGGCTGAAGACAGAAGCCTGCTGCTCACAAGGGGGGAGTTGGAGATTTTTCCGCACAAAAAGCTGCACATGGGAATAGCGGGAAGGGAGTTTGCTGGAGACAGCTTCCTCATCCCTCACTCCTGTGTGGATGCAGCTCCCATTAGTATTCGGGGCTGGTCGGAGCAGCCACTTAGGCCTGGAGACAACTCTGCACAGGCACGGTGGAAATGTCTTTATAAATGACCGCCGGCTTTGAGTGACGTGCCCTTCTTAAGCTAAATAAAATGAAAGATAAACCTTCTAAAAAATACATGAGCCAAACATCCCTTCCACGCTTCATTATGCAAATGGCTCTGCCCATTGCTGCAGCAATTAGCTGCTCCCTCGTGCTGGGGGCGAGGAAACCGGGCCTTTCTCCTCCTCTTCCTGACCGGGAATGGAAGGGAAAGCGCCGGCTGCTCGTGAATCTGTAATGCTGGAGTGGAGTTTTGGGATGTTCTGGTGTGAATGGTGATCTTTGGTGACAGCAGTGGCTGTGCTGTGCCCTGGCTGGGCTTTGAGCAGGGAATATCCAGGGAAAGCAGCTGGAGAACAGATGAACCCTCGTCCCTCTCTGGCAGGGACATCTCTGGTGGCACGGGGGGCTCTGCTGAGGGTCCTCCAAGGGCTGGCAGTGCTTTTCTTGGAAGCAGGTTCAGGTCGGACATCAGGAGGAGTTTCTCTGTGGAAATGGGGGTCAGGTGTTGGAAGGGGCTGCCCAGGGAGGTGGTGGAGTCCTCCAAGGAAGGACTGGACGTGGCTCTCAGTGCTCTGGGCTGGGGACAAGGTGGGGATCTGGCACAGGTTGGACCCTGCACTCCCCTAACGAGTCCCTCCTGCTCCAGGTATGTGATGCAGGTTCACAAGTTATCAATCTTGCTCTGGAGCCGTTCCATCGGTGAGATCCCTCCCTGTTGGTGCCCGTGCTCTGCCAGGGCCCCTTATCAGGTTTGCAATTTGGGATCTGTGTTAAGTGCTCAGAAATCAATTTTCAGCTTATTTTGTGCTACAAAATTTGCTATGCCTGGATCTCTGATACTAATTGAACAAGAGCAATTGATGTTTTAGTAGTAATTAAAGATGGTAATTATTACCAAATCTCCCCGTGGCCCTGCATGTTTGCTTTGGACTTGTCAAAACTGGAGGCAGGTGGAATCAATCTTAATAAAGTTGGGACTTCAAAGCTGCTTCCTGGTAATGGCTTTCCACAGGGTTGGTGAGGAGTGGAAGGCGGAGATGGAGAGGGAGCCTTGAGTCTTGTAGAGGGCAGGGACATTAACAGGTGCTTTCTAATTAAATGAATTTAAAAATCTCTATCCAAAATGAAAACTCCTCATTGTTTTTTCATCCCGGAGTGGCTGGAAGGGGGTTTGGAAGCCACAGGGGTGTGATGGCTGTCCCAGCCCTCGCTGCTGGCCCGTCCCCTTGTCAGTACTGGGACGGCTCCTGTGCTTGGCTGTGGCTTCTAATGTCACTTATGGTGCTGCCAGGACCGTGCCAGTCCCGACAGGTCGTGCTGGGGGATGAATTGCTGACCTATTTATCAGCACCTGCTTCGCCAGCGTCTTCCCCTCTGCTGCCAGAGCCGAGCCCCCCTCGGGACACGGGGGCTGTGAGTTCAGGAGATGTCCTGTGGGGATGCAATATGGGCAGCAGGGAGGAGAAGCCTCTGTGCAGGAAGGCTGGTGGTGCCCAGCTGCATTTTGGGGTGGGTGTGGAGATGCTCCAGCCCAGAGGGGAGCATGCAGAGACAGATATCCCTGCTGGCTCCTGCCTGGATCCACCTGCTGCTGCCTCTCTGTGAGGCAAATCCACCTTCTTGGCTGCAATGGCTCCTGGCTGGTGTTTCTGCAGGCACAGGCAGGATCAGGCCTGCGAATCGCTGCCTCCGTGTCCCCATGGAAACAGATGCGGGATGCTGCAGAGCCGAGCTCCTCGCAGCTCGGGCTCTGGTCCTCAGCCCCGCTCCCTGGCACAAGAGCCCTTGAGCGGGGGGGGCTGAGCCCCATCTCCATTTTCCCTCAGGAGAGCGAGACCCTCTCTTCGGGGGAAAATGGAAATGCAATCAGATCGGCTTGTGTGGAGCAAATAGAAAATCAGTTTTAATAAAGGCAGGAGAAATGCAAAGCAGCCGCTTGTGACGGAAATGGTGCTAAATAGACACCTCTTTAAGGAAAACTGCTCCGGGGATGTTTATCGGGAGAGGCACAGCCCCGGGCTCCCTCCTGCTCTCCCTTGTGATCCTGGGTGGCAGCAGGAGCAGCTTCCCTGCTGGGAGAGGCATTTGGGCAGCAGCACCCTCCCTGGAGAGGCACTGGGTGCCCCCATCCCCGCAGCCCTCCCGGGGGCAGCCCCTGCGGAGGGGAACGGCTCCCGCCGGCACCGCAGGGCTCAATTATTGCTCAGAGGAGCCACTTTGCCTTTATTGCTTTCATTTATTACCCAGGGGCCAGCGCCTGTTTTCTGAGGCAGCTATCTGGTCACATCGTGGCCGATAAGCAATGCTGGTCTGTCGTTATAAGACAGCCAAAATTTATCACTTTCCACTTATTTATTTATTTGGTGGGGCTCTGGTGGTGGCCTGTATTTTTCTTCCAGTGACGTTTCGCAAAAGGCTTTATTTTCCCGTTCAGCCCTAGGGGAAAAAAGCAAACCCAGCCCAAAAGAGGAGACAGCTCCGTAATGAACCCCACTGGAAGTGAGTGCAGGAGATGAGTTTGTGCTGGGCCCCCACGGAGCAGCCACTGTTTGGTTTGATTTTCCAAGTGAGGTCTTGGGTTGTGCCCAGGTGGTTGAGGTGCAGGATGAGGGGACAGGGCTGGGGTGTGGGATGGGTATTCCCAGTCTGATCCCCTTCCCAGTGGGTGCTGGGCTGTGTGGAAGTGCTCTGGAGGAGCTCCCAGGCGGAGCAGACAGTGTGGGAGAGACCTGTGAGTGTCTGCACGTCTCTCCCTTCCTCTGCTTTCAGCGAAATCCTGGCAGTGAATGAAACAAAACAAGGAGGGATTTAAGGCATGGAGCCTTTATGAGGCCCTGAGGAGCAGGCTTCTGGAAGTTTCCCTGGATGAGGTTCCAGGAATGATGCACTGTGCGTCTGCTGGGCTGCATGAGGGGGTTCTGAGCCTGTTTGGAGCCGGTGGCTGGGCAGGGCTGGGGGCACATGGGGCTCCTGTGTCACCACACCGAGAGAGGCCTTGGTTCTCCAAGGCTCCCTCTGTGACAGCACCTTGAAAAGGCCATTGCAGGGTCCCCCAGTGCCAGCTGTTCCAGAGCCACCTCTGGGATGTGGAGGCTGGTGCTGGCACCCCTGGGCATCCTCAGGATGCTCCTTCCCTGCACTCAGCAGGGCAGAGCCCTGGGGTTCGAGGATCCATAGGAGCCACCATCCCCAGTTCCTGCTGGGAACCAGTGGATTTAGCACCTCAGCCCTTCTCTTTTCCCCAGTCTGTGCCTTTCCTCTCTGGGAAGCTGCTCTAGGGATAAAGGACAGTGTCTCCCCTTTTCCACCAGTCTTTCCAGAAGGAAAGAGTTGGGTGTTTGGAGGGGCAGGAGGAGTGGGAAGGCACACAAAGCCGAGGCGGGATCAGTAATTGGCCAGCCGTAATTTCATAATTCATCTCTGTGAAACACAATGAAATTAAAAGAGTTTAGATTCCAAAGTGTAATGATCATCAATTAAATTCTGCTGGGGCTGAGCTTCCCTCTCATTTGAATTTTATTTTATTATTATGACTTCTCTGTGATTGCGAGAGGATGAAAACAAAAGCTGCTGCTGGAGGTGGTGGCGGTGGGGAATTAGAGCCGGCAATTACTGCTGGGTGACAGAGGAACCGAGGGAGAGGCGGCGGCTCCTCGGCCCGCACCAGGCACAGGCAGGGGCATCCATCATCCTGAGCCTAATCAGTTAATGCTGATAAACTGCCAGCAATAACTGACAATTGAGCTGGGGGCTCTGGGCTCGGAGTTCATTCATTTTGAAAGTGCCATAACTAACCCATTAAACCCAGAAAAGCACAAAAGCAGAGCCCCGGCCCCTGCCTGCTGCCCTAATGAAGGCTGCTGTTGATTCTTTTAAGTGTGGATGATGATGTGTTTAGTGGCTATTGATGCCAGAGGTTTAGCCCGGGCTGGAAAAGCCGCTTGACGCTTTGAAGAAAGGAGTTTGTGTTTATCCGTGCAGCTCTTGCGCTGGGCGCCGGCTCCTGCGGTAATCCCGGGGAGCCGAGGCCCTGCGGGTCCAGGGCTGGGGCTGGGCTGGGTGCCTGGAGGATCCCGCTGCTGAAGTGTGTGCGAGGATCGTGTAACGCTGCTGTTCCCTCGGGAATTCCCTCCGTGGGGTGGGTCCTTTTGTCTCTGTTAAATTCCCGACGCAAAGGAGCCGGGCTGGAGGGCAGAGCTGCGGCGGGTGCTCGCTGGCACTGGGGATGGTTAAACACATCCAGCAGCACACACCTCAGTTCCTCCAGGGAAAGGCGCCTGAAGATGCTGGCTGGAGCTGTGCTTTCCCACCCTGGACTCCGTCCTGCCTCTCTCAGCGCTGGCAGAGAGCGCAGGGAAGGGTCTGACCCACGGCACACAAATCACGGGAGCTGATGTCCGCAGGAAGCTCCGGGCACCGAGGGGTTTGGGGGATGTCTGGGATGATCACTGCCCCAGGCCCGGGGTCACTTCCAGCCCACACAGCCCCTGGGTCTGGCCCAGCTCTCTTGGCTGTGGCCTGGCTTCCATCAGAGGGGACAGAGGTGTCCTGATTTATATCCCCAGGGGGTCTGGTCAGCCAGCACTCCACGAGGAATGGCTTCTCCCATAAATTATACAGCTGGAGAGTGGCTGCTTTTGGCTCTCCATCCTGTGTAACAGGGACTGGAGGAGTTCCTTGACGTGCTTTTCTTGTAGTGGGGGAGGTTTCCTACCCAGACACCCCGCAGTGGTTACAACATTCCAGCTGCTGAGATCTTTTGCCCAGCTCCCGATGTTTCATCCCCCTCAGCCTGGTGCGTGGGCTGCATTCGTCTGGCTCCTGCTCCCAGGCACTGGGTTTTTTTCCACCTTTGTTGTTAGACTGAAGAGCCCTCTATTATCAATTTTTTTTGTTCTCTGTGTAGGTATTTAAAGACTTTGATCAAGTCACCTCATCACCTTCCCTTTGTTAATCTGCAGAGACTGAACTCCTTGAGACTTTTGCAATGAGGCAAGAATTGTGCCTCTGTGTCCCTTGGCTCCTTTGAAATTCCCAGCCAGAGAGTCGAAGGTTGGGCACCTGAAAACGAGAGGGTACCTGGAGAACTCGCCCCATCGGGGCTCTGCGCTTCTCGCCTGCTTTGCAGTGGGCTTTGACATTGTGCGAGTGACTGTCGGGAAGTTTCTGATCGCGTTTTTCCTTTTTTCTCCCGTGATGGATAATAACTCCTTCTCAGAAGCAGATTTCCCAGGGAAACGCTGTCTCTTCTCTGAGTGTGCTCTCTGCCCTGAGCCAGTGTCCCCATGCTGGGATCTGTGGGGTCTGTGTCCAGAGGAGCTGGGGAGTCGCTGCTTCTCCCCATCCCTCCCAGCGTCCCATCCTCCCCACATCCCGCTCTTCTCCTGCTCTTTCCCTCTCAGTGCCGCCCGGAACCCCACTGTCTGTGTTTGGAGAGCAGCACCTGGGAGTTATTTTCCTGGAAAACCGCGGTGTGTTGGCTCTGGATGCTTTCGTGGATCAGTCCAGGAGGACTGGCTTTCATGTGGACCCGGCAGACCCCTCAGCACGGCGCTTTCGGGAGGTTGAACGGGCTGGCTCCAGGGAAGTCTCCTGGGAGCCCACTAAAGCTGATCATCAAAGGTGTTTAGTCTTTGCAGGAAGCAGGATTGCGGAGAGACTAAATGATTCTGAGAGGATGTTTCACCTCAAAGAGGTCTGTTTTCCAGCCTGGCTCTGCATTTCAAACCCTCGCTGCGCTGTGAGCCCGGCTCGGTCTCCAAAGGACCAAAGTGCAGCGCGTTTGATGCATTCCAGGCCCGGGATTGCCTGGGCTGTGGCTCCGAGCTCCACAGCGGGGTGGTGGCTGTGCCAGCCCTCGCCACGGCTCTGCCCCTCATCCCCCAAACCCCCCTGGCTGTGGGGATGCCTCTCCTCGGGCGCTGGTTGGTGCTGTGCTCGCCCTCCCTCGCACCCACGGGGCCTTCCTCCCTCATCCTCCTCTCCCCGGCTGCCCTGGTGTAATGAGTTGTCAGGATGGTGAGGATGGACGGGGCGCACCGGGTCCTGATGAGATGATACAGCAACAATTCCATTTCATCTCGAATTTGACATTAAACTTTAATAGTCTCAAGGACAAGAAGCCAAGAGATATCAGATGTAATGAGATAAAGCAAAGTTTCTCTGACAGCAAATTTGATCACAAATGGGCTCTGAGATTGCTTCTTTGATATAAATGAAACATAATTCATCTTTCAGTGCCTTGAATGGGCTTCGAGGCCATGTATAATAACAGTGTCGCCATTGCTGGCTGTGACAAGTGCCAGCGTGGCACCGGCAGGAAGGGCCCTGAGACACTGCTCGTGCTCCTCCCTGGCCCTGGGTGGGACATCGGAGTGGCAGGAGCTGGTGAAGGGAGCCACAGGCAGGGACAAGCAGCACTGCTGCTCCCCAGCACGGCGGGCAGAGGCGCTTCCAGCATGCTCCCGGAAAATCAGAGCACCCCGGTGTGTCTGGGCTGTGCTCCTGCATCCCAGAGGCTCCTGCATCCCAGAGGCTCCTGCAGCCCTGTTCCAGGGGGCTCAGGCAGCACTGGGGGCTGCTGGAGCTCTGGCACCAGCCCTGCCAGCCCAGGCAGGCAGCTGTGGTTTTCCAGGACTGGAGGGATGCTGGGCACAGGGAGTTTTCTTTCCTGTCCGGTGCCTGCCCGAGGGTTTGCCCCTCGCGTGTTTGTGTGGCTCTCCCAGCAATGCCCACCCCCTGTTTGGGGGCTGCCCACCCCCATGGCTCTGAGCTGTGCCACTGCCTGCTCAGAGCTTCCCCCTGTGTCACAGGGATGTTGGCATTCCTTCGGGCACAGATAAATGGGCACTGATAAATGGACCCCTCACGTTTCTCTCCAGTAGCAGCAGTGAGTGCTGAGTTCTGTGCTCTCAGGGGTTGTGTGAGTTTACTCCTGATGTAAGAACTCACCAGCTGAACTCCTGTGCTGTGTGGAGGGGTTTCCAGTCACCTTTTCATCTGGAGGCTCTGGACTCACCTGGCCAAGCACCAGGCAGGGCACAAGCTGGCCTTTCCTGGTGCCCCTTGGCACGGCATTCATGGTGGTCCTTGTCCCCAGGGGGTGCAGGGCAGGATGAGCAGGCCTTTCTGTTGCAGTTGCAGACACGTTAAATATCTGTGGAGAAATGAACAGGCCCTTTTTGCATGATAAAGAAGCCTGAAAATCGAGGATGGCAGCTGCTTCATTTCCTGTTGTTTTTTTTTTCAAATTTTTATTATCATTAAATTGCTTCCAGTGACCTGTAATATTTTTGTACAGTGGCAATTACAGCTCTTGGAGGATTAAACCGTGTTCACACACACACAGAGCCCGCTGGCTTCATCTAAAGGGCAGAGCCACGGCTCCCTGGTGCGAAGGCAGCTGCATCCCCATGGAACAGCCCCTCTTCTGCCTGCCATTCCCTGCAGTGGCCTCCAGCAGGGCTGTGGTGAGGAGAATTCTCACCTTGCTGCTCTCCTGGGCCAGGAGCACAGCACCAGTGTGATCCAGCGTGGCTGTGCAGCCAGAGATTCCTCATTCCCTCTTCCCCCCGCGCCGCATCGAGCTGGAGCGCAGGGGTTGAGTGCCGGCGGCTGATGGGGTCCTTCCTGCCTCCAGCTCCTGGTGAATATGAAAAGTCGAATTGATTCCCTCTAATAAATGAAGCAGTTGGATGTCTCATTTGTAACTTGACATCCACGCCGGCGCTTCAGCTGCTGCTCCTCACCCCTGGCTGGGAGATGCACTTATTAAGACGGTTTTCTGCAAAGCTATTGCCGTGCGCCGGCAGCCAATCTATCCGCAATCGGCTCCGGGTCGGGAAGGAGCTGCCGGCGGGGGCAGAGCGGGCTGGGGTGGGAGAGGGCTCTGGGGGGCTGTGCATGGCTCTTTTCTGCCCAGAGATCAGCGTCTGCTTCCCCCACCATCACTGGCAGAGGCGCTCCCCGTCTCGGCAGTGGCTCCGGTGCGGTTGGTGCCGTGCGGGTGTGTCAGGACTCGGTGAGGGGTGTCTGGTGCTGTCTGGGGGCTTTGTGTGCCCGTGTGGCTGCTCCACACGCTGCAGTGGCCACGTGTCAGGCGTTGCCTTGGTGCCCAGCTCCAGTGGATGTGATGGAGGTCACGAGCTCTGCCCCTCGTGCTGCCCTTTGTGCTGCCAGGACCTGGGGGCAGAAGTGGCTGTGCCCACTCCCATCCCCTCCCCTCGTTGCTGCCGTTCCTCCGCAGGGCTGAAAACAACCAAGATAAATCAGAAGCCCTCCCCTGGCCTCGGCAAGGTGCTGGGAACTCGGGATGGGAGTTTATCCATCCTAAATAATAATGCACTGGAGCTGCCAGCTCCCCGCCGGCTCCATTTGCATGATGCTAAAAATCAATGACCCGGGTGACTCTGACGCGTGGAGAGGAGTCCAGAGGACTCGGAGCCGGACTGTCCAGGGATGCTGGCAGCCATTAGCAGTGAGGAGGCCGTCACGGGCTGGCCATGCCCTGGATTTCACACCAATCTAACAAAGGGAGCTGGATGCTGCCAGTGCAGAGCTGGGGCTGATTAAATCTTTGTTTAAGAGCTCCAGAGCTCCATTACCTACATCGGGAGGGAGTTAATTAAACAGGGAAGGTGGGAGGTGGCGGCTGAGGTGGCTGAGGGCATTTCCGTGGAGGCACAGCTCCGGAGCAGCACGGACAGTGCGTCAGACAGGAGCCAGCCCCCAGCACCGCTGTCTGCTTGTGCCAGTGCCAGCGCTTCTGGGGGCAGCTGGAGAACTCCAGTGTGGAGCCACCTCCTCTCCGGCCCCTGCTTTTCCTTTCTTTCCCCCGTGGAATCTCTGGAAAATGATATTTTTCCCAGGAATTCCAGCGGAGCTCCTCTCCAAGGCCAGTGCAGCTGCTGCCTCGCCAGGCCTGCCATTTGTTTTTGGGATACTGGGCTGGAATTGGTTTCCACATCCCTGTCAGGAGTGGGAGGCTCCATGGCAGCCACCCTGCTGCTTCCATTCGGCTGTGCGAGGCCATAGATTAGATTCCTGTTTGCTTCATGGAAGATCCCTGGTGATATCAATTAGATATGTCAGAGGGACCCGGGGGAATGTTTCTTCTGTTATTTATTTATTGGCGTCGGAGCCATTGCAGGCTCCCAGAGCGAGACACATAATGTCTCTCGCCTTTCTTCACTCACACTCCCTCTCCTGCTCTTTATGGCTCCTAATAAAGCCCAGCAAAGGTTATTTCCAGAGGGGAGAGGCTGCTGCGGGGCCGGTACCCTGCCGTGCCGGAAGGAGCATCCCTGCTCACAGGGCTGGGCTCGTGCTCACCCTCCCTGAGCCACAGCACGGATGAACTGCGGCACCTTTGCCCTCACTGCACGCTTCCAAGAACCTCCTAATTCCCTCTCCAGCACAGCTGCCAGCTCAGAGTGTCCTGGACAGCCCTGGAGTGGGACAGAGCCAGAGGCACCACTCAGCCCTGGCAGGTCCCGAGTGCCGCCGGCTCCTGCGGCAAGAGGCACCAGAGCAAATTTAATGAGATACGCGAGAAAGTGGTGCAAATAATTAAAATCTGTCAGGGCTGGAGGCAGAGAGAGGTGGGGGGAATGAAAGGAGCCTTGGTGATTCCTGGATGCATCCACTGAGCTTTATTGTGGTGCTGCAGCCCTGGGCGGGTGCAGAGACAGGGAAATGTCACTTCATGATGTCGGATTCTGTGTGGCACCTTGGGGCAGCCTGTCCAGGTCCCTCCTCTCCTGCAGGGAGCTGGAGGACCAGCAAAGTGAGGATTGGCTGAAGAGGAAAAGGTTTAACCAGCCTGAAACTTAATGTTTGTCTTTGAAGTCCCCAGGGAGGGATGCTGGTCCCCAGGAAGGGATATCTGTGCCCAGGGTCTGCAGAGCTGCTGCCTGTTCACCCAAATCCCATGAAATTCCCCCAAAAGGCGCAGTCCTCCCGCTTTAGATGAAGCTGCTGGATTTTGCTCCGCAGTGTTGGAGTGTCCCTCTGAGTTACGTGGATCCTGCAGCCCGGCTGCTCTGCAGGGCCCGTTAATCTGGTCGGGATAAAATACCGCTGGCTCCTGTCATCATCCGTCTCCTCTTCCCCCCGAGGTCAAGTGGGGCCCTCCCGCCCATCCCAATGAGCAGAGCAGCCCATAAAACATGCTTTATGAGCGCTGCCTAACGAATCCCTCCCCTGAGGCCTGTGCTGCCAGCCTGGAGCTGGGCAGAGCTTCCCTCCATCCCCTCGGAGCGGATTTCCGTGGGGTTCTGGGGGGTTTATCCCAAAGCAGTGGGGTTTCTTAGGAGCGGTCACTGCGTGCTTTAACTGTCCCCAGGCTCTTGCTGGGGTCCCTCGTGTGGAAGGGTGGGGACGATCCTGTGTCACCCGCACTGTGTTGCCCATCAGGACTGGGGGGTCCTGCCCCTGCAGCCCCCCCGGCTGTGAGTGAATCACTGCACCCCCAGCTCGGAGCTGCCCGGTATCAATGCCCCGGTTCACTCCAGCTCCATCCCTGGGAGTGAGTCCCGTTTGAATGTTAATGCCTCCAAGATGAAACCTGGCTGATTAAATTTTAGACTTGCAAATGGGTTTGGTAAACAGACGTGGGGGAAGGCGGGACGGAGCTGCTGCCTCATCGCAGATACGGCGAATAGCGGCACTTTGTGATTAGGTGTGAGATTCGCTCTCACAAAATGGGAGTCTCCAGGGGCTCTTTTCTGGTGAGAAATCCTTTAAGTGCATAAATTTATGGCAGTTCTTATTTCCCCAAACAAAAAGCGGTCCCAGGCTGTTGTGGGTGGCTGAATGGGCAATAAGGGAATGAGGAGCTGGAGTGGATGGGAGCCCTGGCTGGGGGCCTGGCTGAGGTGGTGACCACTCACACCCCACCCAGCACGGGGGGGCAGTGGGACAATGGGTCACAGTGCTCAGGGGAAGGTGGGTGTTGTGGGAAATGCCTCTGAGGCTGGGATTAATCCATCCTCGGCTGCACCCTGCGGCTGCTGGTGCAGGGAATGGAGAAATAACGGGCAGGGAGGGATGGAGCCTTCTGCTCCTGGGGAAGCACTTGAGCATCATCATCTGTGGGTGGGAAGGCGGAGGCGGGGAGCAGAGATGCAGCTTGGCAGAGAGATCCTTCCCTCCTGCCGGCCCTGGCAGCAGCCTCCGTCTCAGTTGCAGCCGAGGATGGATTATTCCAGCTTGGCACACGGGTTTCTTTTATTTTCCCTATGAAAAAGCGAGCCTGGATTTGAAACACCTTTAAAAATGCAGATAGTGGGGCAAACCGCCGTGACCCCTGCGCACGATACAGAGCAGGACTTTAGTGAGAGCCTCGCATTCATTCTTATCTGGGGCGCTGGGAAATACTGCGAGGAAAGCAGACAAAAGGAAGTGCTGAAGCTGGAGCCTGGATTTAGCACGTATTAAACCATTTGTCTTTTGCTCCACTGCTGAGCAAGAGCACCTGAGGCTGCTGCAGCCCCAAAATCTGGGGAGAAAGCCAGCAGAGGCAGGCAGGGTCCGAGGGGAGAGGGCTGCTGATCTGCGTGGCAGAGCACAGGGGCTTTCCTTGACTGTGGCAGAATCTTCCCAACCTGGTGGGATTTTGGGAGCAAGGAGGTCCTTTGCTTGGCACCTCTGACCATCTACACGTCCTACCTGAGAGGAGGGTGTAGCCAGGTGGGGGGCAGTGTCTTCTCGCAGGTAACAAGCAGTAGCACAAGAGGAAATGGGCTCAGGTTGTGCCAGGGGAGGTTTAGATTGGATATTGGGAGCTATTTCTTCTCTGAAAGGGTTGTCCAGCCCTGGAAGGATTTAAAAGTCCTGTAGATGTGACACTTGGGGACAGGGTTTAGTGGTGGCTTCGGCAGTGCTGGGTTGGGCTTTTCCATCCTAAACAATTCTATGATCTCTCTCCCCCGACCCATTGCTCTGCTGAGCATTCCCTGGGATTGGATTCTGGGGCTTCACATCATGGCCTGCCCTTCTGCTGGGGAGCTGTGAATGTCCATGGAGAGCCACAGCTCTGATTCACCTGCCCGAGATTGCCATTGCTTTCCTTGTTCTGGGTATTGAAACATTCATCATCTGTTCATTACAGAGCAATCTCCAAATTATCCCGGCTCTGAGCAAACACGGCTGCACTCGCTGGGGCATCAGCAGGGATTGATATTTCCTGTGCCCACTGCAGCTCTCGGGGAGGAGCTGGTGCTGAATCCTCATCCGTGCAAGGCAGGTGGAGGGATGTCCCACCTGCAGGAGCGCCGGGAACACCCGGCTTCGTGCGGCGCCCGAGGCAGGAACAACTCGAGACGGGGCTGGTTTGGGTCCTGGGCGTGGAGAGCACCTGCAAATCCATGGATGTGGGAGGGCTGCTGTGGGGGCAGACGAATGGAGGCGCCTGGCAAATTCCCCAGAGGAAGGGATGGAGTCGGTGGGGTGCCGGCTCCCGGCCGAGGCGGGCAGGCACCGTGCCAGGCACCAGCACCGCGAGGCAGCACCGCAGCCCCCCACCGCCATCCTCACGGGCGCAGCCTGGGCTCGGTCTGACAGGATTCCTGGGAAAGTATTTTAAATAATACATGAAGTTTCCGTGCAGTTCAAGGCTCGCGCGCTCGTTTACCAGCAGCTGCGACGTGTTACCGTCTGATAAACACGGCTGTTATATATTATGTATATCGCATCCCGGTGCCAGATTCGCGGGGAGGTGTCTCCGGTCACACAGCTGGGCTGTTTGCTGTGCATGAGGATGAGGCTGCCGGAGCATCCCCGATGTAAACACTGCCGGGAAGCTCCGCTCGGAGCCGCCCCGCCGTGTAGTGGAAGAGAGTCTAATCGCTACATCTAATTACTGAGACGGGGAAATCGATACGGAAGATTTCCAAGTGTCTTAAAATATCCTGAATTCCCTCCCTTTCAGGCGGCTGCCGGCTGGCTGCGGCGGAGCTCTGCAGTGTGAGGGTGGTGAGGCTTCGGGCCGTGGGGCTTGACCGCGTGTGGGAGGGCAGGATTTGGGCTGAGAGGAGGCTTGGCTGCCCCTGGGCCGTGGGCAGCGCTGACAGAGGGAGGGATGGAGCTGGCACAGTGGGCTGGAGGGCACCTGGACCTCTGCTTTAGGGGGCAAAGCTTTCAGTCTGGGGCCTCAGCTCCTTTGGTGGGAGTCTCTTGGCTAGAGGAGATGTGGGGACTGGAGGGCACCCATCCAGGCTGGATGGGGGTGGTGACAAGGAGGAGGAAGCTGTGTCGGGTTTGTTTTTGTCTCAGGCTTTTCAGAACTCAGGAACAAACATTTCCTACATCCCACAGTGAATACTCGGGGCTCAGATTTAATCTCCCATTTATTCACATGCTGATGAGGCCCTGAGCATCCCTTTCCAGGAGCTGTTGTCTGAGCTTCCCCAACCCCTTTCTCAGCCAAAAAAGCCTTGTAGAGGCTACAAGTGGCCTTGGCTGCCTTCCTGCCCAAGCACCAAGGACATGTCTGGGATCAGGGGGGTCAGTGCCCCCCACATCCCATCCCCATCACTCCCACTGCAGCGTCCTCCACCAGCTCTTCGTTCGTGCGCTGTGGGGGAAGCGAGCCAGCTCTTTAATGAGATGAGCTCGGGCTCTTACCTTGCTCGGCAGCTAATTGAGGTGTGCGAGCTGCTCTCCTGTTAGGCAATCACCGGGAGTTTGTCTAAATCCATCGCGGAGCAGCCGCCGGATCAAAGGGCCGGGCTCTCCAGCCTGCCATGCCCGGGCTGCTGACAGTGCCTGCTGCCACTTCCCTGAGTGACTGCTTGACACAATAAATCTGTGGGAGATGGAGGCAGTTCTGATCTGCTGTCATCTTCCCCAAATGCTCCTGATGCATTTTCTTTCCTCATTACACATGAGATGTCAAGTCCTCACCTGCGAGAGTGCAACTCGACATCTCCCCTGCACGTCCGCCTCCCCCCAGTAGGCTCCCGGCTGACAGGGTCCCTGTGGGGGTGGCTGCTGGGGTGAGCTGTCCCCCACCTTCCCAGCGTTCTTCCCTCAGCCTGGCACTCTTCAGAGTGGCTCCTGTCCCGTGCTGTGCCCCTCTGCCCCCCATGGATGACAGCATCCAGCCTGTTAGAGGGGTCCCTTCAACCAGAACCCGGGTTGTTGGCTGGCTCATCCTCCCCTTTTTTGGGATGAGCCTCTTTGGTGCCTGCAGGTGTGGAAGCAGCCCTGTCCCTGGGGATGATGTCCTGGCTGCAGGTCTAGGAGCCCAGAGCTCTTGTGGGAGCCAGCCAGGGCTCAGGGAAGGGCGGCAGAGCCGGTTCACCTCCAGCACGCCTTTGCGGAGGAGAAGGAGCAATTAGCAGTCTGATAGCAAGATTAATAGCAGATGCTCATAATTAACTCACTATGCATGTAAGCAGCTATTGTCTCCATTTTACCCTGCGTGGATTGATATTCAGGAGTGACTCATTACAGAGACAGAACCGATTTTGCCTGCAGAGCGCAGCCACCAGAATGGAAATTGCAATTAGAGTTGGCTGTGTCCCTGCCAAAAGCTTGAGGAGCAGGCGCTGGGGTGGGACAGGCCCCCCCCGCCTGCCCTGGGGGGCTGCCCTGAGCCCCCCGAGCAGTGTCCAGGGCGCTCCCCCTGCTCCCAGCTCATCCCAGAGGTTTATGGCTGCGGAGCTGCTGGGCTGGCCCAGCCCGCTGCTCAACGGAGAGATGAAAAATGGCTGGAGAAGCTGGAGAGTGGCCAAAAACTGCCGAGAGTTGCAAAGGGAAGCAGAACAAAGCGAGGTCAAACGCTGCGGCACTCTCCAAGCCAGAAAAGCCTTGTTTTTCACCCAGAAATGCCATCCTGGCTGGCCCTTCCCGTGCTGGTGTGCCAGGTACCCTGCGGCAGCAGCGATGGGGACTTTGCAATGTGTGACTCCCCCAAGAAGGGCTTTGTGTGGCTGTTAAAGGGTGCAAGAGCAGCTTCCCTGTGCCTGGTGCTGGTTTTGGAGGCAGGAGCACTCCGGGGTACGTGGTCTGTCCCTGCCTGACCCGTGGGAGGTGCCCCAGCCCCACTGGGTTTCCAGCACATCGATCCCATCAGGGCCCTTTAAGCACAATCCCTCCCGGTTCTGGAAGAACCGAGTTCCAGCCAGGACACCCGTGTCTGTCTCGAGGCATCCCCTGATCCCAGGAACCTCGTCCAGTCCTGGCGAGGCCCGGGGCTGTGAGCTCTGTAAGCTGTGTCTGTGTTCGGTGCTCGTGGCTGCTGAGCTGCAGGGACTCGCTGGCCCGGCTCCTTTGGACATCCCGGTAATTNGCCGGGGCTGTGAGCTCTGTAAGCTGTGTCTGTGTTCGGTGCTCGTGGCTGCTGAGCTGCAGGGACTCGCTGGCCCGGCTCCTTTGGACATCCCGGTAATTGCCTGTGTCAATTCGCTTCCCTGGAACAGCTTCTCTAAGGACGGCCCTCCCTGGGGAGAGGTGCAGAGCTGCTGCTGCAGTCTATCTTTTGTGTGTGTTTTTTTTCCTCCCTGCTCACCATCACCTCGCAAAAGTGAGATTGAGGCAGGAAAGGTTTATTTGTGTAACCCCGTGAAGTATTTTCACTCTGCAGACACGAGCTGCCGCAGCAGGCAGCAGCTCTGTCCCCTGGCCCAGCACTTGGGGATGGGGATGGGGGTCCTGCACGATTGGGTGGGGAACCTCGGGGGGCATTGTTAAAGCATCAACACCAAAATAACCACTCATGGGCTTTTAGAGAAACTCTGTGCTCTGTTAGAAACCCATCGCCTGTGTCTAAGAGCAGCTGAGTTTTGCTGGAGGGGTGGGATGGAGCTGGAGGGATGGATCCCAGGAGCAGCACTGCCCATGGGGAAGGAGTGGAGGGACCCCTGTCCGTGCTGTAATGCTGTAGTGGATCCAGGTGACTTTGTTGAGGATCTTGTGGCACTTGGTGTGTTCTTGGCGCTTCAGATTCAACATGAAATAATGAACTGGTGGGAAGCCTTTGTGGCAGAAAGCGTTGCTGCATTCCCAGCCTCCCCCTCGGTCCCTTGGGTGTGCAGTGCAGGGCTCGGCTGCTTTGGCAAGGAGAGGCCGAATCCTTCCCCAAACCGCTCCTGCTCCCCTTTCACAGCAAAGCGACCCCGGCTCTCCCTCCGGAGCCGCCTCCTGCTGCTCCCGCACGGACGGAGCGGAGCCGTGCCCGGGGCGGAGGCAGATGCCGAGCGAGGGGATGCGGCGGCGGCAGCGGGACCCCGGGCAGGGGGGAGCTGGAATTACGCAGCACCGCCTGCGAGCGCGTTATCCCATTTGCGTAATCCCGGCCCCCCCGGCAGCCCGGCTGGCTGATGTGCTCCGCAGCCCCGGCGGGATCGGCCCTTTTTGGCTAATGTCATCTGCACGTGTAATTAGGCAGCCACGGCTGCCATCTGGGCTCTGCATGCACAGAACCCCGCGCCCAGGCAGGGGGATCTCACCCCTCGGCTGGGGATGGCATCCGCGGCACAGGCGCTGCTCTCGCAATCACCTGCGTGGTGCTGGGGGAAATCTCTTCACCCCTTCCCTGGCCTGGGTTCCCTCGCTGGGAGTGCTGCAGGTCCTGTGCCCGGGCTCAGGCTGGGCAGGGCGATGGCAGGAGAGCAGGAGCAGGTCCACAGCTGCTCATTTCCTCGGGCTGTAGCGTGGGCCGGGGTGCCAGGCCGGGGTGCCAGGCCGGGGTGCCAGGCTGGGGTGCCAGGCTGGGGTGCCAGGCTGGCAGGGAAGGAGCTCGCTCTGCCGAGCCTCCAGCTCTTTGCTCCTGCATCTCCTCCCTGGCTGGCGCTGCCTCCGAACAGACCGCGAAGGCGCGGGCATATGGTAATGCATATTTAACTGGTATTTACATTCAACAGTGTCTCTCTGTAGCTCTGTTTTCCTTCCCAAATGCTCTAATTCCTCCCGGCTCCCAGCTGGGGAGGCCGGGGGAAGGCGGGCGCCCTTGGCAGGGCTGAGGGGCTGCGCTGGGCTGGTGCTGCCTGCAGGCTCGTGCTTGGTGTCTCCTTTGCTCGGGCAGCTTTCCTGTCTGCAAGTCAAAAGGCAGAGATCCCAGTCCTAGGTTAGGAGCTCAAACTGTGCTCTGAAGGGAGAGGAAACCATCCACAAAGCTGCTTTTTGGGGTAAAATACTTGGTGTTTCCAGGCAAGGTGCGTGAGGAGGTTGTGTTTGGGTCTGCAGAGAGCCAAGTTGTGATGTGCTGGGTGTCCCGTGGGTGAGCATCCTGCTGTGCCAGGAGAGCGCTCCCTGCTTGGCACAGCCGCTGGCACGGGGAGGGCTGGATGTGTCGTGGTGTCTCTCTCCGGCACTTTTACCAATGGCTGAGAAATGTGAAAACCAATTAAGAGCAGAGGGGAACTGTTAAGACAAAAAAATAAATAGCTCCTGTTCCAATTGACTTTGCTCCTTAATCCTGGTGCTCGGGAGCTATCGTTATTCCAAACATACCGGCATAATAATTAAACATAATTACTTGTAGGTTCTGGGCCGGTGACTATCTATACTGAACGCTCCTAATGAAATTTCTATTAAGCACACAGTGACTGGTTAATAAATAATAACAAGGCCTCAGTGTCTGGTGAGGGAAGGGCCCTGGTGTGTCCAGGGCACCCTGTGGGGAGAGGGCTGGGAGCAGAGGGGTGTGGAGCAGCATTGCCCAGCTCCATTCCCGTGCCATCCCGTGTCCCCTGGAGCGCTGCCAGGAGGTGTAAGAGCCCTGAACACCCTGCAGGGCCTGGCTCCCTCATCCTCACCAGCCCCGAGGGTCCCCACCAGCTCCTGGCCCTTAAAATGCAGCCTGGGGTGACCTGTGAAAGGCCCTTCAGGGTTTCCAGTCTCTCTGTATCAATATTAAAAGCAAACGTTGGGTAATGAGGACGTTGTCGGAGCTCCAGAGAGAGAAATCACCTGTTTAGCTCAGAACATTTTCCTTGAGAATTAATCCTAATTTAGGATCCAATTATAAACATAGAGGGTAATATAATGGCCTGAAACATTAGTCAAGGCAAATTCTATAATTGATGAGTGCTAATGTGAAACAGTTTGAAAATGAGGACGCATTTTGTTTTTAAATCCTCCCTCCTCCCCCTCCTCTGAGAAATCTGCGGCTTCGGGAGCTGGAGCACTTCAAGAGAACAAAGACCCTTTGAAAGCTCCTTTTTTTCCCCCTTTCAATGCTTATCTGAAAGGACATCTCTCTCCCCTTAGTTGCTGTAATCATAAAAGCACAGGTGACAAACTGCTTCGTACCAGGCATCATCAATTCCAAGTTGGGGATTTTATAAACACGTTTGTGTCTGTGTGTATGTACACACACAGCAAAGGCACCGAGGCTCCGTGCCAGCAGATGATTCCTATCAGCCCACCGGGGGAAAGCCAGCCAGCAAACTTTTAAGGGACAACTTTAATCTCGGTCTCCCCTGCGGTGGCGATGCCGCTGCGGTGTTCCCGGGGCAGGGGACAGGGTGCCTGGGATCCACTGAACCGCAGGACACGTGGAGACCTCTCTGCCCTCGTGGTGCTGGCAGTGATGCTTTGCAAACACTCCACAGGCGGGTTTTGCTGGGCTTGTGAATACTTTCATCCGTGTTGTGCTTTGTTACTGTGGGAAAGGAAGATGAATTTAATGTTGGGGCTCAGAGGTGCCCCCACACAACGTCCCTGGGCAGCCAAGGGACGTAGTTCTGAGTTTCATCAGCCATATCCTGACTTTCCCCCTGTCCAGCTCACTCCAAAACACCTCAGAGTTTGCTTGGCTCAAGGGCTTTTCTGTGATCCACCGCCACAGGTAAATGAGGGCAGCAAAACCCCTTATGAACACTGCCCACAGCACTGAGGCAAAACACCTCTGAGACACTTCGCTCATGGAAGTGGATGATGGATCCACAATCCGTGTGTTTAAGGGAAAAAGAAGGGATGCACCCACCCCCAGGTCTGTGAATCCCTTCCCTCCTCAGGGCTGTGCATGAGAAGTGGCTTCTTAAACCAGGCTCAGACCCCGAGTTTGCTGCTGGAGCTGCTGCTCCTGGGGAGATTCCTCCCTCTCCCTGCCTGCACTTGGGGTGGGACCCTCGGTGTCGGTGTCCAGCATCCTCCTGGTCCATGGGCAGCATCCCCTGGGGCTGGGCAGGTGCTGATGCCTGGCCCGGCCGGTTTCCAAGGTGACAATCTCCTTCCCCAGCCTTTGAACTCCGAGGTGATTTCTTGTCTCTGAGCAGCACCTCGGACCCGCCGGCGTTTCCCTGTGCTGTGCCAAGATGGCTCTGCTGCCCGGGCTGCGCTTCTCTGTCTGATCAACAAAGTGTTTGGGGCAGATAAGGCTGGCTCGGGTTGTCACAGGCTCAGAGAAATAAATACCTGTCTCTGTAACCAGCGTGCTCAGCGGTGTTGAGAAACTTCCTGCGTTTTTCCCACCTTGTGTTTTCCTCCTCCAGCTCAGCCTCAGCTGGGCAGAGGTGAAAGTGGAATGAAATAAGTTCCCTTGGTGGGTTGGGGGCTCTGGAAATGGGTGGGGGGGCTCTTGGCAGCGATGGATGGATTGGAAAGGCAGTGGAATGCCACGGGTTGGCACCAAACTGGGTACTCCGGAGCCTCAGGGGGCAGTGGGGTGGGGAACCTGTTGCTGGTCCAGGGGATGCAGGGCAGAGCATCCAGCACTCACAGTCACCTTCCCTCAGGCTTTTATCTCCAATCTTTTGTGAATGATAAAAAGCAAAGGAAAAGAGAAGAATCCGAGGAGGTTGAAAGTCGTCCTTTGAGGACAATTTTATTGTTGCTTTGCCTCTGAGTGGCTGAATCCACTCACAATTCAGTGCCAAGCAAACACCTGAACTGTGTGAGCTCACCCAGCTTTGATCCCCAGCACAAGTGGAGCAGCACACCTGGCCTGCTGTGCCCCTTCTCCCAGGGCTGCCCCCACAGCCCTTGGATATTGGGAATTGCTGTTTCAGGTTTGTCTGTCACACTTCCCCTGCAGGTGAGTGCCCGGGGGCTGCTCGGCCCCCACATCCACAGCAGGGGAACAGGGACTTGTGCCACATTCCCGTGGTCTCTCCCATCTCACTGCATCCCTGGATTGATAGTGATGCATCCCAGCTAGGGGGAGTTTGCCTGGAGCAGAGGGGTGTGATCACACATAATCCAGCAGCTTCTGGATTTCTTGGTTCAAGGGCAGGTCTTGGTGTTCTTTTACTTCTCTTTTTGTGTCCATCTATCCGGATTTCTGTAACTCAGTTGCTCCCAGGGCACGTGGATGCTCTCAGGGAGTATCTGCCTACATTGCCTGCCCTCTCTGAGTCTGGTGGACACCGTGCATCTCCCCAAAAACATCCAGAGGGAGAAGATCCATCCCCCTCACAAATCCTGACGGGTGAGAAGGGGCTGGGGAAGCTCTGCCAAGAGACCCCTTCCTGGGGGTTAATTCAGCCTTAATCTCAGGCTCAGCGAGTCAGGGGTCGGCGCTCCTCTTTGCAGGACAAGATAATCTCTTTATCTCCGAGCCCATCAAGCTGCCACAGCCCTTCTGCCTGCGGAGAATTAGTGTGAGCTATTAGGGATTACACCCCCAACCCTGCCCTCCCAGAACCCTCCCGAGGGAACTGCTGGGGGGAGCTGCGCCAAGTGCTGAGAGAGTCGGGCTGCAAATCCCTCCTCCTGCCCTGCAAATCGCTCTGTGTCTGTCCCCTTGGGCACACGGGGGGCTGTTTGTCCGTCTGACCCGGGGATGGAGCACCCCATGGGGGAACTGCGGCTCCCGTTCGAGGGAGGACACGGACACGCTCTGTGCCAGGGGCCTCCTCCAAACCATCCAGCTCTGGGACCATACCCAAATGGAGGGGATCCCAAATCCTCTCCCTAAGGTTTGCAGCCCTTCCCTGCCCCAAGGGAGGCTCAGTCCCACCCGCGTTTCTCTGCACTTTCCCCCGGCAGCCCCCGGTGTGCAGCACCGCATGGCGCCGGAGCATTCCGCACCGAGAGGAGCTTTTGGCTCCTGCTCAGGGTGTCAAGAGCCTCTGCTAATCCAGGGAAGCATCCAAACAGACTGCCCGAGGCGCCAGCCAGCCCCGTGCTGCGGAGCTGCCATTTCATCTCCGTGCTTCTGGTGCTTCAGCCTCAGTGAGCTGCTGGCCAAAAGCACGGCTTTGGGGGAGGATGCTCAGAAAACCCCCCTTTGGAGCCACAGGGAGCTTGGAGGAGGGAAGGGGATGCAGGAAGGGGTTGGACAGGGCTCAGGCAAGGGGTGCTGGTGCAGGGGGTGGCAGGTGAAGCTGCAAGCGCCGCGGGGAACCCTTGCAGCACACGGCGACTGCTGTGGTGTCAACGCTTCCCCTTCCCCCTCAGTGACATCCCTTTGTGAGCCGGCTTCAAAGACACCTCTCCCCCTTCCCCTCCTTGAAGAAGGTGTGTATGAAACTTTAATTACAGAAGCAGTGTTTAAAGGGATGGTTACACCTGCTGAACAGACAGCAGTCACAGGAGCGACAGGAGCACGCGGGGAAACATCAGGGTGACAAAACTTTGCCGGCGCGATCCCGGTGCGTCAGCTCCCATTTGTGAGGGACATCAGGCCGTGCCCTCTGATAAATGTTTAAATGAGGCGCTCAGACAAGTCAGATGTGGAGGAAGGAGCTGATTTACCCCTCTGTAGCAGAGTGTCCTGGCACAGCTGCCAATAACCCTGCGGATGACAAACTCCCGTTCCCGAGCGAGCATCGCTCTGCTCTGCTCTGTGCTGGGGACAGAGGAGGGGACGAGCCAGTGCTGGACTCCAATTCCTGCTCCAAGACCACAAGCCTGTGCTTTCAGGGGCTGGATTTTGGGGTGCTCCCACGTGCTGGTTCCCCTCTCCCTGTTTTCCCTGCAATGCCAGACCCCAGGGTGCAGGCTGGGGCCTCCTGCCTGGCTTTGGCAGGTGTTTACTTCAAAAACAGGAGGATTTTACACACCAGGAGATCAAGGGACGTGGTGGGGAGTGACTGGCCCAAGGTGACTTGGGGAGCTGGCGGTGGCTGGGGATGTTTGTGCCTCTCCCAGGGTTGGTGCCCGGGCACAGTGAGCCCTGGCAGGGCTGGCACCAGGCTCGGCTTTGTGGTGCACAAAGTGACGTTTGAGGACAATGTGGCAACTTATTGCTGAGCAGAGGAGAATAAATCTGCAGCACTGGGGTGGAGGCACAGTGCTGTAAAGCAAAGAGCCAATATAACAGTCTACATAACACCATTAGTCTGGGAGCGAGGCAGTTGATATAGAAGGAGGGATGGCATGAGCCAACAGGTCCCCACTTTATTTTTTTCCCCGTGTTTAATACAGTGTTCTGGAGCTGCTCTCTATGCTCAGCATGTTTTATTGTTTTGCTCACCCTGAAAGAGGAACTGCTGGGGCTTTGATAAATGGATGGAAGCGCTGGGCTGGCTGTCGCTGCAGTTTTTCTGGGTGTTCTGACCCACAGGGCTGGTCCCCGGGCATCCCCTTCTCTCCTGAAACACTGCTTCTGCTCCTCTGTCCAGTGCTCACTCCGAACTCTGTTGGCACCCGGGATGACATTTGGAGCCTGCCCAGAACTCTGAGTTAATTCAGTTACTGATTTTGTAATGGAAGGGAACTGGGGGACTGTGGAGGGGAACAGGGGTAGCAGAAGCATCCACTTCCCTGGAAAGGACATGGAGCCCTGATTATCCTCCCTTCATGCTGGAGCCCAGGGCTGGATCTGTCTGGGAGCCCTCGGCTCAGTCTTCCCATTAGTACCTTGCCCGTCCGAAATGCCTGACAGGCGCTGCTGGAATCCGAGGGATAGGGAGGGATCCTGGGGTATCCCTGGGCTCTGCCCTGCTCTTGGTGTGGGGTCTGATCCCTGGGATGCACCCAGGCTCGGCCAGGGGTTCAGTGCCTCCCTAGCACGGAGCCAGCAGGAACGGGAAGGTTTGCAGAAGTGGCTGAACAAACCCCGCAAGAAGGAGCCGGGGAAAGGCGCTACCGACCGAGAAAGCAATTTTGGAAGACAAATGTAATCTGTGGATCTGAATATCCACAAGTGAAATAGAGGGGAAGATAAAAGGAGCAAGAAGTCAGGGAATCCAAGCAGCGCCGGGTGCACTTCAAAGGGGAAGGGAGCTGGCTTATAGATTTACCGCCAGTCGCGGCCGTGCCGGCGCGGAGCGGGGAGCCAGCATGGGAGAGAGCCGGGCACGCAGAGGAAAGGGAATTTTAAAAGCAAAATTTCAGACGCCTGTTTCCCCCTGGGTGAAATTACACAGAGAAATATTCTGGCAAAATACGAAAGGGACTGAGATGAAAGCAGAGCCCAGAATATACATTGCAAATGGCATCTGTCCGGGAGGGACAGCAGAGCCCGCGCCAGAGGGGGGCCGTGCTCTGGGGACCACAGCCTGAATTTACAGAGCTGGCTGGAGGTGTGGAGGCCCGGGGGGGCATCACCTGTGCTCAGGTGCTGTGGGAGAGCTGATAACTGCCCGTTAGACCCCCCCAGCTTCTCCTGGGGCTCTGAGGGTATTGGTTAGAGCTGGACAAACCCCGCAGAAATGTTCTGGGGGTGCTCATGTGAATGCAGGGTGCAGGAGGATTTGCTGGTCTCGAGCTGGCTGGGCCATGACACAGTGCCAGGGAATTTAACCCTCCTGGCTGCAAGGGGCATGGGCGGGGTGGGGCTGGCAGTGCCCTGCGTGATGCCCCCAGCTGAGGATGGATGGGGACAGTGGGCACCGGCTCTCTGGAGCACGACCTGCCCAGTGTGAGTGCCCAGGCGAGGGAGGGCTTGGAGCAGAAAAGCCAGGAGCGGGTGGAGAGCAGGAACAAAGGCACCCCAGTGGCTCGGGAAAGGTTGCCTTCGCTTGCGGCTGAAAGCGCCGGGCAATAATAATCAAGATTTATCGCTCGGCAATCACCATAGCAACATCAAAACACAAGTGGGAGAGAGATGCTCCCCGGGGGGCTCCCCGCTTCTCCTCCTGCCGCTGCTCAGCCCCAACCAGGAGGAAGCAGAGCCTGGCGGGAAGGGAAGCGGGGTTTGGTGGTGGAGGAAGGAGCTCTCCCAGCCGCCATTGAGCCCTGTCTTGCAGCAGGAGTATCAGAGACAAGGGTTGCTCCCTGCAGGACCAGATCCAGGGTGCCTGCTCCATTCCCATCCACAGGTGTTGGCTGCTCCTTGGGACTCTTCTGTCCTTTGCCACCTCCTTTTTGGGTGCCAGCCAGCTGCTGGGTGCAAACAGCATGTGGAAAGAAGAAAATGCTGGATTTCCTGCCCTGGTGTTGGTGGCTCCTTGTGCTGCTCCAGAGGGGGATGCAGGCTCCTTCCTGGCACTGGGACTGGCACCAGCACCGTCCTGCTGCCACAGGGCAGCTCTGAAATGAGGAGCACTCGCCTTGCTGGCACCATCTCCAGCCCAGTCTCTGCTACCAGAGCTGCTAAGCCTCCATAAATATGCTTTTATTAATCAAGCAGTGTTTGTTTAGCATAAACCAACTCCCCTGCTAAATGGCTGCAGGAGCAGCGCGTGGTTCACTGCCATGACTCAGGGCTGCCAGCGCGGCTCCGCAGGGCTGGGAGGGCATCATCCATCTCTGCTCCTCACTGCCAGCTGCCTCTGGAGCCCTGGGCACGGCGGGCTGGCTCCATCCCGGCTGCTCCCTTCGGGTCTGGGTGCTGGGAAAGGCTCCCCAGGGCTGTGCTCCCTCCCTGGGCACGCGCTGAGAGCAGGATCCATGCTGTGAGCACATCCCTGCTGGTGTGAAGGTGGTGACTGACCCCCAAACACTGGCATCCCCTCCCCAAAGGGCACAGCCACAGCTGGGCAGGCAGAGCCCGAGCCTGGGGGTGTCCCTGCACAGGAGGGAGCAGCCATGGCCAGGCCCCTTCTCCGAGGAGAGCACAGGAAGGAGGGACCCTCTGCAGGGGCTGCTGCTTTTGCCCTGTTTGGGAGCTTATGGAGAGACTGGAATGGGGGGAAAAAGCAGCTTCTGCCTTTGAAGGGGCAGCCAGGCGATATCTGCTGGGAGAGGAGCTGCAGGCTGCCGGCTCCTCCGCTTGCTGATCCAGTGCCAGGTTGCAGGGGCTGAAGCAGCCTGTGGAGTTAGCAAAATCCTTTATTTTACATTTGATATCTTGTTCAGATCAATAAGGATTCCTTGAGCAATTCGGGGGCTTGTAGTCTCCTGATTAGCTGTCCCTTTATCCAGTTAGATTTTTCTTATCTAGAGTAATTGTTGTTCCAGAGAACATCTACGGCTGCAACATGACCTTACCGGCAAGGGTACGGCTCCCCGAGAAATACAGCTCCCCACGCCGGGCCCTCCCTGCCAGCCCCTCCGCCTTATCTCCCTATAAATTGTTGCTGCGAGCTTTTGTTGCCTTCCCAAGGTGAGCCGGGGCGATCCGGAAGGCAAATAAATAAATCTCCATTGCTGAAAGGCCCCGGCGGTGGCCGTGGGGAGGAGGAGGAGGAGGAGGAGGAGGGATGTTTGCTGCGGCCGCTGGTGTCCTGCAGGCTCTCTCCAGCAGATCTCTCGTCCGATGGACTTTGACAGGAGTTTTTTATTAACCACTGTGGCTCCTCCGTCTATTCCCAGCCCCGGCATCTTCGGTGGGTTTGTGCTGCAGCCTCAGATTGGAAATAAATTGATGGCTAAAATAAAACCCCTCTCCAGATGGGAGGGTGATGAATGAGGGAGGAGAAGGAGATGCAGGGAGGTCGCTCTTTTCTTGAGCTGCTGTTGAACATCTTGGTTTTGTCTTTGGTGGTGCTGCCAGGGATGCTCCTGGGTGCTTGGCACTGCCCCTTGCCAGAGGGCGAATGTGGTGTCTTGGGTCTTCCACTGGGATTTCACCTCTCCCTTGTGATGGGATCTCTCATTTTCCCTGAGTAGTTAATGCAAACTAATGCAGGGCTGACACTAAAGCAGAGCTCGACACCAGCCCCTCAAATGCCACCTGACACCGGCAGTTCCTGGGAAACAAACAACTCCATTAAATTCCCTGCATGCGGGAGCCGCTCCGGAGAGGCTGTCTCCATGGAGCACCTGCCTGCTGCTCCTCTTTGTGTTCCCTGGGAGAATCAGAGCCACGGGTTTTTTCTGTGGGGTGCCCAGCTCCTGAGCACTGTCCTGCCCAAACCCCTGGGGATGCAGCTGGGCAGCTTTTCCCAGAATAAATGACAAGGAACCGGGGACAGAGACGAGGTGTACTCGGGAAAGCAGCTGGTGGCTGAAGGTGTGGGCGACTGGGTGTTTTTCCAAACACCTGGCAAATGAGCTCCCCACTGGCTCTGGGGAGGATCAACACTGCTGAGAATGAATGTGGCAAATGGCCCAGGCCAAGATGATGTGGAGGGAAAAAATTATCAACTCCCCCAAATGCTTCTGCATTTCCAAAATAGACCTGAGTGCCTTTAGGTTCTGACTCTGCTCCGGTGTGATCCTGCAGGACCAGCACTGAGGGAGGGAGGAATGGACAAGGATGGTCAGGGGGGTGGGATGGGCTGGAAATGCCAAGTGGGCACAGGGACAAGGACAGGCACCAGCCGTGCTCTGGCTGCCACGGCAGAGCCGTGCTCAAGGAGGGCCCTCACCAAGCTGTCACCAAACCTCCCTGCAGGCACATCTCTGTGTCCCGCTGGGAGCTGCCAGGATGCACCTCCCGCATCCTGGGAAGCACCCAGAAAAGTCAGTCTTGTTTATTTATAGTTTCTTCCTTGCCTCTCACTCCCTGTTGTGTGCAAATTGCCTGGAGACTCTGGAGAACCCTGATGCTGTTCAGGCGCCGTTCGAGCCCTTTTTCTGCTTGGCCGAGGGGCGAGAGCACAGGGCTGATGGAACCGCGGCCGCATCCCCGGTCCCGCAGCATCCCCCGGTCCCGCAGCATCCCCCGCTCCTCCCAGCATCCCGGCGCTGCCGCTGGGAGCCATGAGGGGGAGCTCAGCCCATTCGTTCCCTTCTCCTCGGCTGCTCGCAGGGCCGGGCCGGCTTTGCCGAGGGTACCGCCGGCACCGCGGAGCCCCCTCGCTGCGCTCCCCGCAGCCTGTCCCCGCCGTCTTGGGGACACCAGCGGGGTGTTTCACACCCGAAACACCCCTCGTGCGTGTGCCCGGTGGGAGGGCAGGAGCCTGGGCAAGGCAGGACTGCTGCCCCAGGGGAGCCGGTGTCCACTCGCAGCATCCTCGTCCTCAGCCTCGCCTCTGTCCCTGCTCCAGGTGTTTCCTTGTGTGCCACACTGGAGTGTCCCCGCTCCTGTGGGAGCTCTGAGGTGGCACCCCTGGCACCCTCGTGCCCGGTGAGGGGGCACAGCTGGGTCGAAGGAGCACCTCGGGGTCTCACCCAGGGGTACAAGGAGATCCCCGATTTGCAGGGAGTCATCTCCTTGTCACTCCTGACTGACCCCAACTCCTGTCAGAAAGAGCAGAAAGGGCAGAAAATAGGAGAGATTTTCTGTATTTCAATTTTCTGAAAAAAAGGGAGAAATCCCATCCTATGTCTGCAATTATTTTATTATGCAGCACTAATGAAAAATACACTTGAACATCTAAAAAAGGCCTATGGTAAAGAGTTACTTAATGGAATAAATCACTCTAAATTAAGCAATTATCCCTTTGATTTTTTTTTTCTTTAAAACATCAATTGGCCAAAGGTGCTTCAGTTGTGTGAGATGAAGGCTGTGGGCACAGTGAGGGCACATCTCCAGGTAGAGCCACAGCCCAGGGCTGCTCCAAACCAAGGCTGGCTGTGCTGGGAGCCCCGTGTGATGCTGCAGAGCTGAGGGTGAGCATGGGTGGGATGAGGGGTGCAGGACACAGGGTCCATCCCAGGCCCCTCTGCACAGCGAGGTCCTTGCTGGCAGCTCGTGCCAAGCCCATGGAGCCTCTTCCCACCACAGCTCAGGCAGCTGATGCAGGCAAGGGAGGGAGAGAGGCAGTAAATAAATAAGCTAAATAAATAGCTGGGCTCTTCAAGGGGGAAATCAGGGCTGTAAATTAGGCAGGGATTATCTTCTGATCCCTGGAACTGAGCTTCGTAAATATGACCAGGCTAACGTGCCCCGGGGCGAGGGAACAGCTCTGCAGGGCCAGGCACGGGTTTGTCCTGGGCAGGGCTGTTCCCACCCGGGCTTCTCCTCGGGAGAAACCATCCCTGTGCAGGCTCTCTGCCAGAACAGCAAGCAGCGACTGCTGGATCCCTGCTGGATCCCTGTGCCATTGGCATCCGCTCCCAGCCCCAGCTCTGCCACCAGCACCCAGCCCCATCCCCGCCGGCTCCACCCTCCCCTGCTTATTTGTTAAATATCCTGTAATTATAGAGAAATAAAAGGCTCCTACAGATTAGGGGGTAATTATACTTAATAGGAACAGAATGAATATTCCTGGTTAACCATTTGGGCTTGGGAGGCAGATGGCACATAACCCCGTGTTTCCCTCGGAGCGCGGCAGCCCTGGCAGTGCGCTCGCTCACCAGTTGCTCTCTGGCTCGGGACCAAAGGCATTAATTGGTTAATCACCCCTGGTGGCTTTGCTGACGACTGACCCAGCCTCGTCCTTGAGGCGGGGTTCCTCGGTGTGTCTGAGGCGGGTCTCAGCCGGTGGGTGCGCGCCCTGGGCCCTGCCCCGCTGCTGCGGGGGTCGGGAGCTCTGGCGCTGTCCCTGCTGGAGGGGCACACCCGGAGGCAGCGCCATGTCCGTAACTGCTGGGAATGCTGCACACATCGCTCCCACCCAGCCCCATCGAAGGTGAAGAGGCTCCCGTTATCCCGAGATCCTTCTGCTGCCCCGGTGTCGCAGGGCGCTGCTGGCACACGGCCTGGGCGCGCAGCGCTCGTGGCAATTCGTGTTCTGTCATCTCCGGCACCACGGCGAAACCCCGGAGAGAGGTGGCTGCTGTGTGGGCAGGAGCTGACGGGACCCGGGGGTCTCCTGTCCAAGGCAGGGTTTGGGGAAGAGCCGCCCCTCAGCCTCTGGGCAGGGTGGAGCCCTTGGGGCTCGGGCAGCCTCTTCCTGGAGACACCTGGGCAAGATTTGTCGCTGCTGTTGGCGGCCCCTTTGAACACGGGCGTTATGGTGTGTTCAAATAACATTAATAAATACAGCAGCAGCCACAGGGAGAGCTTGGTATTTACTGTAAATTCAGAATCTAAACAGAGACATCGTTTTGTCTTCTACAGTTTAACACCATTCATAATTCCGTGTTTTAACAGACTTCCCCCGGGGCCCCGAGATGCCTTTTTTATTTGAGGCTATTCCCAATTACCCGCTGTGCCTCTCCAGAGCTGGCTGCTGCTGAAACACACGCAGGGCTGCCGGGGCTGAGCCGCAGACGCTGCGCTGTCACCCGGGGCCCTGTTCTCCCGTCCCCTTCACGAGACCCCTGAACCCCTGCCCTGGTGGGAATTCACTGGTGCTGCTGCCTGGGTCCTGGGCACAGGGCTCTCCTCTGTGTGTGTATAGATGAATATATAAAAATATAAATGTATGTAGGTATGATTCATCACAGTGACCACGGAGCCTCTCTCCTCCTTTGAGGGCCTTGGCAGAGCAGAGCACTCGTGTCCCCTCTTCTCTCATTTGGGGGCTGCCTCCCCAAACCTGCAGCTTTTGCCCACCAATACAAAAATCTCTGTGAACAATTAATTTAGCCAGGGCTAATCGAATTGTGCTGGGCAGCTGCTGTCATTTATTCCCCACGGGGGGTGTGACCCCGTGGTGCTCTGTGAAAGGTGGACTCAAACCTGGGGATGAGCCGTGCTCGGTCCTTCCCGGCTCGGAGCAGCCAGGTTGGCACCAGCCCTCCCTCCCGGGGCCCAGCTTGGTTTTGAACTGCCAGGGATGAATTCACTGGGGTCTTTGCCATTTACCTGCTTTTCCTGGAAAACGAACTGGTGTGCCTGGAGTGGGAGGTGGCTGCAGGTGGACAAAAGGCAGATCCCAGGGAGCTCTTGTGAACAGAATGGTCGTGGTTGGTGTCGTCTCCTCATTTTGGGTTGTCGGTGCTTCTGACCCTTCCGAGGTGGGGATGCTCTGGGAGAGCCTCACTCTGCTGTGGGGCTGCCAGGAGCCTCTGTCCTTGCTGGGGCAGAAATCCTCCTCCTGTCCATCATTATCCAGCCCTTCCCTCAGCTCCCAGCTCTGGAGTTCAGCATCCAGCGGAGGAGCCAAGCGCCTGCTCTGCCTCCCTCTCTCTCTTTCCCTCCTTCCCTGTGCACATCTGGGGGAACCCCATGGGTTTTGCTGGGGGAACCCCTCGGCCTCCTCCTGGCTCCCCATCCCAGCAGTTCCAGGGCTCCATGTGGGAGAAGGAAGGTTTCACCACCTAATAAATTTAGATTTAATTTGCAAGTGAAAAAGAGCGTTTTCTTTTGTAGCTGATGCTGCAGCCCAAATGTCTGAGCTTCTAGGGTTTAAGTCTAATTAACTGCATTTCACAGCTTATTTAAAGAAAAGAATGGAGGCATTAAAATTGTAAAATCTAATTTTTAAGTAAATCTTTCAGCACAAAATGAATGTCGCAGTCTCCCAGCCGCCTTGGCAATATATCTCTTGTCTTCAAATTTCAACATGAGCTTTTGCAAACATGAAATTATTCATTAGACCGTCTGGTAAAAGGATAAATAAGTGTCGCTTCACATCCAAGATCTCCCGGTTTTCCATTTAGCAAAAGATTGCCTTATTCAGGATGATGCAGAGAGGCCGATGGGATCCGGGAGGCAGGAGGGAACGGATAACCCTGTGGCCAGGTGCTCTGGGTGGATTCTGCTGGGCCGTTTGGAGGAGTGGGTAGTGAATCTCCCTGGAGTTTTGTCCATTTCTCTGGAATTTTGTCCCCTTTATTTTGCCCGGCCCATTAAAGCCAGCGTCACATCCTGCAGCCCTGGCCCCGGCTGTCCCCTTCCACACTGCTCACACCATCAAAGGGAGCTTGTTTCTGCCCTCCTTAAAAAGGAATGGATTTTATGGAATTGAAACTATTATTTTAACAACTCCGTATTTTTTATCACTTTTAAAAGCCCCAGCGATTTGTCTTTCGCCTGATTAAAGCCACAATTAACTGTAGGAGCGAGGTGTTCAATGCTCACGCTGGTCCTGGCTGGATGCTGAGGTTCGGTGTCGGTGCTCCCGATCCCTCCCTCCCCGGACAGAGGCGGGATGTGCCTCGGGAGCTGGCAGGAGGGTCGGCCCTGCCAGCCCAGCCCGGCCCCGGGGTGTGCCGCTGCCAAACTGCGCCGTAATTAACAGTGGGAAGCGGAACGCAGGGGAGAAGTAATTAACAGCTGAGGAATGCATGGGAAAATGATGCTCATTAGCACACCCCACGATCCCGGGCTGGGAGCAGGATGTGAGGAT
Organism: Aleadryas rufinucha; assembly: GCA_013397815.1. Taxonomy (NCBI): domain Eukaryota; kingdom Metazoa; phylum Chordata; class Aves; order Passeriformes; genus Aleadryas; species Aleadryas rufinucha. Next base: position 39,848 of record VZTH01005385.1, read on the forward strand.
GTGAGGTTTGGATTGGCACTGCCGGACACAGCACCAAAGTCAAGTAGTGCTGGGGTCTGTGGGGCGTGGGGGCACACGGAAGGGGGTCCCCAATTCCCCTCCCTTACCCACATCCTGGAAGCCCCAGCACCAGCCAGGGCATGCTGCACCGTGGATTTGGACATGTCCAACCCTTTGGAGCGCCTGGAGATGGCCTGGAGATGGATGAGCTGTGTCTGTAGGAGCAGTGGTGACGCAGTGTCCCCTCTCCAGGTGACAGCCTCATCTCCTGCCCTGCACTGTGGGACAGCCTGGAGCTGCCTCCTGGACGTGGGGGCATTCCAGGAAATAATGACCCACACAGGGGCTGGCCTCAACTGCAATACCCCAAAATGACTGGTGAAGTGGGACATTTCTGTTTTAGTTTCATTTTGCACCAGTATCACACAAATGGAAACAGAAGAGTGGCTGGAGTCTTGTTCCAAGCCAGGGAATTGAGATCCAGTGATCAACATCAGTCCTGAATCCAACTCATTCCTGCCAGTATCGCCCTGCTGGGTGCTGAGGGCTCCCTAGAGGGATGGGTCCTCTGGAATGGGGACACACAGGGCCTTAGAGGGGTATTTGCCTGCAACAGAGTGAGGTCTGGGCTCATCCTGGGAAGCAGAAGCTGATTTTTCCCCAGCCAGGCCAGTCCCCTCTGATATCTGTCCATCTCGTGTCTCTGAGCAGGGCAAAATCCTGCCAGGATGGAGACAGGAGTGGGAGCAGTGCTCTGGGTATCTCCTTGCAGTGCTGCTATTTCTTGTTGGTTTTTAATTCTGAATTACAATGCGCTTCTGCAGGCTCTACTGTATCCCCGGAATCACGCTCTGTGCTAAATCAGTCTGTGGCAATCAATGCTTTCCTAATGAATTCTGAATTCCTGATGTCAGGACATTGTGCTGCTGCTTGTTTTCTCCCTGCCCTTCTTTTTCCTCTGTGTTATTTCTGTGAGCTGCATAAAACACATTCCATCTGTGTATATATATATATACATATATACATTATTTTTTTCCCTTCCTCCCCTCTGCAGACCTCATTGGCAAAGTTAATGGTGTGTTTCTGGAGTAATTAGAATGATTTAAATGGCCTCATAACAAAGTTCTTCTGCAGGAGCAGAGGCTTCTTGTCCTCTGTATCTGTCATATCTGGGCTGGGAGTGGTGGTGGAGGGAAAATGTGGTAGGAAAAGGAGGGGAGCAGCCCCGCAGCCGGGAGATCTGGGTGTGGACACGTGGGAATTAATGATTCATGGCCGGCAGCTCGGCAGGGTTTGTTTGTACACCTGGAAATCAGTGGCAGCGAGGGGGTGGCTCTCGCAGTAGTGACCCCTCTGTCCCCTCCCCGGAGCTGGCACAGGTGGGGAGCAGCGCTGTGCTCCCTCTCTGCAGGCCTGGCTGGGGATCCCTGCGTGGGAGGATCCTTGCCAGCACCAGAAGGTTCAGGAATATCTGAAGGCTGAGGTTTTAGGCTGCAGGAAGGTGCTGGCTCTGCAGCCAACGGTGCCTTGTGAAGCCATTGCTGCCTCCAGCCGTTCCTTGCCCCCCTTCTGCCGAGTCCCTGGGAGCAATCCCACCCCTGCTCCGGCCAAAGCCACCCCAGGCCACCCAAAGGGGTGTGAGGAGGAGCCCATCCCCCGGGATGCTCCCTGCACATCCAGCATCTGTATTTTGGCCCTAAGGGATGCTCTTGCCATGGCCACTCCTGCGGTCCAGCGGTCCAGCATCCCGTGTCTCCACAGTCCTGAGTGACCACGCTGGGCTGGAGTCTGCCTTTGGAGTCTCCTCTTGTGTTCCCAACAGCGCCTCAGAAATTAAGAATCAATCCGATTATTCAAGCCCATAAACAACATCATAAAAATAACATCAATTTGCACAGAAAGGCGCTGCATTAATGCGCCGAAATAATGATGCACTTTTACAACATAAATTTACAATCAATCTTGCTTTTAACACCGTGAAACAACAGTTGGAGGAGGATCAATCCTTCGCCTGAATTAGACGCTTGAGTCAGAGATGCTTCGGGGGTTATTTTTGGAAGCTTTTAGCACCGGCTCTGGCAGGGCTGTCGCTGCCGGCTCCGTGTGCGACAGCGGCTCCCGCAGCACCCGGCACTCGCGGCGGGACACCGGCAGGTCGCAGCAGGAGCTGTGCGGGCTCTGCCTGCCTCGCCTTTCCCCGGAGCCCCGCGCTGGCAGCGGGATGACGGGGAACAGGGAGATGTGGAGCTGCCGAGAGCAGGCTGGGCTGCGGAGGCTTCGCTCCTGCAGGCTCCGGTCCCCAGCTGGGGTGTGAATGCAGGGAACCCATCCCTAGAGCAGGGAGGGAGCGTGTCTGACCCTCCTGGTCCTGCAGAACGGCCCCAGCCTGGGCACCTGCTGTCCTGGGAAAGCACATTTACCTGGATACAGCCGGACAACTGCAACTCCATGCGCCAGCCTCGCCAAAAAACATCCCTCTCATTTTTCCCACTTTCTCTGTCCTGGAAAACACACCAGGGGGCCCAGCAGTGACCACTGCTGCTGCTTCCAAGAGCTGCATCCCACCCAGGTAATTTTTCCAAGTACCTTCCCAGTAAAGGCTCACACTATCTGGACCCCAGGTCCCCAGGACCTGTTGCTACAGCTTTTTAGCACGGCTTTCTATTTTTATTATTTTTACTTATAAATGGGCCCCAAAATGAAATCTCTGCTTATGGAGAGATTGATTAGTGAACCAACTCAATTATGTCTTTAGCCGAGAGCTATATTAAGTAATGCAGCAGAATTATTGCTGTGTGCAGATCCATTTTGTTAAGCAGCTGTTCGCTGGCCCGAGGAGGAGAAGATGGAGGTTAAAATGTTTTTATGGCTCTGAAGACACCCAGGGACCCCAAAGCCATGGGGCAGCCGATCCCAAGGCAGGCAAGGGCACAGTGTGAGCCCAGGCTCCTCAGCTGAGCTGGGATTGCTTCCCGAGGGACCCCAGGCTCCAGGAGGGAAGGAAATCCAGCCCTGAGGCCAGGCTGTCCCACTGCGCCTCTCCGGCTGCGAGCCTCTTGTAATTCCCTGGTTTTGGTGCCTGCCTGGCTCTGCCACAGCAAAGGGTCCACAGAGCCCCAGCTCTGGAAGGGATGGAGCAGCAGAAGGAGCACATTTTATGTTTCATTTCCTGGCTGCTGCCATCAGCACTGGTGTTCCTTGGCGTGGATTCCCTTCCCTCGCCTCGTCCCGCTCCGTGCCCACTCAGGACACTCAGTGCCGGGGTGTATGGCAGGCTGCTGCCAGCACACCGTAAATAAGAGTTAGGAGACATTTACATGCTCGTGTCCTGGTTTTCAAGCAGCAGGGATGGGGAATGCTCCTGGGTGAGCGGCAGCGGTGGCAGAGCCCGCGGCAGGCTCCGGCTTTCCTGCTGAAACATCAACGGCTTCCAGGGAGCTCCGGCAGCTCCAGCAGGGTCCTCTCCCTGCTTAAAAAGGAAGCTGCGCTCATCTTCTGATTCCGAGTGTCTTTTAGAATGCAATTAACTTCCACACTGCATCTGTACTTCCCAAACCTAATTTAGTGGTACAAGGACAAGGGTGTTCCTGCCAGGAACGGGTACCTACAAATGCAGGAGGATCCAGGTCAGGCCTGGGCACAATTAAAGATGTATTCCCTGTGTTCAGGAGCTTTCCTGCACACTGCTCTGCCTGCAGGTGCAATCCCAAATGCCATGGCAGGGAGAGGGGAAAGGGCTGCCTGCTCCTGTGAGGAGCTTTCTGTGCCAGGCTGAAGACCCCTCGGTGCTCCCACGGCAGGTGAGGCTGGAGCAGCCGCCTTCCAGGGAGCCTGGAACACGAAACAGGGAAAGCTTGGTGCCATTCCTAATGCCCTCCGAGAGTCTCCCGAACACCATCACATTATTCACAAGCAGATGCCCCCAAGGCCCTCTCCTGGACCAGCAGAACCCACACTGAGAACTCACGAGCCCCCATTTCCCAGTGCCTGTGGGGAGAAGCCAGCTGGATGGGAAAGCCCGTCAGCAACGCAGAGCATTTCCCAGGATTTCCTCCCCTCACTGAGCTCCTGGGTGATGATCCTCATCCTCTGGAGGAAGGCAGGGAAGAGGAGCAGCCTGATGGGGTGGCTCAGAGGGAGGGTTTGCCAGGATCTGGCTGCCCTGCTAGTGAGGAGTGTGAAAAGAGGGATCCAGATACCTGTTCTGTGGGATATCTCCCGAGTGACACCTAAATTTGGGAATTTCCTCCCCAAATCTCTCACAGCACCGGTTCTCCTGCGGTGTGCGGATCCCCGGAGCCAGCCCACCCCCACCCCTGCCGTGCATCCCTCTGGCTCTGCGGGGTTGTGTGAGGGGCCCCTCGTTACAGCCCCTCATAAAAGCGCCCGGCGGCTCGTTATGACCCGCAGGCTCAGGTGAAATAATGAGTTTTCATTGCCGTGCCGTAAACTTTATGGAAGTTATAAAGGAATGGAGCTCCGCGCCGGTGAGCGCCGGCACCTGCGAGTGCAGGGGGGCTCGGGGCTGCTTCGGGCACCCCGTGAGTGATTAATTAGGACAATGGTGGTAATTGGCGCTGAGCAGGGTTTTCCCCTGGCTGGGGCAGGAGGGCTCAGGGGATCTGTGGGGATCTGTGGGGATCTGTGGGGATCTGTGGGGATCTGTGGGGCTGTGAGGTGCCGGGAGGGACATGGACACGTACGGGGAGAGGCTCTGAATTAAACCCCAGCCCAGCCCCATTCCAGCTGCACACGTGGGTCACACATTTCATTGACTGTGGCACTGTTCCATCTGTTCCAGCCTGACATTTCTGGTCCTTCCTCCTCCTCCTCCTGAAAGCTTTGGTTTTACGGCAGCTCAGCTCCCCAAAGGCAGCTTTTCCAAACCTCTAGAGGATTTCTTTCCCTGCTTAAGCTTAAAGCTCATCCTGTTCCAAACCCCTGCCATGGGCAGGGACACCTTCCACTAGACAAGATTGCTCCAAGCCCCATCCCATCTGGCCTTGGACACTTCCAGGGGCAGCCACAGCTTCTCTGGGCACCCTGTGCCAGGGCCTTCCCACCCTCACAGGGAAGAATTTCTTCCCAACATCCCACCTATCCCTGCCCTCAGGCAGTGGGAAGCCATTCCCTGTGTCCTGTCACTACAGTTCCTGATGAACCCTTCCCCTGAAACTCCTCCCAGCCTTGGGAGAACCTCACTCCCTGTTCCTGTGGGCCCAAGGGAAGGTGGCACTGACCTGGTGCCCTCAGCATCCCCGGGATTGCCCCGTGGGCAGAGGGAGAGCCCCGGCTCCGCAGCACCGCCCCGAGAGCTGCCAAGTGCGCTATTGAATATTTAATTCGACTTAACGAGGCAATAGAGCAGGTGCTATTGGAGGGTCCGGGGCTCGCTCCCAGGCTGCTCTGATTAACAAAGCACCTGGGCAGGCAGGATCTGCTGATCCCGTCAGCCAGGGCTGTTACACAGCGCTCGGTGCCGCTGGAGAGGCAGCATTAACTGGGAAGCATCGATTTCGACATTAGCCGGCTTTTACATTCGAAAGCAGACGATGCAAGGACCTTCAATTATCTTCAAAGCAACTGAAGGGAAGGAAATTGGTCTTAGATGTGGTAAATAGACTCCACAAACTCTACTGAAGCATGCAAAGATGTACACAAGGGAATTACAGATCCTTGCCTAACTGGCTGGAGTTTACTCAAAAATGTGATCGGAATTCTCCGGATTTCGCGGGAGGATGTTTTGGCGCTAATCTGATCTGGGGCCTCGTTAATCTGATTGGGATTATTGCTGCAGGAAGCAATCCCCACCTGGCATTTCCTGAGGGTCAGGCCCTGCGCAGGAGTGCCTGGAAAGAGAGATTTCCTCCCAGAATAACTCTGTGAGTTATTGCCACTCAACTCACCCGCTCTGGGCCTGGTTTGGCTTTTGGGGAGATATTTGTTTTGGTTTTTTTTCTGCTGTCCTATTAATTGCCTGCATATGTTGGACCAGATTTTCCCAAGAGCGCTGGAGCAGCGAGGGAATGTTCCTCTGGCTCCTGAATAACCCGTCCGTCCCTGCAGGTGCTGTGCACACGGAAAGCTCTGTCCCAGCTTCCCCAGAGCCTGGTGGCCCCTGCAGGGCAGGGCTCCCCATTCCCGAGGGAATCACTGCACCGTGGGGGGATCACCCTGAGCTCCCCAGCCCCTGGGCACTGCCATCCCACACAGGGATTCCCTGGCACAGCTCTCCATCCGTTTGGCACAGGGCTGCTGATCCCAGGGCAGGGATCCCAGTCGGGCTCCCGGCTGTGCCACCTCACCCTCTCAGTCAGGGCCTCGTGTAAAGCTCATAAAGCAGCATTTTTCCACTCACCACCCTCTGCCTTTCCACGTGGGACAGCGGCGTGCCCGGCTCCCTTCACATACCCGGTCCCCAGGCACTGCTCCGTAACAGGTGATTAATGCTCCTGAGGAGCAGGGCTCTCCCTGCGAGCCAGCACCGCTCCCCTCTGTGCCAGGCAGGAAACGGCAGCAGGAAAACGCCGCCGTTATTGTGCCGAGGCTTAAATAAGGAAATCCTGTGTAAAATGGTTTTTTTCTCCGAGCCTTGGTGGTTTCCTCGGCCCCAAAGGTTGTATCGAGCAAACACACCAGATCTTTCCAACGAGGATTATTGACTGGGAGTCACACACCGTGTAAACAGGGCTGGCAGGTTTGATCTGCAGCGCAGCCGTGTCAATGCTCCGATTGATCCGAACGCGGGGAGCTTAGAGCCCCGAGGGGATGGGGCTCGGTGTGTGGGAGCAGAGCCGGCAGGGGTGGCACCGCCTGGGCAGCGGAGCCCCGCTCCCATGGCAAGGGGGGACACCCAGCACGGGCTCCGAGGGGCGCAGGGAGATCGGGGACACACAGTCCGTGTGCTGAGGCACCGCTGCCCAGCCCAGCAGGATTTATCTGCGTCAGGTCAGGCTGGGTTTGCTCTTCCCATTGCTTAGCAACACAGCAGGGCCGGCGGAGCCGGAGAGGAAGAGGAGAACCACAGGGGGCTGAACTCGGCTTTGGCTGTGCTCGGTCACAGCAGTGTCAGAATCCTGTCCCTGTCCCCATCCCAGCGTGGGATGGTGACAGAACTGAGCTCTGTGGGAGTCTCGGGCCGTGTTTATTCCTGTGTTTATTTTGGCCTGTATGGAAGGGGTGGTTTATGCTCTGCTGTGGTGTGTGGGCACTGCTGGAAGCGGTTTGGGATATCCTGAGCTGTCTGCTCAACCAGGTGGAATGCTGGCACCTGGAATGTGTCTCCCACGCTGGGCCAGTCCCCACTAACTGTGTACAAACAGCATGAGCACCGTGTGAGGGGGATAGCCTTGCTCGTGAGCCAGTGGGAACGCTGTCCCATGGAAACCCCAAGGGCTGGGCTCTGTCCCTGCACCAGCCCCAGGCAGGCAAAGGGTGAGGGGTGTGATTCCAGCAGCTCAGCCTGGCCTGTCAAGGAAACTTCCCTCGAAACCCTCGGTGTCATTAGTTATTTCCAAGGAGCAGGATGACTCTCCGGCTGTGAGTCAGCAGCGGCGGCGGGCTCGGCACCGATGGGACAAACAGAGCACAGTGACAAGGGAAAGGCAGCGCTGCCACTCTCCGAGGGACACGGAGGGAAGGAGCTGCCTCGGCAGGCAGCGTGGCTGGGAGCCAGGGAGATTTGGGCAGGGAGATTTGGGCAGGGAGATTTGGGCAGGGAGAGGGAGGCGGACGGGAGCGGATCCGCGATTCCGGCGCTGTGAAATCGCTCGTACGTTTGGATTAAATACGGAGCTCCACAGCGATGGAAAAGCCAAAACACAACCTGCAGACTCTCAGCCACAACACGGGGGATCTGAAAGCCTCGTTCAGGATTTTATCTCCTCCGGGTGTGGCTGCTGGGGTGCAATGAAGTGAGAGAGAGCTCGAGCCATCGGTGCCCTGAGCATCCTCCAGCCCGGCCCAGTGGGAGCAGCCCTGGGCAATGCTGGGGATCACACAGGGCTCCCCAGAGCTCCCTGGAGAATATTTTGTATTTTTACCCCCAAGTAATCCCCCATCACTCTGTAATTACCCTTCTCTAGCCCCATTTTCTGTTCTCTGGTAATTAAATCAAGCAGCACAAGGGCAGAAATACCTCGTGAGCTCCACTCTGGCGTTACATCAACACCTCAGAGCTGCCAATGCCTCCATTTTCCTGCACAGCCTCCACACCACTCATTGGGAACAGACTGTTTAATCTCATTTTCCATCTCTTGGGGCCTCTGGGACCCTGTGCCCAGCTGTGGGAGGGGATGCTGTCCCCAGGAGCGAGGTGCTGGCTCTGCCCAAGGGCTCCCACAGCATCTCTGGCATTAGTGGGAGTCAAGGGGAAGGGCTGAGGGCTCGGTGCCGTGTTCCCCTCACCTGGACCCGCAGCCCTGGGCAGGTCACGGTGCTCGGGCTGGCAGCTCCCAGCAGCCCGTGCCGCGGGCGCCTGGCCCGGGTTCCGCTCTGTTTGCCTGGGATGTCCTCCAAACCGCGTCCAGTCACAGGGAATTTTCAGCCTGAACGGTGATTTGGCTCAGTCCTGGAGGTAGCAGAAGGTTTCTCGTGCTGCCGGGGGACTCCAGCAGCTCGGGCAGGGACTGTGGTGCGTGTCCTTTGGGCTGGAGGGTGTCGGCAGCGCTGGCGGCCGTGCTGGTGAGCGGGCAGGTGCTGGAGCTGGGAGGAGGATGGGGACAGACTGGGATAACCAAATTCCTGTCCACATGGGGCAGGTGCAGCTCCCATTCCCAGGACAGGGATGCTGCACGCCAGGATGCTGCTCCCGAGGCAGCCGTGGCCTGGGAGATGGGCGCTCCTCCCGCCATCAGAGCTATTTATCTTGGGAGAAACACAGGAATATTTTGTATCTTTGACAAAGCAGCACTTTACAGGCGCTTGACACTTTATTAACTAATCTCTGATACTTGAGTAATTTATTATGTTTAAGCTGGTGCCATCAAGTCTCTCAGCAGTGTCCGTGTGCGCCGGGAAATAAATTAAAGACTGTCCAGAGATACTTGGCTCATCGCTGTGATTGCTGGGCTGGCGAGATGGAGGGCTAAGGTTCTCTCCTCCTGCAAATTGGAAATTAGGAATTAATAAGATGACAGGCCCGAGAGCCCCGCTGGCTGCGTCTGGCAGAGAGCTGCTGGTGGGGGAACGGGCACGGCGCTGGCACGGCGGCTCCGGGAGCGGGCACGGCGCTCGCCGGGTGCCCCGTCCAGGGAGGCTGCAGGAGGCCTCGTGGCGTGGCAGCATTCCCAAGGAGTCAGTGGGATAATGTGGGTAATTACAGGCCTGCCAGGCGGGCATCGGTCCTGGACAATGCAATGGAAGAGCTGACGTGGGACCTCATTAACAAAAATTTAAAGGAGGGGATACAACAAATGCCAACCAGCATGGGGCGTGGAGCACAGCCCTCGCCAGGCTGAGGTGGGATCATCCTGGTTCGGTGTCAATGTGCCTGATAAAGGCATCACCTGTGCCTGGTAAAGGTGTCGGTGCTGACGAGGTGCTCCGTGGGATGGCCCTAGTTGTGCTCCAGAGGTTTGGGATGGAGGTTGGGGTCCCCTCGGGGCTGGGGGGCACCGGCTGGGGCAGTTGACAGCTCTTCCCACAGCAGTGGCACGAGGAGATGGTTGAGCTGCCCCATCCGCCCGTTTCCATGGCAACGCACAATTCCTGGCTGAGGGAGGAGGGAGCAGCCCTGGCAGGAGCCGTTCTGCTGCGGGCGAGCCTGGGCTGGGGCTGGGGCTGGGGCTGGGGCCGGTTCCTCCTCCACCAGCCACAGCCCACACCAGCGCTTGGGCACAGTCAGCGGGTAATTAAAACGTGTACCATTAACAAACAGCAACTGGAACTTTAATTACTCAGCCTGCTTCTGGGTTTCCCCCTCCCCAGATTGCCCAACTCAGGGAAAGAAGCAGGAGTGGGGAAGGAGGCTGAGGGCAAAACCTGATTACGTTTGTTAAGCCAGTACAAAAACTCGGTGCTGTAAATAGTAATTAAATTAATTATAAAAGCAATTTGCTTCTGAAAATAGGATGTGGCAGCTCAGGGGCTGTGGCACGGATCCAGGAGGCTGGGGTGAAGTGGGCAGGATGCAGCACTGACCCCTGACCCACCCTGACCCCTCCGTGGTGCCCAGGTCTTTGCTCCAGGGTGTTTGCTCCATTTGTCACACAGGGCAGGCTGGATTTGGGGACAGACACAGAGCTCTGTGCTGCCTTTCCCGTCCTGGCTTTCCCCTCAGAGGCAGGTGAGCTCTTCTTGCTCTGGAATGCTGGGATTTTTTGGTGAGATATGCAGAGGAAAGAGAGGGAAAAGCCAGAGGAGAAGTTGCAAGAGGGATATCTCCACTCCCTTATCACATCCCATTGGATGCCTGCACTCTGTAACCTGCCTGGTGCCAGTCAGGGGACGGTTTGTGACTTTGTTGAAAGTGAAAAATCATCTGCTGAAAGATGAGAAAAGTGCTGGCTTAGAAGTGACACGTTTTTGGCCCAAGCTGCTGGGTCTGGAAAGCTGCTCAGAGGAAGCAGATTGCTTTCAACCAGAACGGGTTTGATTGAAAACCTTGTTTTCTGTGGGAGGGAAAAAGTTTTGACAAAACGTTTTTATAGTAACCTGGGCCCTGTCTCGCCGCCGGCTCTGGAAGTCGCTTTCTCCTCTCATCCAAGCGCTTCCCCTCAGCAGCCCTCGTGCTGAGGGTTTCATTTTGAGGATGTTTTTGCAGCCAGGCAGAGGGTGAGGATGGGGCAGCACCGCTGGGCTGCTGGAGCTTGAGGGAAAAGCTGTCCCAGTCTGGTTTCCCCTCATGTTGCAGAGGGTCTGGGATCAGTACCCACGGTCGTGTTCCCAAAGTGCCTCTGTGTTTTCATAACCTGCTGGATTGTATTTTGCCTCCTTTAGTAAATGATGGAGGCGGCTTCTGCCATGCAAAGTAGGTCAGAACCTGAGCAAAGGGTTTTCCAAGTGCCCTGGACTGGGAAGCGGGAAGTGCCGAGCTCTCCTCTCTCCCATCCTGCTCCTTCCTCCAAAGGCACGCTGGCACCCAACCACTTTTAACCACCAGGTTCGAGCAGTAAATTATAAGTTAAATTATCAGTAATGCTCAGCTCTCGCCAGGCTCTGTCTGTTCTGCCAGTGCAGGAGCTGCTCCCCCAGCCTGGCTCTGCATCCAGGCCAGTGCAGTCATTATGTCTGCAGGGGGCTGGGCTGCAGCCCTCGACCTGAAAAATGCATGAGCGTGCTCCTTCCCTGGGAGTGGGGCAGCCCAGCCTTCAGCATCCTCCTCAGCATCCTCATGGCCCCAGGAGTGGGGCAGCCCAGCCTTCAGCATCCTCCTCAGCATCCTCATGGCCCGGGAGCAGCAGCTCTGCCTGCACGGGAGAGCAAACCCTCCCACTGCTGCTCTTGCTGCAGCTGGCACCAGTTCCTCACTGCAGTTTCCAGAGAAATCCTATTACTCCAAGAAGCCCTGGCACTGCCAGGGGTGTCCAGCTGACCTGGAGTGCCAGCTTGCCCTGAGTGGTGGGGCAGAGGGATGCTGCTCTGCCCAGCGTGTGATGCTGCTGTGGCAGTGCCATGCAGCTGATGGGATGCAGCAGGGAGGGGACCCCACACCTCAGCAGCTGTTATGGGGGTCTCCAGTGCTTGACCTCGATGGGCATTGAGCAGGAGAGCCCCTCCCTGTTGGGCTGGCTGGAGACAGGGCAGCTGGAAATGCCAGTCGAGCTGCACCAACGGGAAAAGCTCCGGGCACACCACAGAGAGGATTTCTGAACCCAGCAGGAGCCTCCCGGGCAGGTCTCAGGGAAGATGAGAGAGTTCTGGAGTGCTGCTCCCGAAGTTCAGCAGAGGAAAGTGCTGGCTAAGCTGCTCCTCTGGCTCACCCCGAGCTTTCCCCGCCGGGTTTCCGTGCAGGTGTAATGGATGGAGAAGAGTGGGATTGAAGGTCTTGGGGGCAGAGAAGACAGCGCGTGAGCCATCAGTCAGGTGCAAAAGCAAAGTAGTAACATTTCAGGGCAGTAATTTTTAATAATTTATGAGTTTCACTCGGTTCCCAGAGTGTTATTACCTCACTTAACATCATTTACAAATTACACATGATCCCATCAATTGTAGTAAAGTGAGGAAGTGTCTGGGAGACGCTCAAAAATCAAACGCTATAGAGCAAATGAGAATTTATGGACCTGAACGGGCTGCAGTGACGGCGGGGGCAGCTGTGCAGTGCCCGGGTGTCACCCACCCCAGCGCTGCTGCTCTGTCCCCACACTCGGGTGTCCCTGGGATGAAGCGTGGGTGAGGGAAGGGACGAGGCCTGAGCTGTGGGACCTGTCCACACTCGTGTTTTGTCCCTTCCCTGCAGGGAAGGAAGGCAGGAAGCGAGCCCTGGTCCCGCTCTCCTCCTCCTCGTTAGCGCTGCATCCCAGGCGAGCTCGGGAGAGCGCCACTTCCTTTGTGTCACCGGTGGCACAGGAACCTTCTCCATGGCAACACAGCCAGCGGCGGGCAGGACGTGGCCTGCTGGGATGCTCTGCTCTGGGGACTGGGCACCGACGGGCAGCACCAGCAGCGAGGGCTTCAGGGGGCTCCAGCTGAGCCCCTCGGGATCCCGAGGAAGGGAAGGGCCGTGGCATGAGCAGCTCACTGTGTCCCCCGTGGGATGCTGAGCGGGGCTGGGCGCCTTGGTGTGGTCTAAATAAAGGGTTGGGAGCAGCATCCGTGGTCTGCTTGGCACGGGCAGGGCTCCCTGCATGGGGAGCTGCAGTCCCCAGATTGCCTGGGATATCAGTGGGCTCCATGGCCAGGAACTGCCTCATCTACAGACAGATTATTTTTAAGTGAAAAGACAGTAGCAGCTGCTTAAATGCATTGACTTGTTGAAAACCACACAGATTTGGATACTGATGGCACCGAGTGCTATCGCTGAGGTGTCTCGGCCCATCTGCGTAAAGTAACTATTGATTTTGGTTGATATGCATTGATTCCAAGAAAACTGCCCTGCTTTGAAAATGAACTTCCAGTAGTTTCAAGGGAAGAGGCAGCGAGCGGTCTCTCTCTCTCTCTCTCTCTCGCAGGGCTCCCTCGTTTCGTTAAAGGTGGCTCCTGCATCTGAAAAACACAAGCGAAGGCAAACAAATAGCTCGGAGGGAATTAAAACGCATCGATCCCCGGGGCAGGGGATAATGGCCTCCGCTAAAAGCTTTTGGAGACGTTAATACATCGCTTTGAATAAAGATCTGCCTCCGCCCGCGCCGTGGCTGGGGCGGGAGGTGCGGAGCTCACTCCTGTCCTGGTGCGTTCCCCTGGTCTGCAGGAGGCCGGGCTGTGCCAGCTGTCCCTCGCTGTCCCTCGCTGTCTCTCACTGTCCCTCTGTCCGTCCACCCGCGGTATCTCCTCCTCGCAGGCATTTTAATTGGCAGGGAAGGGCAGTGCCTGGGCAGCGGGTCCTGGGCAGCCTGACCTGGCAGAGCTGCACCGTCCAGACCAACAGGCAGAGAGTCCATCTGGGAGAGCCAGTCCGAGTGCCTCCAGCAAGTCCTCTCTGTTAATTAAAGGTATTAATTGGCATGCAGCCTGTTCATTTAAAGAGGCAGTGGCCTCTGCGGTGGCTGGCAGCAATTAGAGCTGCACAGAGATCCGGGCACACGTGTGGGGAGCAGAGCCCAAGGAATGGGCTGGATCTGTCCCTGCTGTCCCCCACCTCCTCCCAGCCCCTCTGTGCACCCAGTGAACACCCAGTGTGTGCTGTGAGCAACCTGGTGCAAGCAGGAGAGTTTGAATGTCAGGAAACACATTTTTGGTGAAAGATGTGTTTGGTGAAAGATGTGTTTCCTTCCTTTCACTGATTCATCAGCACTGCAAGCCACGGGAGAGATGCCTTTGTTGCTGTGTTCCATGGTCATTCCTGAGCAGCCTGGACACTGTTCCTGCATGCCAGGGAGGGGGTGGGATGCAGCATTGGCACTGGCATCATGCCCTGAGCAGGCAGGCGGTGGGTGACGGCTCCAAGGGCTCAGACGCTCCGCCCTGACTCCGTTAAAGTCCTTGCACTTCCATTTCTGAGCGTAGTCTGGGAGCGACACGAAAATTAGATCTAATAATGAATGATTACAACTTCCAAGGTAAGTCTAGTTGGTTGACTAATCAATTTGGTTAAGTGAAAATCCATAGCAAATGAGGCAGCCGCAGTACAACATTTCTCCATCCAATTTAAATTAAAACACCAACCATAATAATTTCACAATTACTCTGGGAGGATGCACCAGGGACTTGCCCCTTGAGAAGGGAAATGTCAAGGACTGCAGGAGAGGCCCCAGGAGCGGGTGGGAGCGGGGAGCAGCCTCTGGCGTGGCTGGCTGCCCATCAGGTGCCCACAGCTCCCGGGGTGAGCCCAGCCCCGGAGCTGGAGAGGGGAACCTGCTCCTTCAGACCCAGTTGTAATTTCTCTGTTCTGCTGTGGCAGGAACGTGAGGGATGGGAACATTAAATCCCCTGGAAAGTCGCCGCCGCAGCAGCCTTTAGTGGCCTGAATTATTTATGTGTGTACAGTTGTGCTATGAGCCAAACCGTGCCCAAAACAAATACCGGCGGTCGCTGGGGTCTGCGTCGGGCACGGGGGCTCCAAGGGACTGGGAGCTCCTCCAGAGCAGGTGGTGCTGAGGTGGGGGCCTCGAGGGGGGTACCAGCACTTCCTACTCCTGTTTTTGGCCGTCCCTTCATCCGTGCCAGGGATGATGATTGTTCCATGCCCTGGCTGGCTGCCAGGGGTGCCCGGCGGCGACGTGGCACAGTCACCTCGCTTCCCCAGGGCTGGGGCCAAACTCTGTAGGGCTGTGCTGATAAATAATGGAGCAGCTCCTTCTCCCCACGGCTGAGGAAATGCTCCTGCCTGGCGCGGGAGAAGCCTTTGGATGCGTTTGGATATAAAAGGGTCAGGCACCGGTGAGTGAGAGCCCAGAGACATTTATTTCATGCTGGAATGCAGAGGTCCCTGTGTGGGCACTGGCTGAGGAGCAACACGGATTTCAGAGCGGTGTCTCCTGATTCACCTTCCCCAGCCTGGGGGATGGGGGGTTTGTGCCTCAACACACACAAAATGGTCGCTATCACTGCTGGAGGAATTGTAGCGTTTCCCCTTGGAAAGCTACAGGGAAAAGAGATGATCAGATGTGGCTCGTGTAACAGATGGATTTATGGATTATTTGGAGCCTCTTGTACTAATTTTGCAAATGCTGTATGTCTGCAGGCTCTTAATAGCTGCATTCCTGGCTAAATGGATAAAGAATATGTCCTGTGGGGACTGCAGGCTTTGGGGAATAACTTATGCAAATTCTCCAGGCTGAATGCAGGTGGTGATGAGTTCCCTCTCAGGACTCTGCAGACCTGTTTGGTGCAGCCCTAAGCCCAAGGAGGACAAACCTTGCAGCCAGCTTGGTCCTGGCTGGTGCACCAGGGGTGTGGGAGATGCCATGGGGATGGGACTGCTGCTGCCCTGGGATCAGGGATGCTTGTTCAGACCCCATCCCTGAAGAGGGACCTGTGGTGGGACCAGAGGATGGAGCTCCTGGGGGCTCGTTTCAGTGCCAGGGCTGGTGTCCCAGGGCTGTCCGTGCCACATCCCTCCTCCAGCCGAGCATCCCACCCGCTCCTGGGCTCAAGATGTCCTTTGAATGTTAAGGCTGTGGGTTTATTACCACTTTAGCTCTACCTAAGAGGGAGAGCGCAGGCAGAGCTGCAGCCCAGCTGGAGAGCAGGAGCCGAGGTGTTGGAAGATGCATTCCGAATGCAAGGTGGAGGGGAGAGAAATTATTAAACTCTCAGATAGCAACAGAGCTTCCTTTGTGAGCGCTGGAGATGGGAAATTATGCTGAAGCAATGCATTGCAAATCACTCTCTGAAAGGCAGAGAAGGGCCTTTTATCCCGCGGCCCTGAAGTTTTCCTGGTATCTTTGTATGCAGAGGCATTCCTTCAGGGGAGAAAGAGAAGCCAGCAATTTTGTGCCTGATTGGCAGGCTGTCCAGCGCTGGAAAGATATTTGTTTTTTCAGAGAAGGGCTCACAGGCTGAAATCTCGCTCTTGCATTTTCCATTACAGAGGAAAATGAAACTTGGAAGACGTTCTCAGTGAGCGCTGCTTGGCCTCGGAGTAATAGCGGTGCTCCAGCAGCTCGAGAGGAGGGGCACTCGTCCCGGTGAGCCGGCGGTGGGGATGCGCGTCCTCGTGGCGCCTGGCCTGGATCCGGGGCAGCACGAGGGGCTGCTCAGCCCCCAGTCCCCTCCACTGGCACTGGGCAGGGTCTGGGCAGAGCCCACCAGCCCTGGCTGCCCCGTGCCCCCCTCGCCAGGCTCCTCCATCCAAGGCAGAGAGGAGGAACATCTGCTCCCACGAACGCCTCCCGAAGCTCTCCGTGACTCGCGCTCGGCGCCTGCGCGGAGCGAGCTTCGCTTGGCTCGCGGAGTGGATCCTTCTGGAGAGGGTTCAAGAGGCGCTTTGGAATCAGGAGCGGCAGGGAAGAGCCTCCAAATCTCACTTCCTTTCCTCACTTCGAGAAAGGCATTGAAGTGCTGGAGTGGGTCCAGAGAGGGACAGTGAAGCTGAGCAAGGGTCCAAAGAGTCAGTGCCATAAGGAGCAGCTGAGGGGGCTCAGCCTGGAGAAAAGGAGGCTCAGGGGGGACCTTGTGGCTCTGCACAGGTCCCTGACAGGAGGGGGCCGCCGGGGGGTGGTCAGGCTCTGCTCCCAGGGAACAGGGACAGGAGGAGAGGGAATGACCTCAGGCTGTGCCAGGGGAGGCTCAGGGTGGACATCAGCAGGAATTTCTCCATGGAAAGGGTGGTCAGGCATTGGAACTGCCCAGGGAGGTGTCCAAAGAAGGACTGGACATTGCACTCAGTGCTCTGGTCTGGGTGACAAGGTGGGGATTGGTCACAGGTTGGAGTCGATGAACTTGGAAGTCTTTTCTAACCTCAGTGATCCTGTGATTCT
>VZTH01005386.1:573-54025 GCA_013397815.1 Aleadryas rufinucha
TTAGAACTGGCTGGATGGCCAGGCCCAGGGAGTGGTGGTGAATGCAGGTGCAACCAGCTGACAGCCAATCACTAGTAGTGTCCCTCAGGGACCAGTGTTGGGCCCAGTCCTGTTGAATATCTTTACTGATGATGTAGAGGAGAGGATTTGGTCTAACATTAGAAAATTCATGGACAGTATCAAGTTGGGTCAGAGTGTTGGTCTGCTGGAGGGTAGGAAGGCTCTGCTGAGGGATCTGGACAGGCTGGATTGATGGGTTGAGACCAATGGCATGAGGCTCAATAAGGCCAAGTGCTGGGTCCTGCACTTTGGCCACAACAACCCCATGCAGAACTACAGACTGGGGGCAGAGTGGCTGGACAGTGACCAGGCAGAAAGTGACCAGGGTGTGTTGGCTGAACATGAGCCAGCATGTGACCAGGTGGCCAAGAAGGCCAATGGCATCCTGGCCTGTATCAGCAACAGTGAGACCAGCAGGACCAGGGCAGTGATTGTCCCCCTGTACTCAGTATTGGTGAGACCACACATCAAGTGCTATGTCCAGGCTGGGGCCCCTCAATTCAGGAAGGATGTTGAGGTGCTGGAGTGTGTCCAGAGAAGGGCAATGAAGTTGGTGAAGGATCTGGAGCACATGTCCTCTGAGGAATGGCTGAGTGAACTGGGGTCGTTTAGCCTGGAGAAGAGGAGGCTCAGGAGTGACTCTCTACAGCTGAGTGAAAGGAGGTTGTAGCCTGCTGAGGATTGACTTCTTCTCCCAGATAACCAGTGACAGGACAAGAGAACACAGTCTTAAGCTGCCCTGGAGGCAGATTTGACATTAGGAACAAATTCTTCACAATAAGGGTGATTAGATATTGGAATGAGCTGCCCAGGGAGGTGATGGGGTCACTATCCCTGGGGTGTTATGTGGCATTTATTGCTATGGTCTAGTTGACATGGTAGGCTCAGACAAAGGTTTGAGTCAGTGATCTCAGAGGTCTTTTCCAATGTAATTGTTTCTGTGATTCTTTGATTCTGTGATCCCTCCTGCTGGCAGGGCTGGGACAGTCAGAGTGTGCAGATAGAAGCCAGCAACAGACTTCTAGTAGAGAGGAAACATGAGGGGTAGTAAAACCTTCATATGGTCTTGGGAGCTGGGTTCTTAGGATTAGGCACCAGAATGCAAATAAATTAAAACTTGCCTAATGAACACCTGCACGCAATAATCGGGCCATTTTCTGAGAAAGCAGCAATAAACTACTACACAAGCCAGAGGTAATTATCTTATCAAGTGAGTGAAAAGTTCGCACTGATGGGTGAACCAATTATGGACTAATGTGCATAGGATCTTGTGACACAAGTCCATCAATGATTTGTTTTAAACAGAGGTTGATGCCATTGCAAATCTTCTGAGCCCTATGAAGGTACAAGCTTTGCAATAAACACAGCTCTGCAGTCCTATAGCTGTAATTTGAATAAGAGGCTCTCTTTTAGGGAAGAAGTCCTTGCCACTGGAAAGAAGCTTCAAGAATACATGTGTGCTGTGGCTGACAGCAGCTGGTAGCATTAAGCCCTTCTCCTCCTGGGCTTACAATCCTTGTTGCAATCACAGATAATATCACATACTGATGCCCATGGTGCTCATCTGGCAATGACCTAATATGAATACCATAGGTGCATTGAGACAGAAGAGGTAGATGGCCCTAAATGAGAAAACCTACATCTTCAACGAAGTAAGGGGGGAAAGGTTATGTTTTGCCATCTGAAAGAGGAAAGGAAAGGAAAAAGGAAAAAGGAAAAAGGAAAAAGGAAAAAGGAAAAAGGAAAAAGGAAAAAGGAAAGAGATATTGTCAGCAAGGATTCACTCATTACTTTGTTGTATATTACACTGTAATTCTGATTTAAAAAGTCACATCCACCTTCTCTACCTAGTGCCTTAGCTACAAACACACCTAACAGCAGTGATGTAAGTCTTAATGGGTTTGTGGTTTTAAGCAGCTGAAATTATCTGGTGTTATCATAGTGTTGTGGTCCCACACATCCTGTTTTGTCTTCTGTCACTCACTGAATTTGTTGTTTATTTATTTACCTAAGCGTTTCCAGTGAGAAAATTTGCAAAGGGGCCAGAAAACCCTTGTGTCAGCACTAGGATTAGGGTCTATGAGTTGCTGACAAAAGGGAAGCAAGTGGCTCAAAGTAGAAAGGGGATGGAAGAACTCTGCTGCCTCTGAAAAAGCAGCACTGAATAGAAGGATGGTATTTACTGCTATTCAGACATAAGGCAATCTCTGTTAGTTTGTGACAGCATGGAGTCGAAAGACATCAGCTGAGCATGGATACACACATTTTAAAAGACCATGTTTCAAGTTTACCTCAGCCATTTTTTAGAAAAATATCAGAAAGGCATCATTAGAGATGGCTCTCAAAAGATTGGGAGATACTTAGTTTAGAAATTAAATCAGCCTGCAATTTTTAATCAAAGGCACTCTACATGGAACTCACATTCCTGTGGCAGAACCACAGTGTGGAGTTGCCAGAGGTAAGCTACAGCTGCTGTATTTTGCTTATTATATTCCTAGGCTGTGTGCAGCATTTCTGAAAATCGGGTGTCCTCAGTGAAAGGTGAATCTGCACTGCAGCCCCTCTTGAATCTACTTCTGCAGCTCTCAACTTCATGCCCTTGCTTTGCCTGGTGTTGGAATGATATTCAAAATTCAAACAGCAGGTGTTCTTTCATATCACAGTATTCATTGGTACCAAGACTGCTGTTAAATGTGTTTAGCTTGAAGGAGTAGAGAATGACAACATATGTACTCCTAAGATTTGACATGCTCTTTCAACTGCATAAAGAGACAGACTGAATCACAAATACTTCTGAACAGCTTGTTCCCAGTGCCAATATTTGTTCACAGTGGGAGAGGTATCATGACTGTGACAGAGTTCATGGTCACTTTCAGAATAAACAGATTCTCATAAAAAACAACTTTGGAGAAAACATTTCGTTGTCAAAAACACCTATGTGCTGCTGCCAAGACACTTTGCATCCTAAGGTGGTGCTCCTGAAAGTGACATTTAGCTTACAAGATCCCACTTTCTCTTTCTTCTGGTGTGCACATTGTGGTGTTTCCTGCTGGTTGCCAAGCTGCAGATGGCTATATTTGGATAACTGTGTCTTTTTTAGAGCACTGATCTTTCTGTTATCGCCATTGTTAATGCAAATTACAGGACAATCCTTCTTATCCACTGGGAGTCACTATGGGAATTATATGAGCAAATGAGATCAAAGTTAAAGTTTAAATACAATAAAATACTAACAACACTTACTGAACAATGTTTCTTATGCTGAGAATATGGCAAAAAAAATATATAGTCTCCATATTAGAAATACAATTTTATAATTAATCTCATGAATAATATGCTAAACACAATTCATTTTATAATGCCCTCTCATTTTAACTAGAAACAGACTTTCAAAACTTGAGTTCTGTAATTAAGGTAAATGTGTTTTTAAGGTAGGTAATCCGCTTTTGTTTATGCCTGCTAGCTACATATTGACTGTTCTCATCTGTATTAGCACACAAGCACTGTATTTTAATTAAGTAAATAGAGTTTCCAATTAGGAAACCATAATACTTCACATATTTAGCCTAAGCATTTGAAGTTCTCCAGGAATGTTTTTTATCATTCAGGTTAGTTTTGCATACTTGTCATGTGCAATTAGGCAGCTTAACTAAGAGTTTACTCAACACTCAGTGACTATATGCAAGTAAACTGAAATACTTATTTACTTTTGCTATTTACGAAGGAAGAAATCATTTATTGAAATCAGGAATTATTCAAAGGTCCTAACATGTCAAATTATACACCGAAATGCAATTGAATTATGTATTTATTAAATAACTTCTGATATACATGGAAGTAATTTCTTTCTTGGATCCTGCTACAAGAAAATATTCCAGCAAGAAGTGTGGCTTTCAGCTCTGTTATCCATAAAGAAACAAATTGTCATCAGTCAGCAAAGACCTGCCTATATAGGAATCCCCAAGTGCTGAAAGACTTCTATAAATTATCCATAATGTACTGTGAGTTAGCTGCACTGTTGCCTGGAAACCCAAAGCTTAGATCTGACTCATCTGGGAAAGATGTTAAAAATAGTAGCAGACATACTTGTCAGAATCACAGTTAGGATTAACTTCAGTGTGTCTGGGATGCCCTGGTAGTCGTGACTTTTTGCAATTTCCTATGGACAGTATTAAATGGTCAGGAATGCTCCAAAGTGTTCAGAAATGTTCAAGGATGTTCAGATGAGACCACCTTTCCATTCTAAGTTGGATTTTCCATAGTTCCAATGGGAAAAGTAAAGATGTGAGTAAAGATGCAGAGATTTGGAGTAATTCTTTGTCATCTATTACCATTTTGAAGTTAGACATTCTTCCAGCTCAGATGTTTGATATTAAATTCCTGATAGACACAGCACATTTATCTATCTATTGAAATTTGGTTTGTATTTATATTTAGGAATGAGAAAGTTGGCATAAACTGCCCTACAATTTCAAAGTGTTCCCTTTTTTTTCCTACAGTAATGTGCAAAGAGCACAGAAGATTAAGTTATTGAACAAAGTAGATCCTACTTTCAATCTTTGTATAGTAAATAAAGGAAATAAAATATTCATCTATTACATCTGTTTGTAGAACAGAGAGAGAAATGTGATAAATTGTAGTATTTCATCTGTTTCACTCCCCACCCCCTCCCATATGACACATGGTCAAATAAGAGAATTATAAATATTTTTAGAACAACAACACGGTCACCGTCTTGTAATGTATTCTCCTTCTCTCTCTAAGGCTGACCCTGCATCAGTAATCTTAGACCCAATGAGATGTGGCTTACATTCCTAGCTGATTATTTTAAATTATTAACAAACCATCACATAGAGATTAGGGTATTATCTGAGATTGCAAAGCCTCCATTCTATGGCGTGGTGAGCAACATATGGAAATTACTATTTCACTTCTTACTTTTGAATTAATTCTTCTGTTGCTCATATGTGCATAGATACTTCTTCAAAAGCTGATGAAAGTGAGTACATTGAGCAGAATGTCAGATATGGTACTCTGACTCATATATTATAATTTTAAAATTTAGATTATTGTTGAATAATGAAATGTTTCCATATACCTAGTGATAGCAGCTTCTTACTACCAAAAATGTTATTACCTCAGAATTTGGCAAAGTAAAATGAAAACTTGACAAAGGAACAAGGATGACTGATTAGAGTAAGCTTCAGAAACACTGCTTAAATACACACATCTGAGGTAGAAGTCCTCAACACTGAGTGAATATGTGCCTGTCCACGTGTAGATAATCACTCCCACAAATATAGCCCAAGGGTGGTAGAGGCACCATCTTCTATATTAATCATGACCATAGAACACAATGAAAAATTGGTCAGTGGGTTAAATTAACCCATCAGTGGGTTAAATGGACATACTTAAGCTAGTGAGGTCTCCTTCCACCTGATTGCATTTGATTATTATTTTAGTGTTTTCAATTTGAAAAATGTAAATAAGAATCCATTACAAACTTGAGCCACCTGGATGTAATAATAACTCATTTCAAATGTAGTCCTGTCCAGTACAAAATATATCTGAAAGATACAGTATTTCACATATCAAACAGGATTTGTACAAACTTCAATGTTTCTGTGACCTAAATGCAGAGGTGAAAAGATTACCTTTGCAATATGAAAAGCCAAGACAGCAAAATCCCGTCAGAAAGTGCTAATTTTAAGTCCCAGTATCTGTTATGAAGGACATGAGGACCAGAGCTTTTGGCACCACTCTCTTCTCAGTAATTAGAGTATTAGCTAATAGTAACTGTTTAGCATGTCATAATGACAGAGAGTAAGTAGCACTTGGAACTCACATAGCCTGAGCTTTACAGCCGACCTCCATCCAGAAACAAACTGGCAGTCACTGGAGATCAATGTTGCCCAAACACAAAATACTGCCTATGTAGGCAACTGTATTTTGTTGACATACCCCTTTCTCTTTCAGCCTATAGACCCACACAGAGCATACTATAGCAATTTTATCTCAGACTCACAGAGACATAGATTACTGTGGCAAAGGGTACCTTGAAGTGAAAAGGTTTTACTCTCCTTGTCAGTCACAGCTGTTATCAGCTGCATTTCAGACAAATGCACAAATGCACATGCTATAGCGACACACCTTGGATAGGCCTGCCTGGGGATCCCCAGGCTGGCTCTGAAGGAGTGAGGTTCAGAACTGGAAGTGATGTAGCTACAGTGCACAGACTAATCATCCTCCTATCCAGGGGCTACTCGCAACCATATTTATTGGGCAGTCAACACAACTCTGATGCAGGTATATTGTTTCCATGAGCTAAGCCTTTGGCTACACCACAGTGCAGATGAACTAGTTCACTCAGAGCAAGTTGTATTGCTGGTTAAGTGTTGTTTTGGATGGAGAAATCCAGCCATTTATTACAAATAATGTCCATTTGAAAAACACAGTAATGCTGGCCTACCTAATCCACCTGGATGTGCCCCATCAAAGCAACTTTTAAACTGCACAAACCACAGGGATGAAATATTCCATGCAGCTAGGAAAGCTTTCAAAGAGTAATGATCAATTTATTGTGCTAGATTTTAGACAATTTGATAATAGCAAAGAGCCTCACTCTGTATAAGAGGCGGGCTTATTTTCATGACCTGTTCCAAGGTACTGACAAAACCAAAGGCACATAATCACTGTACCCTTGCATAAGGCATAAGGGCATACTATTTTTTATGCAAGAACAAGAAGAAAGAATCATTGTTTCTATAGTTGTGGGGAGGCTTGTTTTTGTGAGTCTCCTGGTTCACATATGACTTTTATAACGTAAATACACACCTTCAACTGGGGAAGCTGGCTGAGGTATGAATGATTTCGGTTAAAAGAGTTTTATGCATTTAACCATATAAAATACATTCATCTATGTATTCATCTGTCTGTCTGTCTATCTTTCTATGTATTCGTTGGCTGCACAGAATCTTAAAATCAAAGAAAGCTGGATCTATTAAGTGAAAAAGATATCGCGCTCTGAAACAATTACTTGCTATCCAAATATCACGTGCACTATGTGCCATGCAAAGAACTTCGTCTATTTGTCAGAACAGCCATAACACTCTCTTCACATTAAGCAGAATAATCTACCTCCGTTAAAATTACTTAGTGCAGCAGGTTCTTTTACTGCCATAAATACAACCACTGGGAAAAATTATTCCATGGCAGCTCAATAGCTTGCAATGGTCTCTTGATAATGTTTCCTTTCTGGCATAAGAAACACATTCCTTTGATTTTTCTTGAATCCTTCAGCCTGGTGAACAGGTTCTGTTTTGCTTTTGTTTAGTATTATACTCAGCAGGTCTGCTTAACAGGAAACAGGTATCATTTGTATTCATGAGAAATACATGAAAAATAAGCTGACAGGCTTTTAAATATCCACAGAACAATTTGATTTTTCTTTTGGTAATGCAACTTTTTTTCAGTTTTATTTTTCACAGCATAAAGATAAATTGACATAATGTTTTATCTTCCATAATTTCTCCTTTGACTGCCCGTACAGACTATGGATAGTGTTTTTAATATAATGCTACTATTATATATGGAAAATTTATGACTTCATACTTTAGGATATTTAGGAACTTGACTATTCATTTTAAAAGATACTATTTTTCTTACCCTAACAATTTTAAACAAATACAACAAATAAATAATGTCCAATTCTTCAGCTACTTTAATTTGGAACATAAATTTAGCAGAACAATCTTTTCCCATTTTTTGAAACAGAGCAGAGGCTGATGTTCTGCCTCTTTCTAAACATGTTAATGGAGGAATGAAGATACAGATAAATAATAAATGGTAGCTAAATAATAAACTAAGTAAGGAATCCCAATACAGAATTTCTGCCTGTCACAAAACAGAACTCCAGTTCTGTGCTGCAGACATGTATGACTACAAGAGACCTAGGTGCAACTGGGAAGATGGCTCACAAGTTTGCACACCTTAAAGTGTTTTAAGACTGAATCCTATAGGCTACAATAAAACATTAAGATCTGCCCTTAAAAGTCAGAATGAGTGCCATGCTAGAGCACTCTCTTATAACTCTATGATTAGTTTTATAGCCTTTTGAGGAGACAAAGCTGCTGTTCCACTACAAAGAAAAGCTGCAGAGACGCTGGATGGAACTATTCCAGTTCTAATTAACCTGCCTAAATGCTAATTTAGGTGGGGGAAGTTGTATTTAATCATTCAGGTTTGCAAATTATGGCTATGAATGAGATCCAGAGAGCCCATTTAAGTGCTTAAGAGAGTGAGTCATGTATTCTCAGAAAGTCTGTTCAGAAAGCCAGACATCTCCATCTGTAGCCAGCCAGACTTTCAGCATCTATCACGTATGTTTTGAATCACGGACACTCCCTATGCACTTTGCACAAGTATGCAAAGACAATAACAGTGATACATTAACATAGTTATATCTCAACTCTATCTGCTTCCCTAAATAATCCTACTGACTGGAAATTTTCAAGCCTTCCTAAAATACATGAAAAGCAATAAGCCCAGCAGTAAGCACTGCCTTACTGGCTAGTATTACAGTCATGACAGGAATTTTTCAGGGGAGAAGAGATCTGTATTCCACCTCATGTTTCACATTATATGGATCCTGGTCACCAGAAACAATCATGGGCACTAAAACAAAATATTAGGGCAGAAAGTAGAGTTTCTTCTCCAGGGAGCAGGCCAGCTGTAAGGTGGGAATAAGTAACACTCCTACTTTTATGTGACCTTCTTGGTCCCTGATGAGATTAATCTTTTCCAGCTTTGTCACATGGAGGAGACATCTGGCCAGTGCCACTTGGAGCACTGAGTTGCTGCAGCATGCAGCACACCTGGATAATTCCTCCTGCACCATTCTGCTGGGGCCAGCTGCCCACACAGGAGGCTCCCAAAGACACCCTCTCATGCTAAATGCCTACATTTTCTCATGTAGATGTCATTACAACAAGGAAAATATGCCCAAAGTAACAACTTTTGATTTGTTGGCTTTTGTGATCTTTGCTCTTCTGTTCACTTTTTTTTTCTTGTCTGCTGTTGCCTTTGAGATTTCATTAAACTACACATTTGCAGCAAATAATGATTGTATTTTAAGTATCAGGATTCAGTCTCATACTATAAGGCTTGGATAAACACCATTAAAAATGCATATTTCTGGTTATATGTAGGAAGGTCCATCTGCTTCCCTGACCTTTGAAGAGCAGTTTGAGGTATAGGCTGGTGCATGAGCTCTTAATATTTCTGTACATGTTGCAGCTTGGAGGAATGACAGGCTGATCTTATTGTTTTGGGGGTTGTAAATTTAAATTTGCGGGACACTTACAGTCCATATGTTAGACCTTTTATCTCACTGTGAACTTAAAGATAGAATAAATATTCCTTTTTTTTTTTTATAATATCACATCACTGTAGTAGATTAGATGAACAGTCTATCAAGTCTAATATTTTACATCTGTCTGTCATTTAAACTTTTGAAAAATACATATATGTATACATATGCATATGTTTGGAGGGGTGATTGCTTGTGTAAGTGAAAACTTACTGTATAAACATATTACATCTGTCCAACTGTTTTTAATACTCTGCACTTATCTAAGGCTTATCATCAGTTTTATGGGATTGCAAATCCAGTTAGAGAAGGCAAATGTGTAAAGTAGTAGAATAATCAGAACCATTTGATTTCCTGTGATTTTTTAAATTTAACTTACAACTATATATAACGCTGTCTAAAATCAATAAAAGCCATGCTAGTGGAGGAGAATCTGAGTGACAAATAGACTCCTCAAAGTAGTTAGAAGTGGGAAGACATTTTTTTTGTAGACTCCAGTTTAGGCTTAATGGTATTTGGTATCTTTAGCAATGATGGGTAATAAAACTACTGCTAATAAAATCTGAGGATACAAAAAATCGTTGATTAGACCATAATAATAAGTCACGTATATGGATCTAAGATCATAAATGTATATTTGCATATTAGGAAGTAAAATCATTATGGCAATTGTGTTATACGTAGCCATTTCTCAAATAAATGGCTTTGCTATAGAGAGGGAACATAGAACATACCCTCTCAGCATGATATGCTGGCAATGAAAGCTAACACAGTCAAAGCATGACTAAACTGGGGAGCCTGGATCTGGAATAAATCCAGAGAAGAGCACTAACAAGTACTAAAAATGAATCTGTGGATTACTCTATTCAGTTCTGACAGTCGCATCTCAAAAAAAGTGTTGAAAAATGGGGTGACCTTCAGCAAAGAACAAGACATTTAAAATTCCTCTCTCCTTCAAGGCAATGAATCTCGCACTTGTACCTGCACAGGCTTGCCATGTTAAGGGATATTCCACTCACAAACACTATTCTAGTCATAAAATGAGCCAGATACTTTTCAAATCTAGCTCTGATATTTTATTCTATGACTTCCTGTGGCTATGAATTCCATGCACTCAAAATAGATATGTCCATAAATCACCTTTATAACCATTGTTGAAAAGTAGGTGTTTAGGGAGTTTTCAAAATACAGGTTTTTTCCTGACATATGGTAAGAGCTCTATTGTGCACAGGGAATTCTGATAGACTTTAAAACTTGCAACAGGAAGTATTATAAACCGTAATAACTACAGCTATAGTTATACCCAGCTTCTTCTAAAATGCAATGAGCCAAAATATCTCTCTCCTCTATGGAAGGTCATTAAGTATATTTTTATGGGATACCTGGTAACAGTTACCAATTTTAATATGCTATAATGTTACTATGGGTATGCCCCCACAATTATAAATTATATATGATATAAAAATGAGTTACTGTGCACAAAACTTAGTTTTCAAGTGATAATAATTTGTTCTTAATAAAAAAACCTATAATGTGCTGACAAAAGCAAATATTGGGAGCATAGCAATTTCATTTGAATGAAAATTGTTGTCTAATTGAAGAAAATATTGACAGCTCATCTAATGTAACTTTAAATAATAAATAGGAATTTTGAAAATAATTAACAGTAAAGGAGGTAAAACATAGCATGATGAAGGAATAAAATTCATCCATAATATAATTTTCTTAGACCAATAACTTCTGTGTGTTTGCATGGTAGATATTGTGCAATATTTAAATGCTTAATATGTTCAATGTGGGTTCAATGCATGTTTCCATACCATTAAAAAGGTAATTTCTAGAAGCTTCAAATGGAGAACAGCATGGGGGAAAAAAGTAACACTTCTGCCTCAGGGAAGACACAACACACTATAAACTGCAAGATAGAGAATACGTGAAATTTTAAAAAAATTAAAATTATTCGGGTTTTATTTCACACAAATAGCAAAACTCATGGCTTTCTTCTGCACCTTCAGGACTTTGAGAGCAGATAAACAGCTCTGTAAGTTTTGGTGATCTGCTTCATACTGGCTTCACTCAGTCATCAGAAAGACTTCAGATAAGTGCTTCTTAAAATTCTAATTCAGCAACGCAAAAACTTTATTGCAGAACAGCCCTTGCTCTGCCAGTCTCTGCTCAGCCCATGCTGTGCAGCAGGGTCAGTCCTTGCGTGCCACCTGCCCAAGTCTTCAGCTGCCCTCACAACCCAGAATCTACAATCTCTTAAGCTCGTCAGCTAAATGGTAGCAACACCGATAATATTTTGTAACTAGGGGTCCTGGCTTTGGACCTTTCTGATTTAGGTGTAAAGAAATTTATTCCTTGGCCAATAAAATTAAACAGAAAGGCAGCTGTGAGGTATTTTCAGAGTTTAATTACATGGAGCTCTGTAAATACCATGTCTTCACTGGTTTTATTGCAAAATGCTGGTCATCAACTTTCTTGAAGACCACTCTAATTCAAGATTGCAGGACTTCATGGTTTAGGACAGGCAAACTCCGGACACTTCACATCTTTTTCTCAGTGGTTTGAATAGCAGTTCTCAATGCTTCTAAGTAAAGAAAGGCATCACTGAAGAAAGAATATATGGAAAAGATCGATGTGAGGAGAACAGCTGAATACCTAGAACTGCCACTCAGAAGTTATAAAAATATTGTTTAAAGTAATTTCTTTTCATTCAGAAATGGGAGAAAACTCAGGAAACACAGAGGCTTTGTGATCTGTTCAAGTTTTCCTGGAGGAAATGACAGCAGCACCATGTGAGTTAATATGCATATTATTGGAATTGCACTTACTTTCATTTGTGGGTTTGTTTGGTTTTTTTTCTTCCTCACTGAGGAAGCATTTAAAACCCCAAGGCTGCTCAAGCCTAATTCCCGTTTGTCATAGAAAGGCTGACAGACTTCTACCAATTGCAGAGAAGCAGCCACCACTTCACAAGTATAAAACTTAGACATGAGCACAAACCCTTCACCATCAGGCTCACTGTTCTCAGCACAGTTTCTCAATCACATGGCTGTGACCAATTAGTACAAGCTGTCCCATATGCCCATCTCCTGTGGTTTGCAGCACTTCAGGGTGTGATTCTGCCCTTACAGATGGGATGTGCTATCCTCCATATGGATCATGGTGTTCGCACCTCAGAAATCTTAGAATAGAATATTGCAGTTGAAAGGGCCCTGTAAAATTAATCTAATCCAACTGCCAATGGCTATTACATTTACTAAATTTGAATATACTTAAAGCATATATAAAGTATAATTTATTAATATAACTATTAAAACTAGTGATAAAACATGTACAGTCATTCAGAAATATACTCTAGATTTCTTTTTAATGCATATATATTTCTATGAAGAATTCACAAGCTCTGGTCCTATTTTAGTCTTCATTTACAAATATCATTAATACTCTCATAGGAGACTTACTTTTATGCCTAAAAGCTGATCAAATCATCTAAGCAGCTCAATCTCAAGTACTGTGAAAATTAAGCATCTCTGTGCCTCCACAGCACTTCAAAAAGAAACACATTTTGATTTCTGGAGAATAAGATCCGTGGTGTGACCTTTGGAAAATACTAGAATATTGATCCAGAATGAGTCAAAGGTCTACTCTGACCCCTGTTATCTACTCTTAACTACCTAATATCTGAAGTAAGTTTACCACTACTCTTGGACTCTTCAGGATATATAGAAGTGAATGACTCTCTCTATGCCTGCCAAGAGTTTGCTGCTGCCCCCACTTAAGCTGTAACCACCAGTGGTGGTTGTGATGGCTGCATCCAGCTGACTCTGGACTTTGGGGGACAGATGACAACAGGGTAGCCAAAGGCTATCTGGAACAGTGACCCAGATGTCTTGCTGGCATGCAAATAAGATGATAAGTCATTAACTTTGAAATCTTAGCTAAGTGCTATAAAGGATTGGTCATGTGTATATAATCCTTTAGACATAAACCATTGAGTAGGAGTGGATCCAGCCACATCTGTAGTCCCCTCTGAGAGGCGGTTTAGGACACCAGAGAGTCTTTTCTGAATGTCATGACTCAGCTAGATTTGAGGCTCCTAGCAGTTTTGCCTGACTCTG
This sequence comes from Aleadryas rufinucha, assembly GCA_013397815.1. NCBI lineage: Eukaryota > Metazoa > Chordata > Aves > Passeriformes > Aleadryas > Aleadryas rufinucha. Next base: position 14,125 of record VZTH01005386.1, read on the forward strand.
TTCTCTATGCAGTAAATAATCTAATGCACCTTGCCATCAAATCTTGCCAAACCACTGTTGCATTTACTATCAAACTTTGTTATATCAATAAAGTGTCTTGTTGCTTCCCTCGTACAAGTGAAGTGCATGGCTCCATCCACAACTCCTGTATTAAAGAGGAAGGTTCTGATGCACAATTTATCATCAGCAAAAGGTGAAAAAGCAGGATATGTTATAGACAAAATGCTAAACACACATTTTTGTACTGTTAAATACTGTCACGTACTGCTTTCTTCAACTTGTGTCACCCTTAGCAATGATATAGACTTTTACCTGAAACTTCGTGGCTGCTGGTTTTTGTATTTATTTTACTAATTCACATCAATGAAAGCATCAGTGAGCTGATAGTTAATTAGTGACTGGTATTAATTCTTGCTTCTTATTCTGGAATGATTTACTGTATTCAAAAGGGAAGCAGGTTGATTCATTTAAATGATCTCATTTAACATCTTGCACCAAATGTCTGGGACAATAATGAATTACAGCTAAGGACAGGCATCTTCGTTTTGTCTGTAATAATTCGAAAGTCACTGAGATGTTATTGGTTCAGAATTGAGTGCTATGGAGCTTTTATTTTATGTATTCATTCATTTCACCTGTGGGAACAGATAGGATGAAGGAAAGTAAAATTAATAATGAAAAATAGGGTGAAATTGGAGCAGAGACTAGGCAGAATGAAAAATAAGCTCAGAGTTCTGTATAGAAGCAGAGAGAAGAGAAAATTAAAAAAAAAACCCCAGCAGTAGAGTTGTCAACTTTAAGGCTGTAAACAGGGAAAAAAAGAACAATGATGTCCAACAACTGAGTTATACCAATATAGTTATTTCTAGGATGTGTAGCTCATTCTCACAAAAAGTTGTAATTAATGAGATTTGCCACATCCTAGTAAAAACTACTACACTTATAAGTAAAATTGGCACAGAACTAAGCCTTTGAAATTTAGGGTTTCAGTTCCAGTCCTCTGACAAAGATTACTGCCTAGCTTTGATCAAAACATTTGCTTTCTCTGTCTCTTAGTTCTTCATTTATTAAGAATTAAAATATTTCTCCTACTTAGAAAGGTTAATGAGGTCAAATCCACTAATAAGCTGTTCGGGCACTACTTAAGCCCCCTTGCCAAGTCATTTCTTCCTAGCACACCCACTTTGCATAGGACATTCGACATCACATACAATCCAATGATAAAATGCATTGTGTGCATATGGGGTTTTCTCGAACCGGCAGTCAGGACATGAAACTAAATTCATGCCAGAGTATGCCAGAAAGAAGGCATTTGCTTGTGACCAGCACTTGTGTAGACTAATGAAATTTTGTTGGACTCAAATAAATAATACTGACATGACATAAGGCAGTGGGGAAGAAGACCAGCCTAACTGAACAGGGAGCTTTCACTGGAACTCAGAGAAGGGAAAAGAGTTTACCAACTTTGGAAGGAGAGGCAAGCAACTCAGGAGCACAAGGATGTCATCAGGTCATGTAGAGAGAAAATTAGGAAGCCAAAAGCCCATCTAGAACTCAATCTGGCCACCACTGTAGAAGATAACAAAAAATGTTTTTACAAATACATTAATAACAAAAAGAGAGCCAAGGACAATCTCCATCCATTATTGGATATGGGGAGAACATTGCCACCAAAAATAAGGTAAAGGTTGAGGTACTTAATGCCTTTGCCTCAGTACTTTTACTTTACTTTACTTTTACAGTAAACCCCTGAGCTGGTAGACAGGGACGCAGCACAGTAATCCCCCAGTAATCAGGAGGAAATAGTTAGTGACCTGCTCTGCCACGTAGACTCTCACAAGTCTATGGGACCAAATGTGATCCACCAAGGATACCAAGAGAGCTGTTGGAAGAACTCACGAAGCCACTCTCCCTCACTTATCAGCAGTCCTGGTTAACCAGGGAGGTTGGCCATCTGCAAGAAGGGCCAGAAGGAGGACCCAGGGAAATACAGGCCTGTCAGCCTGACCTCAGTGCTGGGGAAGGTTATAGAACAGATTATCATGAGTGGACATCTCACAGCACATGAAGGACAACCAGCTGGATCAGGCCCAGCTAGCACAGGTTCATGGATAGCACATCCTTCTTGACAAACCTGATCTCCTTTTATGACAAGGTGATGTGCCTAGTGGATGAGGGGAAGGCTGTGGACACTGCCTACCTTGACTTCAGTAAAGCCTTTGACACTGTCTGTCACAGAATTCTCTAGAAGAAGCTGGCAGCCCATGTCTTAGAGAGGTGTAGTTTGCCGAGAAGAAAACTGGATAGATGGCTGAGACCAGAGAGCGGTGGTGAATGGAGTTAAATCCAATTGGTGGTAAGTCACAGGCGGTGTTCCCCAGGGTTCAGTGTTGGGGTCACTCCTGTTTAATATTTTGTCAATGGTCTGGATGAGGAAATTGAGTACAGACAACACTGGGTTGGGTGGGAGTGTTGATCTGCTGGAGGGTGGGAAGGCTCTGCAGAGGGTTGTGTACTGGCTGTATCAATGTGCCGAGGCCAACTGTATGAGGTTCAACAAGGCCAAGTAGCGGGTCCTGCCCTTCAGTCACAATCCCATGCAGAGCTACAGACTTGTGGAAGAGTGGCTGGAAAGCACAAGTTTTATAATGAGTGGCTGAAGCAATCAGAATTGTTTAGCCTGGAGAACAGAAGGCTCAGGTGAGACCTTATCATGCTCCACAACTATCTACAGGGAGGTTCTTGTGAGGTGGTAATCAGCCTCTTCTCCCAGACAACTAGCAATAAGACAAGGGAAAACCAAGGGAGGTTCAGTTTGGATATTGGAAAAAATTTCTTCACCCAAAGAATGTCCAGGTGTTAGAATGGACTCTCCAGACAAGTAGTGGAGTCACCATCCCTGGAAGTATTCAAAAAAGGAGCAGACATGATGCCTGAGATGACCTAAGGCATCAACATGGTTCTCCACAATGTGGTTTAGTGGGCACAGTCTTACTCAGTCGAAGGTTTGACTATATGATCTTAGAGGTCTTTTCCAACCTCAATTATTCTATGATTCTATGATATACCTGATGTATACCCGCCATCACTACTCACTGAAGTAGATGGATTTCTAAAATAATTTTCCTTTTTCCAGGAAACCATCTTACAACTAAACTAAGCTTACCACCTGCTGTCTTCTGCCACCAGCCCAAAAGTAATGATCACCATACTCTTTGTAGGCACCCTGTTGGGACAGAACAATGGCCTCCAGAGGCATTCTATTCCATCAGCTGTAGAAAGAGTGCCCTGGGCATTGCAGGGTTTAAGCTTAGTGTGCCCTGGACATTGCAGGATTAAAGCTTAATGTGTTCTCATTAAAATGGTTAGTATATTTAAATTTAGTGGTGATTTAATAGAGGAAAAAATGACAATGACAAAATCTCCAGAGACATGTGTGTTCACAACTTTGCAGTTCCTTTCATAACCAAACAACTACAATCAGCAAAAAATGCAGAATAAACAAAAGCATGCAGATCAGTTTGGGAGGTTTTGTTGCCGTTTTCGTTCAAGCGCCTTGGTCTAAATCCTGATTCTCCTTGAGATTAACAGCAGCATTCCAGCTATCTTCAGGACTTTTGGAAGCTGTTCCACTGAGATGTTGTGCTGAACATTATTTTCTGAAATTATTAGATATACAAAACAATAGACAAAATCACCTAGAAAGCTTAATTTTAGAGGACTCCACAAGAGTCCTCTTGCTTTCTATTATGTACTAATTAAAACAACTCTACCATATTAGGAGGGGTTTTTGCATTTGATACCAAGACTCTGTTTAAACCTGAATGCTGTCAGGGCTCTGTTTCCTTCACAAACAATAACAATATTCATTTCATACATTATTGCAGTAGTGTTAACCATTTTGTGGTGATCTTTGGAATGCCTATTGCTATGTTTTACAAACAATGTCTTTTGGGAGATACAATATATTCTCTGCAAGGCCCTGAAAAATGAAACATATAATTTATCTTTCAGTTCTCCAAATCAGCAGTCATCCCTTTGATATGAAAATAATGTGTTGTCTAGGTAAACACAAATTATTGGTATGCAGATATCAATAAGATAGTTATAAGAACATGATGTAAGAACATCACAGATTAATATGAAAGCCTTAGGACACTTGGATATCTGATTTCAGACACAAGAATTCTTATTATTGTTGATATCAAACACTTTCTTTTATTATTATTATTTTGTGTACCATTACTACATGATACACATGTAGTGTTCTTATTTTGTTCTTTTCTATTGTGGTCAATTACACATTTTAGCCTTGACTTTGAAAAAAGCTAAGTACACATTTAACTTCAAGCATGTGAGTGGTTTCATGAGCTTCCTGACCAAAGTTTATAACTGGGCCAAGAATACCACTCATTTGTTTTTGGTTACATTTCCCTCCGAATCCAAGGTTTATCCTTCATAACAGTAAGTACAAATTTCTGAATCTTACCCAAGATTTACAGGCATTTCACAAACACCTCAAACAACAATATAAAATAAAATACAGAGACCTCTTTTTAAAAAAAGCCATAAAAGTGATACTGCAGACTTGAGAATGTTGCCTGAGAAGCAAAATTCAGCTGCAGTATTCTAATAAAAGCAACTACGAAATGGAAAGCAAATTATATCTGGATGAAAACAGTAACTTGGATAAGAAGAAATTCTGAAAGCATGTTAAATGATAACAAAGGATTCAAAGGAACCTATTTATAAAATAGGAGGATTGCATTATGACAAAAATTTTGCTGACTTTACATTGGAGAAGCATGGAATATGCTTTGATGCTTCAGAAATTGCTGTTTCTTTGTCACTTTACCCACACTATTCTGATCCATATAAAAGGTCATTCCAGTAAAAAAAAAAGGAGCCAAAGCAAAGATGATGATGTGAGTGAGGACTGCAGAAATAATACCGAGGCATAGAAATAATGGACAAAAAGGTCAAGGGAAACCTTACACAGAGGCAGGTTCGCATAATTTTTGACCATCCTTAATCATACCCCTAATAACTTCCAAATTGTGTCTGAAGGAGCCACAGCAACTCCTGTTCAATGCACTTGGTAGAAGCCAACAGATAGGATTCTGCTTGTAGTTGTGAAAAGAGGATGTTTCCTGGAGGAAAATAAGAGTAAATCCATCTTAGTCTATAAACCCTGGATACAATTAAGCTTTAATCATAAGTTTAACATTTGCTAAAATCTTATTTGCAATCTTTAGACATACTTCCTGAAAAAATCTTGAAAAGGCAGGTTCTGAGGAACAATTCAATATTTTTCTTACATTTCCCTCAGTGATGCAGGTGAAGATCTACAAAAGCACCTGCATCACAAATAGGCACTCTCTGCTCTTACCAGTCTGCAGTCCTCTCCAGCACAAAGTAGATTCCTTGCAGGGAGCTCATATGCATGTTGGAATTTTAAAGCTGTGAGTACCATAAATGGAACATGTGCTTAGGAAGCTGAAAGAAGATACAGTATGGTATTCTGACATTCACATTTGATGGTCAAGACAGTCAATGTGTATTGCTGATTACTTTATTTTCTTTTGATGACATGCTTCCATTCTGAAATACACTTCTACGAATTACATGAAGCTGTTTGAGAAGGAAGGAGCACAGCTCCATTTCATCAGCACAGATAGCAAGATCTGATCTGCTTATTTAACAACTGGGATTACAGGTGCACCTTCTTCTACAAGAGTTACTCCTACACAACTACGGAAGAGTCCTTTGGCCTGAACAACCAGCTGACCTCAAAACTCTGCATGGCACATCATAGAATAGAAAAGAATACCTTTTCAGTTAGAAGACACCTAAAACTATCATATAGTCTACCTGCCTGACCATTTCAGGGCTGACAAAAATGCAGGATTACTTCCAAGCACAGGAGTATTTCTTATTCACTCTACATATCTACCTCTTTTCCTGTATGCCTCATTTCCCAAACAGTGTAGAATAAGCACTGCTATGAGTTTCCCTGCTCTAGGGTCCTGGCCAGACCCTGTTTCTCCCAGAGACTGGGATACCTTGGATTACCTGCTGTAAACCTGGGATGAGTTCAGGCTTCACCAGCAGACTTAACATAGATGGTGGTGATACTCCATCATTAACCTTTTCAAAATAGCATGTGTTGCTGACACATTTTTGAGATCATTAAATGAGATGTCTGAAAAATCACATGCAGGCTTCCTAATAGCACATAAATAATTAGTGTGCAAAGAAAGGTATGATGAGAGTTGGACAGGAACCCTGTAGGATAGGGAAAGAAGAAGCACATGGAAGAAAGGGAGGAGAACAGAGAGATCCAATAGGAAATTAAAGAGGAAAGACATTAGAAAGTCAAGAACATAATATGACTTGCTCAAAAATGGCTAGAGACTTTGAGAATTTTTAGTTTTGGCTGTTCAAACTTTAGGTGGCCAAAAGACCTTGATTTCATGGGAAAGTGTTCACTCATTCTTGAAAACTGTTTTTATGTAACCTCTGGTTAATAAAACAATATAAGGCAAAATCCCTTGTCATTTTTGAGCTACTGAACCCTAAAGTCTTCTCTAAAAGATGGATAGGCTCCCTAAAACAAATAATGAGGAAATAGAAAATTATTAGGTATTAAAATTTAGAAGGAGATAGAACATAAATAGTGCAACAAGTTTTTAAAAATCATCTGTTTACCTGGATACAAAACAAAGTTGTAAAAGAATATCAGTAATGCCTATCTGATAACGGCAAAATTATGTTTCTATTTTAACATAGTTTTTCCTTAGCATCTACAGAGCAGCTGTTATTCTGTGCCATTCTTAAACTACCAGCAAACTAAGTGCTAATCTACCATTTCCAACCAGGGATCATGGAACACATACAGATGCTTACTTTTGAGCATATAGGGAGTATTAGTTACTTGTAATCAGAAAGCAAATGTCTATATTGATCATCCTTTCCATTTCATTGGCCCTGATTATTTGTTTTCCAAGATGGCCACACACATCTGGTGGGCCCAGATGTATTTTCTCCATGAGGCAGATTGTCAGACCTATTTTTCTAGAAAGTAATTCTGTCCTTTGGCAGCCAATGAGAGCACTTGCTCCTGAATCTAAATACTCCCAATAGTAGCCAAAGTCAATATTTAGGACACAGATTGCTGATTGACTTATTCACAGTTCTTTCACAGGCCTTCCAATCAGCTTTAGAGATACAGGAGCAGTGCAACTCAAAAAATTAAATTAACTGAAAAGAAAGGGGCTTGTTCTTAAAACAACATTTGCTAGCTGCCTCTTCAGATAAGGAAATGCACAGCACAATGTGTGTGCTGGCCAACCTCCAAATCCCACTATGAATCCCTGGACTAGATCCCAGAATTTGAATTTGATCAGGGGATGCCTGGAAAGGACATGTTGCTGGCCTTCCATGAGGAGAAACTATTCTGTTTTGGGCGAGGGGAGATAATGCTCAACCTGAGGAATTGTGCAGGTGATGGCTCTGAAAGGCATTTACAGCTTATAGTATTGAAACATCAATAGATCTTCTTCCTCATCTGTTAGAGCCAGCTTTCCCTACAGTATTGCAAAACACATGTACAAGGCAACTTGCTTTCCTTGCACAAATCTAGCATGCCAAGGATGAATGTTGGCATGTCCTCACTGCACTTCAGCATCATCTACAAAGCTTCAACATGCCAGTATGCCAGTGCGTGTCAATCTGAGAAAGCCACCAACACTTTTAAACCACGTTAAGGCTCCATTCATTTCCTAAGAAGCCAAGTTCACTGAAATGAGATAAAAATTAAGTATTCACAGATAAAAAAATTAACTGCATTGGTGCTATGTAGCTGTAATTGAGCATCTAGGGGAAGAGCAAAGCTACTTAGCAGCTGTTACAGGAACAGAACAGACAACTAAAATTCCAGCTGCAGAGGGAGAGAAATGTTCAATCTGGGGTAAAAATAATAATCAGGCACAGAGAAGTTTAGAGGAAGCCTATTGCTTTTTGGTCCCAAATAAGCTGATGTTCTTAAAGGTCAACTGCAGTCAGTATGACTGAGCTATCAGCATCGTATTTGATACTATAGTCCCCATCTTCTCCTATGTCATTACCTAGCCTAGAGAAAGGGCCTGTGCTCAAAACTCTGTCAAATGTGACAGAGTTCTCACATTAGGAGTACTTGCAATTCTTTTGAATATCTCTGTCCAAAAAAAAAAAAAAAAAAGAGGATCCCTATACCACTAAACAGAGTTTTCTACTTTCAGTTCAGAAATAAAACAATTCAGTTTGGGTAGACATGTAAAGTTTCTCAGCACCTACCACTGATGTAATCTTTCAGATATAGCAACTAATCTCCTCATCCTCTTTGTTACCCAACTTCCCCTCAATACCTCCTTCCCTCTCTATGGCAACAGCTGACAGGCTGTCAGGCACATCTAAACGGTTGGACCAGGATACAACTCCAGCCCTTCCCTGCCTTTATAAGGGGAGGCAGTAACTCCCCCTTTCCCCATCTCCCAGACAAACTATATTTTCATTCCAATTAAATTAATATAATTTGGAAAGAGATTTGTCACCATGGCCCATGTCAGCAAGGCCACAAGCCTGGATTTTGAGGGAAGACTCAACTACAAGAGAAGATTAGAGTACAACACTCCATCTTGATAATATTTCAGTCACCGACCATCTATGAAACAGTTTGCAATATACCTCACAGTTCTCATCTCAATCCATTGTGCCAACACTGCCTCCTTCAATGGTGATCATTATCAAAGAATGCAAACAAATGCAGTGTCAGAAGATGGCATGGAACAGTTTATCATATTTTCAAGATTAAATTAGCATCTGGGTACTATAGAGTACCTTCTCCCTTTTCCATCAGCACTCAACAGTATTTCAACGATTTTTCTCCATTATGCTATGCTAAAACTCCAGTATATAAATTGGGAGCACAGTTTTGCCTACATTGTTTAGTATCTTTAAAACCTCAGACTGATCACTGTTGATGAAACCTATTCTAGAATCACACATGAGTATTGCAGCGTATTACTAGAACCAGGGAAATAGCTCAAGAAATATTAATTAAAAAGCAGAGGAGCAAGGGGAAGGTCATAGTTGGGAGCGAGTATTTCTCACCTGTAGGAATGGATGAGATATTTCTGACTCTGTGAATAATGTCAAAATAGCCATTTAGTTAACTGCCATAGATGTTGAGGTAAATCTGCAATACTGAGGTTTCTGGACTCAAGAGAGGATTTTGCTTTCAGGGGTCTGTGCTTTTGTCTACAGTATATAAAATATCCTGTCCGTCCTTTGCTCGAGAGACCATATCATTGGCATTTTGCTGTGCTTTCTTTCCACATCATTTTCCATTCCATCTTGTAAGAGTGGTTGGATGCAGCATTCAATTCAAAATTCCCAAGCACCACTAATGTGGTTGGGTTTACTACTGGATTTACTTTTCTACTGATGTAGACTGAGATTTCTGTATTTACAGTCCCATAGGAACCCACCCTTGTAAAATCCTAAATTTTGATCTTGTCTGACAGTCTTTGAGCTTTTTAAAGAGCCTTCTTTACAGCATTTTCTTTTTTTTCCACTTCCAGCATTCTAATAATAATACTGCTTCTTTTGCTCAGCTAAAAAATCTTAATTACTTCATGCATCCCTTTTTATTTTCTATTCCACTGAGGGCTTCAGAGGTCTTGATGAATTAAATAAACTTTACAGGATCCACTTGAAATAAAAAAATTGAGTTGATTCCATTTCACATGCTTTTACATTGGGGATCAAGGAAGTTTAAAATCCACATAGTAAATCTATATGCAAAAACAGACACAGCACACTTATTCATTCATGGATTTAACGAAAATATCAGGCTTAAACAACTTGAACACAGACGGAGAGAAGCTCATTGTCAAAGTTCATAAGAAAACAGCAGGTCTCTTCCCACTACCTTTAGAGTCAGGAAGCATACAAAAACTGGCACAAATAGCTTCCTCCAATTCAGATTTGACAGGCACACATTATACTTGCCCTGTCCAGTTCAAGCTAATGAAATGCTGTCACAATAGACAACTAGTCCACAGTAATGAACTTCTGAAATGGGGAGATCATGACTGGATTTTAGGTCAAAACTAAACTACACTTACTGATTTTATTTCCGTTCATAGATGACTTTCTAACTAAGAAAGAAATTCAGGAAAAATTGATGATGCCACCACAGGAAGAAATTGCAATTAACTCAAAGCCAGACAAGTCCTATCACAGGAAAATGGAGAGGTAAATGTGTTGAAGATGGGACACAGCATTTCTGCTTACAGCAGCATGAGAAAAGGAACAATGGGTGCTGTGGGAGAGACTCTCCCTTCCTTAAATCTTGGAGTCACCTGGATCTTACCCTGTGTGTACATGACCTCCAAAAGGAAATACAATATCTACTACCCCTGAATTACAGAAAACATCTATGAGGACAAGAAGATTTCAACTTCACACAGTCTAAGGACTAGAGCCCACCAAAGAGTCAGGCATATTCAAGTCAGACAGGGTTGAACTGGCTCTACCATGTTCCTTCCTAGTGGGGCTACAGAGCTTCTGGCTAAGATTTGCTGATAGCTCTGTCTCAGAGAGCTGGTAGGTGGAAAATTCCTGTCTGCCTGTGAAAGACTTCACACATACACTCTTGTATGTATCCAGTTTCTAAAGGGGAACTTAAAAGTTGTTTGCACACTGAGTGGTAGACCAATTCCAGTCAACTAACTAGAAATTTTAAGTGCATCCCAGCTACTATAAATATGCCCAAATTTATGAACCAAGTATCTTCATCCACTTATGATCCAGATTAAGCATCCTTTCTCCAAAGCTAACAACTACAGCTATGCCTCCAAAGATAATGTGAGGTCTTCTTTTGCCTTTATTTCCAGTCTTATGTAAGGATGGCTCTGTCCATCCTACTCTGAAAAGTTCAATTTTAGATCATTTATGCAAGAACTGAGACAAATAAGGTCCAGGTCCTTGTCTTGGGATTTTTTGAAAACCAGCTTTTCCACATATCTTAGGAGAATACAACAGAAACAACTTGTGTAGCATGGGTAAAGGCATCTTTCAAAATATTTTCAGCAAATATGTGTGTAATTTCAGGTGCTTCTCAATTGTATTTCAACTAAGAATGGAGGAAAGAGATGGGGCTAAACCCTGTTCCAGTTTTAGCATGATTTAGTTAAAGATCTCTAAAATGTAAAGGAAACATTTTAAGAGCCTACCTGAGTCTCAGAGACAGAACTAGCTGAGCTGAAGATGCGAACTGAGTTTTAAATTAATCAGTGTGTGAATATAGATCTATATTCCATGTCAGTTAAATCATGTAACTTTTATTAATTGGATAGAAATTTTTTCATCTGAAAATCAACTAGATTTGTAGAAGTCAAGGAGAAGAACATCATAAATACAATTCAAACAGGGACCAGGATCAGACCTTTCTTAAACACGTTTTGTCTTGAAGTAACTCTAATAGATTTTGATGTCTTATGAATACCACATAAAGATTGATATTCTACAACTGGTGAATTTCTTAAGGGTTCTAAGACTTGTTAGGCAATACACACTGTTCCTAAGTTTCCTTTCCTAGAAATCGATGGGAAGTTGCATTTAAAAATATCACAGTATGGCAAATAAACATGAAGGCCATGAAGGTACTGATTCAGTGTAGAGATTTCCTGGGAAAATCTTGGACAGGGCAGACTTACCTAAATAAAATAAGCTTAATAGTTTAGTTTCTGCAAAAATTAACAGTGCTCTGGAGACATTGCACATTGTTTGTTGCAATTAATTGATTTATAGTTCATCCTAATTTCAGTCAAGGACATGAGGGGGTGGGGCCTAGAGCCATGGGGGCCTGTCTAGGTTGTTGTTCTATGCCATTGACACCGTCACTGGGGCTGGGAGTAAGGGGTTCTCACTTCTGAGAAGGTGGGCATGGCTTCAGGTGGAGGAAAAAGATGGCTCATTGTTGTGGTGTGCTATGGCCAGCACAACAGCCAGTAAGACCAATTCGACCAGATGGTCCAATGGTTTGATGCCCACACAGCCCAGGAGCCCTAAGATTAGGGTGAGTACCCAGAGAGCTGTGCGGGGCATGCAGAGCTTGCTCCCACAATTGGCCACCGCCATCTCCTCCCCTTCTCCCCTGTATTTGGTTTTCTTTCTGGAAAGCTCTATGTTCTTTGGTCCCTCACTGGCCCGTGTTAATTCCCCCACCTACCCTTATTCCTATTAGTTAAACACCCTTCTCCCCGCCTCTGTAATGCCCCCTTTCTGTAGTATTATTGGTTATTATGTGTTTTCCCCTCCCTTTCTGTAGAGGTATAAAACCCCATGTAAAAATCATTTCTCCGGTTCTTCACGCCTATTTTTTGATTTTTTTTGGCTCATTAAACCTTCTCCTTTTACCACGAAGAACCCCCTCCGCTTCGTTCCTGCCTCCTCCGTGCACCCTTGCCATGGGTGGGCAGGGTGAACCCAAGCTGGAGTTTTGCCTGCCTCCCGCACTGTGACAGCCTCCATCTCCCCCTCCCACGCGGACGGGTGCCCGGTGCTTGTGGTCACAGCTAGCCGGNCTCATTGTTGTGGTGTGCTATGGCCAGCACAACAGCCAGTAAGACCAATTCGACCAGATGGTCCAATGGTTTGATGCCCACACAGCCCAGGAGCCCTAAGATTAGGGTGAGTACCCAGAGAGCTGTGCGGGGCATGCAGAGCTTGCTCCCACAATTGGCCACCGCCATCTCCTCCCCTTCTCCCCTGTATTTGGTTTTCTTTCTGGAAAGCTCTATGTTCTTTGGTCCCTCACTGGCCCGTGTTAATTCCCCCACCTACCCTTATTCCTATTAGTTAAACACCCTTCTCCCCGCCTCTGTAATGCCCCCTTTCTGTAGTATTATTGGTTATTATGTGTTTTCCCCTCCCTTTCTGTAGAGGTATAAAACCCCATGTAAAAATCATTTCTCCGGTTCTTCACGCCTATTTTTTGATTTTTTTTGGCTCATTAAACCTTCTCCTTTTACCACGAAGAACCCCCTCCGCTTCGTTCCTGCCTCCTCCGTGCACCCTTGCCATGGGTGGGCAGGGTGAACCCAAGCTGGAGTTTTGCCTGCCTCCCGCACTGTGACAGCCTCCATCTCCCCCTCCCACGCGGACGGGTGCCCGGTGCTTGTGGTCACAGCTAGCCGGTAACAGCACCGCGGCAGCTCATTTTGTCCTTTTCAGGGGGAGCGAGTGGCAGACAGATCAGGGGGATAACTCCGCCAGAGTCCCGACCAGAGGGTTCGTCTGCCATTGGTTTTCATTGTCTTGGGTTTGGGGAGGAAAACACTCATGCAGACGGTCCAGAGGCCATTTTGTTCTGCGTGTCAGAGGGCCAGGCAGTGCCAGCTCAGGTTGGTCAGTCGGTGAGCATTTTTTGTATATGAATCACCCTCTTTTTGTATACTTTTGTTCTCAATATTGTTGCTTTACTGTTGGTTTTCTTATCTCATTGCTATAATTCTTATCTCTACTCAGGATCTCTGCCTTTTCTCTGTCACTGGAAGGGCTTGGGGGGAGGAGCAGCTTGTGGTTTTTCATTTTAGTGGGAGCACTAATATAATTCCTAAACCATGACACAGTTTTATAAAACAAATGTTTCTGTCATATTAAAAACTTGCTCATAAGCCTGTTAGAAGAAATGTAGATCTCCAGGCATAGATCAAGACTTAGAAAATACACCCAAAAGATTAATGTGCTGAAAATGTTACAGAGATTATATCAAGGATTAACTGATTGACCCTATTCTATTTGTATTCCTTCCAGAATTTCAGATAAGTAAAAGCATTAACTAAAAGCAATACCAGATATTTTTCAGTCTTTATTCTATAATTGTTGCAGAACTGTTTAAGATTACTTAGATTGCTAACAATATGAAGAGAACAAAAGCAGACGTCTCTTAATCAGTCTTGTTAGAGGAATTACAGCTTCCCTAAACAGAGGAGTTATACACAGACATAATCATCATGCTTTCTTACTTGATTTTCAAGACTGTTATAAGATGTTTCTGCGCAAACTACTTATGTATCTGTCATAAAATGGAAGCTGGAGTCACATTTGGGATACACAGTTTGGTAGAGATAAGTTCTCTCCTCCACATGTTACATTTTTTTCTCTTGCATTTGGCTATTTGCCAAATCAGAAACACTTATAACAGAGAATCCTTTTTGCCTATATGAAGTACCATAATATAGAATATGAGCTAAAGATGTGTCTGAAGTATTCAACAAAGTAGACATGAGTAGACATACAAAAAATGACTGAGGCTTTTCATCTTTTAGAAAATTACTTTGAATGGCTAGAAATTATACACCAGTGAGAAGGAAAATGTGAGGCAGATATTCAGCACTCACTTTAATTTGTTCATTCATTACCAATTTAGCAGGGTTGACAACATTTTTCATGTGATCAAATTTTGATTTGTATTGAAACCAAAAATCAATTTCCTTTCTGATGGACATTAGTTTCAGTAAAGCAAATGTAAAAGCCTCACACCTTTCATTGATGCCTGAATTAGGCCAAATTAAAGGACTTGATATGCTTGATTGAGTAGTTATATGCCACTTGTCAATATTACTAAAACAAGCCATACTGAAAATCACAAATTAGTAACACTGAAAGAGCACAGGGAAAATTGCTGGAAGATATTTGGGATAATGGTATTTTCTAATGGTGTAGCAAGAGGTATGTCAAATCACGAGAATTGCATGCAATTATGCTTCATCTATGTTTAGAGCTTTGACCCAAGTTTCCATTAATATCAAGAGGAAAAGCCAAGGTGAAAATAGCCCAGTTTCTATATCAAAGTGTTCATATTTGACTAGTCAGAACTTCTGCAAATAAACATCAGCTTTGAATAACTCATCTCCTCTCCAAAACTGAAATGCCAACACAGCATCATCTAGGCCCTAAAACTGTACATGACAGTGAGTGAGGTGGCAACAGCTCTTTTTAGGCGTGTTGTCTAATAACGTCCCTCACAAGGAAGTTTTCAGAAATTTAGAGTATCAGGGCATAAATTATCTCTGCTGGGGTTTTTATTTTTGATATTTCTACTAGATCTGCATGATTTTTCTAAGTAGGAGGCCTAGGAAAAGTTTGATTTGCAATGGCTGCTGTCTTGGATTGACTATCCATTCTTAATGCCATTCATGTAATATTTTAATGTAAGAACTGGTGATTGCAACTATTTAATATAGAAAATGGGGGCATTCATCATTAAATCACCATATTAAATTAATTTCTCTGCTTTTTTTTTTTTTTTTTTTGACTTCGGTTTTTCGGGAGTTTTCCTGACATCCCAAAGTAGCAGTAGCAGACCATGGATGAGTCTTTATTAAGCAAATTATTGTTTCTTTTTTTGATCATCTGTTTCTGCAAACTCTGGAATGAAACCCATGGCATTAAGATCCACAATAGTCCTATCTGGAAAAAAAGTTTGACTTAAATGTTTCGTAATAATATAAAATTATAAAATTATTTGGATTGGAATGGACCTTAAAGACCATCTAGTTCCAACCCCCTGCCATGGCTAAATGAGTTAAACACCCCCAGCTCCCTCAGCTGCTCCTCACAAGACTTGTGCTCCAGACCCTTCACCAGCTCCTTTGCCCTTCCCTGGAAAATCTCCAGCCCCTCAATGTTTTTCTTATAGTGAAGGGCCCAAAACTGGACACAGGATTTGAGGTGTGGCCTCACCAGTGCTGAGTACAGAGAGACAGTCACTGCCCTGGTCCTGCTGGCCACATTATTGCAGATACAGACCAGGATGCCACTGGCCTTCCTGGCCACCTGGGCACACACTGGCTCATGTTCAGCCAGCTACCAACCAACACTTCTGGGTCCTTCATTTACTCATTATTTTTGTTTGTGAGCTGACACCAGTCTGCACATCCTATGTGAGTTCTTTTCAGTTCACATAATGCAAAGTGTGGCAAAATACTGTTTCATACAGAAACATTTTCTAACACAATAAAAACATTTTATCTACTAATCCTCAACTTCTTCTTTCCTTGGTCCAAACAGTGTTCCTACTGAAACTCTATATATAAAGATAGGTTTGGAATGCTTATTTTCACCTTCTCACCTGAAATATTTCAGTAGAGAAAGTCCTAGTGTCAAAATAAATATTTTCTTTTAATTTTACACCACAAGTTCATCCAAGGCATTTGACTCAAGAAAGGCCAAAAATTACTTCTACTATAATTAGATAACAATTCTTTTACTCAGCCACCTGAATTAAGCACTTTGAAAAGCTTCTCAGTCCTAGTCTGATTTCATCTTGCAATCATTACCATTGTTTAAACCATTAGTGATCACTCATATACATCACACAGTTTTATTCATCCCTTTCAAGAGAGATGAATTTAGACTGGAATGTGTGCAGAGAAATCTTGCTAGAAATGGGAAACAATGGAGAGCTTATGTTTGGAAA
Organism: Aleadryas rufinucha; assembly: GCA_013397815.1. Taxonomy (NCBI): domain Eukaryota; kingdom Metazoa; phylum Chordata; class Aves; order Passeriformes; genus Aleadryas; species Aleadryas rufinucha. The sequence continues at coordinate 30,653 of VZTH01005386.1, forward strand.
GGACACTTGAGAAAAAAATACGTTCATTTAATTTAGGAAATAAAATATAGAAATCAGCCTGTAAAATCATCAGGGTGACAGATGAGAGGGAGAGAGAAGAGCTAGTTTAAGCTAAAAAAATTGGCAACAAAATAAATTAGTTTGAACTAGTCATAAATAAACTTTGTCTGGATTTTACCCATCTGAATAATGAAAAGTGGAAATTGTCCTCCACCTGGATAGTAGAACAAGAAACAGCTTTTTTCATCTATCTACCCTGTAACACAGAGGATTCAGTTCTATAGATCTTAATGTCTTTTCTTTGTTTTGTTAACAATTGTTTCTTCTACAGACTCTCTGTAGACCATATCCCTCACATTCCATACCATGTTCATTAAGAGCTAATCTGTATTCAGCAAGTCTGAGTTCTTTCTTCACCAGATATTGGCTCAACTGTCCTTAGGAAAGATAGTGAAGATGCCCCTCAAAAATATCAGTTTGTGGTGGTTGTCTTTTTTTAACTTTCTGCCTCTGTTCCTCAGGAAATATTGTGGAGAAATCTGGTGTATAATCAGAGACCCCTAGTGTGTGATCTGCCTGCTAGACAACCCATCTAAACTAGTTCTCTCAATCAGGTGCCAGGGGGGTTTTTTTCTGTTTGAACAAATCTTCTGTTCCTGGCTGCATAGGCACACCTCTGTGAATACTAAACTGTCAGGAAGGCAGAACAGAGAGAGCTAGGGAGGTGCACCTTAAAGCTGAGAAGACTGACTTTGATTAAGATAAACAACACCCATTGTGCTATAGAAAATTCAGAAGCTGTTGATAGGTAGATCTTCTGAATTATCACTAAATGTACTCAGCAGCACATTTGGGGATTAGGCATTAAAGCTGGGAAGCAGGCCTTGAAGGAAAAAAAAATAAAACCAAGCTTTGGCCACCAAAGCCTATTTGCTTATTTTAAAAATTGCTAATTGGATTTGCTGTTCTGCAATTTTCACCACTCAAGCAGTCCAATCAATACTAAAATGTGAAAAAAAAATCAGTTAATTCTAAGATTTTTTCCTAGGCAATTTATCCTTGGCATACCCAAGTTCTTTCAGTTAAATTCTAGTCATTGCTTAGCACTTTGGGAGCACAGTATTTAATTGTCTTCTCATGCATGTATATCCTAAGGTCAGCTTCAACTGTGCATTAATGTCAGATCAGTTGTATTGAAATAGAAATAAGTAGAACTACCTGAACAACATTATTGTCACAGTTCAGGGTAAACTCTATACTTTGATCCATCCCTGCATCCCTGTGGACATCCTTTTCAAGCAACAAGTCTGTATCCTGCACAGTTATATTCCAGTGTACTGTTGCTGGCTAAGATGGAGTTAAATTTCCTCATAGTGTCCCATATTGTGCTGTACTTTGTATTTGTAATTAAAACAGTGTTGAGAACACACCAATGTTTTGATATTTTCTGAGCAGTGCTTGCACCGCATCAAGGCTTTCTCTCCCCTCCAAAGACCAGTAGGCTGGGGGTGAGCAAGAGGCTGAGGGGACACAGCCAGGACAGCTGACCCAAACTGACTCAAGGGACATTCCACACCATATGACATTGCAATCAGCTGCTGAGGGCAAGGAGGCGAATGTGGGTACAGTCGTGGTTATGCTCTTTGGTTCCAAGCAACTGCTATAGGTATGGAGGCCCAAAGAATGGCTGGACATCTGTCTGCCAGTGGGAAGCAATGAATATTTAGATTCCTTACCTCATTCCATGAGCTTTTCTATTTTATTTTCTGCTCCTGTTCTGTTGAGAAGGGAGAAAGAGAGCAGCAGGCTGGGGGCCTGGCATCCAGCCAAGGTAAACATACTGCACGATTGATCCTGTTTGTATTGCAGCCCACAGCTTACAATCATAGAATTACGCAGGTTGGAAGGACATTTAGCAATTTAAACTCCTTTGCTTAGAGCAGGTTCCCTTAGTGCCGACTGCTCATGGACTTCTCCAATTGAATATATCTCTAACTTTGAATATATTGAAGGATGGAGATCCCTCAGCCTATTCGGAAACTCATTACAGTGTTTGATTACACTCTTGGCGAGGTTTTTTTCCTAATATTGACCCAGAATCTGCCATCTTCCATCTCTTGTCCATTACTTCTCATTTTTCCTCTAAGAGTCCATCTCTTTCGTCTTTTATTTCCTTCCATTAGGTAATCGAGGACAGCATTAAGAAGCCCCCAGTGCCATCTCTCTCCATGCTCAACAAGCCCAACTCCCTCAGGCTCTTTTTGCAGGGAAACTGTTCCAGCTCCTGGCCAATCTTGCTCCAGTTTATTTATGTTTTTCTTGTACTCAACTAACATCTGGGTAACATTACTTCAGGGGAGAGGGCACTTTCTCAGTAAGTCTGACTATGTTCAGGTACCTGCAGTTTTTATGACTCAGATACAAATCATACATAGATACATAACAGCCTTCTTAAAATGGAAGTGTTAAGCTATTGTAACAAAGGGACAGTATTTCCTGAGAGAGCAGCTGGCATGCTCATCTATCTTAAAATCTTTTGATCTCCTGATGATAATGAAGCTAGTTGTAACTTCTTCTGGTCCCACAAGGTCCTGTGTCTCAGCTGGCTGTTCCAAAATAATTACTCTCCACGGAGCAAGTGTTCATTTTTAGACCTGCAGGAGAGGTCTTTTGATCTCCTGCATGCCAGGAAATTTTCTGTCCTGCTTCAGAATAGTTTCTCAGCTCAGTGTTTTCACAGGCAATGATATCCAATTTTCCCTTGCTTCCTGTGCTCTGACTTAACTTGAACCATTCTTTTTGTGTCTTTAAAAAAGAATCTCCTAATTTACTAAAAAATGAAATCTTGGGAAAATGTATCAATAATCAGTTCAATACACTGACTAAATTGCTCCTTATTAGTAGCATTTTAAATACATAACTTGAGTCTTCCAAGCACAAATGCTTTAAGAAATTCCTCAAATCTTCTTCTTGGTTATGAACTGAGATTAAATACTAGTAATTACTTTTATCTGGATTCCCACAATATCATGCTCCTGGAGGAGAAGACACCAAGTTAGTGTTTGGTTTTAAGTCCTTCATACATGGGAAATGTTTCCTATGCAGCTGAGTACAGATGTAAAGGTGGTCTTCCTGTGTCAGGCTGCCTTCTCTAAGGATGCTGAAAAGTAGTTGGGAACCCTCCTAAGACCAGAAGTTAAAGAAAGCAAATCACAAAACCTCAGTTCTGTCTTTTCATGCAAAGGCTCAAAACCTTCCAATAACCTGACCTGAACACTCAGAAATTATTACAGAGCAGCTCCAAACAAGTTTCACATTTGCCAATCCTTGTTCTCATGAGGGACTTCAACTTCTCAGATATCTGCTGGAAATACAACCCAGCAGAGAGAAAATGGTCCAGAAAATTCCTGGGATGTATGGTAGAGATCTTCCTGACATAGCTAGTGAGTGTGCCAGCCAGGTGAAGTGCCACACTGGAAGTGCTGTTAATGAACAGAGAAGGACTGGTGGGTGATGTGATGGTTGGAGGCCTCTTTGGCACAGAGATCACAAAATGATGGAGTTTTTGGTTCTTGGGGAAATAAGGAGGAGGGTCAATAGAACTGCCACCTTGGACTTGTGGAGGTCAGATTTTGGCCTGTTTAGGAGGCTGGTTGGCAGAGTCCCTTGGGAGGCAGACCTGAAGGGCAAAGTAGCCCAGGAAGGATGGACATCCTTCAAGAGAGAAATCTTAAAGACTGTCCCTGTGTGCCGTCCCTGTGTGCTGAAAGATGAGCTGCTGAGGAACAAGACTGAACAAAGAGCTTTGGCTGGAACTCAGGAAAAAACAGGTATTTTATGATCTTTGGACAGAAGAGGAAGGCAACTCAGGATGTGTCCAAAATGTCATAAGGTTATGCAGGGAGAAAATTAGAAGGGCCAAGGCCCAACTAGAACTTAATCTGGCCACTGATGCAAAAGACAATAAAAAATGTTTTTATGAATACAGAGAGGAAATGGCAAATTGCACCAACAGACATTTAGATTGGATATTCTAAAAACTTCCTTCACAGAAAGGGTTATGAAGCACTGGAACAGGCTGCACAGGGAAGTAGCTAAGTCACCATTCATGGAGGCATTTAAAAGACATGTAGTTGTGGCACTTGGAGATGTGGTTTAGTGGTGGACTTGGCAGTGCTGCTTTAACAGTTGAACTCAATGATCTTGAAGGTCTTTTCCAACTTAAACAATTCTATGATTCCATATCAAGGATCAAAACGAATTAGGGAGAAAAGCCTCAAATAAAAAAAATCAAATACTAGAACTAGATCAAACATGAGTTTTCTTCTGATGTTGCTCAAAAGGCAGAACTTATTTTATTTAAAAGGTAGTGCTTTTTCTGAAGTTTTGTGCAGTGATGACCTGGAAACACTGAAGACACCAATAACTAAATACTAAATAGCAAATAGTGAATAAAAACTAATGAATATGTTTTAAAAAAAACCCCAACAACCCACAAGCAAACAAAGAAAAACAACTTCCTTGAGGATTATTTAAAGAAAAAGCATTATTCACAGGGTGCAATTATTCAAAGGTTGTGGTGGTGATGATGGAACTGTGTTCAGCAAAAGAGTGGGCCTGAAGCTTCAGGCCTCACATGAACTAAACACCATGCTATCCAAAAAGAGGTGTTATACATACAAAAATGGTCCTCTGAAATGAATGGAAGTTATAGTTCTTCTCAGGTCAATAAAATGGATTATTCATCAAGTCTCAAAGGCGCAAAACATTATGACAGAGTGTTCTGAGCACCAGTACTGCTCCTCCTTGCTGAGGTAAGATGGCTATCACACATAAATGTTTTGAGCAGAACGTAAAAATTCAGAAATTAGGGCTTTTTATTTTAGGAAAGCAATGCAATACAGGCACTGTAGTCTAACCAGCAATGACAGTGTACTCAGATAGATCTGGGTGACATCTTTGAGCAGTTAAATATGTTCAACTTCTCTCTGAAGAGATGAGGTTCAAACGTCTGAAATGACAGAAAAGTTATCTGCATTTCAGAAAGCTTAGCCTGTGGGAGGACAGGAAGGAACAGAAACAATGGCGTAACCTTATTTGATCTTTTTGTGGACTTCTATGAAAATTAAAATCTGTGTGCATACAATGAAATCACACACAATTGAACTCTGCAGATTGAGAAAACAAGCTCAGGAAGTATTCTGAGATGACAATTAACTGTAGAACTTACTAAGAAGTTTTTTCAGTAAAGCAGCTTTTAATTGTGTTTCTCTGATCACCAAAGATACTGATTAAGTTTTCTTTTCACTGTACAGTGAAGATAAATCAGAGGCACTGTAGTCTAAAAGAATATTCAGCCTAGCACTGTAGCACTAAAAGAATATTCCAACTGATATGATTTTCCTTCCATTTGGGTCTACTGTGAACTGTAGGTTTCAGTATCTCTGTAATATTAAGCAAAATCTGAGGCTGTACCTCTAATCCTCTGTTCTCGGCCGTTCACTTCAAGAAAGACATGGAGGTGTTGGAGCAAGTTCAGAGATGGGCAGTGGAGCTGGTGAAGGGTCTAGAGAGTGAGTCATATGACTGGCTGAGGGAGCTGGGGGTGTTCAGCCTGGAGAAAAGGAGGCTCAGGGGAGACCTTATCACTCTCTACAATTGCATGAAAGGCGGTTGTAGCGAGGTGGGGGTTGGCTTCTTCTCCCAAGTAACCAGTGTCAGAACAAGAGGAAATGGTCTCAAGCTGTGCCAGAGAAGGTTCAGGCTGGACATCAGGAAGAATTTTGTCACTGAAAGGTGGAATTGGAACAGTCTGGCCCAGGGGGGTTGCAAAGTCGCTTTGCCTGGAAAGGTTCAAGAAGCGACTGAACGTGACAGCACTATGATTTAGTTGATGTGGGGGTGTTTGGTTGAAGGTAGGGCTTGATGATCTTGGAGGTCTTTTCCAAATTTAATAATTCTATAAACCTATGAAACTTCAGAGGGGATTGCATCTTGCTTATTTAAGGACAGGTTTGCAAAATCATGTGGAATAATAGAGATATTACATCATAAAACCAATTTTGTTTCCAAAAAGTGTCTCCTGTCTTTTTACTCACTGAGTAAAAACAAAAAAAAACCCACCTAATATACCTCAAACAAAATCACATTTCAAGAGCATTACATTTCAGGTTATCTTCTAAGCAGCAGCTATGAGAGGCAGTGATTTTTGATAGGTGAGCATCTGAGCAACTGTCAGAAAGGGAAATCACATCAATACCAGCCTGACTTAATGCTCTGACATGCACCGACACTTTTCTCAGAACTGCAGTGAGCGATCCTGCTTTTCTCCTAGATTTGTCCCATTCAGGCTGGCAATGAATCAAGAAAGCTGTGTAGACAAATCTCTGATAATCAGGTGACTGAGAAATGCAGATGAGGAAAGCATTAGTGCAGGAAAACCCTGTAGACCAGGCTGTGTTTTCCTATCTGACTTGCAGTCAGGATGGAGAACAATTTTGGACAGCGTTGCTTGGTTTATAGGGCCGTACAAAAAGACTTGCTCCTATAAGTAGTGGCTCAGTAATAATCCTTTACTTTCTCTGTGCTTTTCTTTGTGCATAATATAGGGGGAGTTGTTCTTTGAGGCTCTTTCAGAATCTTATTTTCCAGTGTCACTTCTTAACCTCTCTCAAACAAAAATATTTGAGAACTTTTCCTAAAAGTCCTCTGTCCTTACAGCAACTGTTAAAACAGAATAAACTCAGAATAGGCATGAGAAGTGGCATTTTCATTAAAACAACTGCAATTTCCCTGCTACTTGTATAAGTTTATTATTCCATTATTGATGTTGGCCAAGATCCAGGCCCATTGTGCCATTTTACCAAATGTGCTACAAAGTGGATTTGTTACTACAATAAAGTGCATCTGTCACCCCAGTTATGCAAAGGAAGTGGTTGACTGCAAAACTACATCAAAAACTGAATTAGGATCTTTCATCCATTTATACAAGAAATGCCAACATGAAATACATGTTTATATTGTAGTAGAGGTACTATATTACCACTACTACAGAAAATTGAGTCCGTATCAGAATGCAGTTATCATGATATAAAAAACCTTTTTTTTTACTTTGGCCAATATCTCAGTTTCTGTGGACAATGTCCTAGAGAATGAAACCTGAATTATCAAAGCCATATTTTTTTAAAAAGTCCAAAAGTATCTTCTTACCCTAACAATTTTATCGAAGGGGCAGATTCTGATCCCCTTTTTCATATTGGATAACAATATATTCCATAAATATCATCAATGATATCAGTAGAACTCCTTGGGGTGGAGTAAGTTATTAATTGTGATGGCATTTAAATCTCACTTTACATAAACCTCTCAGTCAAGTTCTTGTCTGGACCAGAGATACCTAAATTTTGGTGAGGATCCAGTGAAGTCAGCTGGTGAGTAGAGTTTTGAGTTCATTCTTAGTGAAACATATAAGCCAGAGAAACTTTCAGAATGTTTAGGTCTTGTTGGATTTCAGAGGTACAGAATAAGGAGGTTATGGAACATCATCAAAGATCTGTAAGAATATGTTACACAAACCTTTTGGAAAGAGGGAAAGATATTTTATTTGGCCTTGGGACAGACTGATGGATAAGAAAAGTTCTTGAGGTCACTTCTAGCCCCAGTGTTTCTGATTCCATGACATGTGATAGATGGCCATAGCTCTATGCCATTCACATCACTAAAATCCAAATCAAAACCTCAGGTTTCATCCTGAATGACTAACATGAAGACAAATGTCACATTTTGTTTTATAGTTGCAGAACTGGTTTTATTGTATAGTTTCTGAAGAGGAAGAATACTTTCTTCACTGGAATATAATTTAGGAATCTCAGTATATTTTTATACATTCTGGACATATTTTCAGAGGCTTTTTAATAAAACTTCTATAATCTTCCTGTCAAAAATTCAGATTTTGATAGCTTTATCTTTCAATATCCGTATCAGCTGGAGCCATACCAAGATGTATGCCATTTAAATGCCCTTTTCCTGGGATTAGGAAAAACGGGGGAAAAAACATAGACTGAAATAGTTAGCAACATGAAGAATCTCTGGACTTAAACATGTGAAGAACCACTTCAAAATATCACTTATTTTTTTGTGTTACCTATAGATGTATGTTACATAAGTCTGAATTAAACACTTAAAATCTCCATAAAGGCGGTACAAGCATGTTTTCACAACATGCACATAGTGAGTGGAAGAGCCTCAAGTTCTGGAGTGAGTGCATCTGAAATGCGACTTACCAAGGCTGTTTCCAGCAATGGGATTCTCTGACCAGAAACACATGTGGTATTTAAGACTGTACACGGTCTGCTGGAAGATTCATATGCTTGCAAATGATGATTTGCCCAGCTATGCAGGATGCACCTAAGAATACTTGAATAGTGTCTCATTATCTGCCAGGAACTGAGACACGTTGTGTAATTATATTTTATGTAAATCCTTCTACATCTGAAACCATTCCAAACTACATCTTTTTCTCCCTGCTTGTGTTATAGCCCTAACAATGAGTCCAGCAGTAAGCCTACATATTTACCAGGTGTGCTCCGCTTCTCAAGACAGAATACACAGCCAAGATTATAATTCCATGATGGTAATAGAGGGCAGTCCTGGGTTCTGGTTTACACTGCTAGAGCTGTTTATTCATCTAGCTTTAAAAGATTCCTTGACACTGTCTTTCAGCAGTGCTTAAACACAGCCACAGGATTTCCCCTTTCCAGTAAATATATAGATTTTAAGTAAGCACTGATTTGGAGATAACTTCCTGCTCCCTTGTTCCCTTTTTAGTACTTACAAACCTTGTGCTCTTTGCGTTACCATGTTACACCTTCAACAGGAAGGCTGGATAAAAAGTCTTTCTCAGCATAGCCTTTATCTTGGGAGAAAAAAAAAAAAAAAAAAAAAAAGATGTTTTGGATGGGATAAGATGGAACTCTTTCATCTCTTGTACAAATATCAAATAAATTATATAGTAAAGGCCAGCCTTCTCCCCACTCACAGTTTTCCATATATTGGTGGGCAGCACTACCTTGCCAAACTGTGCTTTTAAATAAATACAGCCACATTGTACATTTATTGCTGAATGCAATATGGTGAGTGTCTGTAAGGTTTCTTCTGAGCATTTTTAGTCCCTGGGCACTGAAATATCCACTTTTGTGAATGATGAAGAAGCCTAAATGTTAAACAGATGGCAAGACACTGTTGAGCTGAGATGGTTTTGTCACTGCAGCACTTGAAGCCTTGGGGTACTTCACCATCTTAATGTTCAGGCATTTATCTGGGTAGACGTAGTTGCGTTGTAGATATAATTTTTGGACTCATTCCTGAATTTCATCAAAGTTGCACTTTATTTGCCCAAGTCCTTTTTTCAGATCTGTCCATTTGCCATGCCACTGTGAAACATAAAATAAAAAGGAAAGACACAAATACTGGGAATGTGTAACCCACACTAAAAATAAAATAAGGTGATTAAAATGCATCATAAATGTCAGTGAATAGTTCACTTACTATATTTAAAATTTGAATTTGGACATGACAGTTGTCAAGCCACAGATTCTGCCAGTCACACATGTCCACTATTATTACAGACTCATCTATATCCCTGGGTTTTTCTGTCTTCCTAGATTTCTGGAACACAGAGTATTAAAACAGAAATGTTCAGAAAGTGGGGCATTTTATTTAAGTTTCTTATAAATTCTTAACTTTCAGTTAAGGAAATTTTTTGATTATGTCCACATGACCCATATAATAATATGAAATAAGCCTGATCTTGCATGTTGAGAAAAAATATTGCATTCCTCAGAATGTATCACTTTAGGAATCATCTCCTGGAAGATGCTATTCTCTAGAAAAAAAGAAAACCACTTTAGCTGAAACAGTCATCCATGCTTATTTTACTAGGCATTATGTTCAGGTTTGGGGGAAAAAAAGCAATTTTTTAGCTAATAACAAGCATTTTTTTGATTGTGGTTTCTAAGCACTTGCAGCACTACATAGTTGCTTTTCTAAATTAACTTCGTTGCAGGGAAGGGACAAAACTGGAGAACAAGACAATTCACAAGCAAACCTCCAAGTGACGTATGACTAAAGCATGAGACAGGATCAAGCAACAGCAAATATCATAGACCTTTAAAGAAGTTTAGTGATTGCTAAATATGGCCACTGGCATAAAAAATGAACTGTCTGCATAAACCTGTCAATCATTAATATAAAACTCCTACTGAATGCCTCAAGGCCAGGTCCAGTCCCACAGTATCTGTTTGCAACACTTGGATTTAACTGCAGTGATAGCTGTAGTCATCTGATCTGATTGACAGTATTAAACACAGACATCCCTTTCATATGAGATTAAATATGTGGAGGAAATACACTATGATACAAACCAAAGACCATTAAATTTTATGTATGTGCTTCTTGAAAAAATGCTTTGGTTTATATACAGCTATGGAAACATAGTATACTGAGAGACACTGAGTGAGAAGATAGGCATTGGTTTTCCAAGTGTTTTGCATAAAACTAATGCTCACTTACATAGAATTCCCTGGGCTACATCATCCCTCCACCACCATCAAGTCTTAAGAGCTGAAGGATAGGAAATTCTGAGTTTAGCTTGCCTCACTTCAAAAAAACCCTGTCCAAAGTCCTGCAGCTTAGACACTTAAGCCAGTATAGGTTGAAACCATACAGGTTCAAAAATTTTAAATTCCTTCATTGTTTCTGAGTAAGGAGAAAATTGAACTTCAAGTATTCAAGAACCTAATAAATCTGGGTTATGACTTTATTGTTTCTTCATCCAGGCAGCAATTTTAAATGAAAAAGAAGGAAAAAAACAATACAAGTTTTAAATGTCCTTATATTCTTTCAAGCTATAACTCCTTGTTCCTAAAATATATTTCTGCCCTTTTATCTTCCTGCCAAGTGGGTAAAAAAAGATTATTTTTAAAAACAAGCAAAACAATATCTGTGATTTTATAACCTTATCTAAGGCATAAAAGGATACCAACTAATTTATTTTCATGTTTAAAGAACAATCAAATAGGTAATTCCAAATATTCATGTCAACAGTAGAACACACAGGGCCTAGATATCCCAAAATTGTTCATGTCAAAGCTTTCAATACAAAACTTTTTTCTAAAAATGTAGCAGAACAAAAATTCATAGTACAGCAATTTGTGAATAGGACAAGACCAGTTTTGACAAATACATTATTCATAGCAAAACTTTAATTTAGATGCTGTCTTGAAGTACTACATTAGCTGTCAGTCACTTCTGTAAACATATTGGACATCACATCAAGACTTCTGTGTTTATTTGGCTGAATATCTTCTTATTTATTTTGATTGTTTTAATGCTAAGAAGTACAGAAAATGGCATTACCTGGTAATGCAGTCAAATATTTACAAATAATTTCAAATACAGACAAAAAATTTTCCTTTTTCATCAGTAGTTTCATGTTTGGATTACAGGACAGATTCTTCTCTCATTTGTTGCACTGTAGATTCTCCTATCCTAGATTGAAATGTTGAAGAAAACGTAAGCTCCCATTACAATGTGAGTAGGGTCAGAACTCCCTTTTATTGAAATAGGCTTTCTGAAACACTTGATTGCAGTGTGATACTTACCAAACTATCAGCAGGGAAGAACATCCTACATTGCAGTTTCTAAATGTGGTTTGCTTAGGTAAGAGCATTAATGACAGTATCAGCAGCAAAAGCTCCTGGCTCCGTGCTAGGCTGGGTACGTGCACAGAAGGAGTAGCTTGCACTTTACTAGTGGGATGCTTACCACAGCTTGAGAACTCTGGCCCAGACCCATCTTTATATTTGGATGACACCAGTGCAGTAGTCACCTTAGTCTTGTCATGAGGCAGCGCAAACATTGTCTGTGACACCTGGAGCCTGACAGGGCACTCGGTGCTTACCCACTGCAAGTGCAAAGCAAAGCGTGCTGGCTTAAAACATCTCTGCTCAGCTGGGAGCGGAACGTTCTGCACCAGGTGTGCACCCCCGTGGTTGTGGAGATGGCAAAGGGGAGGCTTGTATTAGCAAGTGCAGTATTTGTGGCATAAATATGCAAATCTACCTTTCTATGGGGAAAAATTAATAGAGGTGGTAATGATCATCATCATCTTAGTTGTTCATATTGCTTAAAAAAATAAAAACTTGAGTGGGATTGTTATTGCATTTTAATTGCTCTTTGCAAGTTTTATTGATTTTATTCCGACATATATAGAAGACAAAGTAGATATACTGTAACTGCTAACATTTAAAATGGAATATAATTTTTTTTAGCTGCAAACTGGGGTATACTAGGGCATATCAGGAGATTTCTTTCTTAATTATTTCTTGTCTTAGACATGTTCAGAGGTCATTCATTTCGTTCTAAATTTGCAAGCTTATTGCAGACCAGTCCAAGGTTATGTAACTCTACAAACATAATTGTTCTGTGTACAATATTAGCTAACAAGTAATTGTAACTACTAGCTGCTCCCAGCTGATAATATGCTTAGGAAATTCATATATTTGGAGTTGTCAGTTTAGGTCAAATTATTTGAGAAAAAGTCTGACTTAATTTGAGAAAATGCCTTACTTAAGAGGGTGCCAAAAGAGAGTATTCAGATACTAATAATTTCATAGCATGTGATGCCCTTAAAATTGAATAATTTAAAACCAAAATCACTTAAAATTTACAATTCCTAAGATACCTTTTCTCAGAATATGGATTTGAAAAAACATTACATTGATAACATTTCGATGAAGTACTGAAAGCTCAACTCTAGGACCACATGCCAGGTGGCAAAGGAGTTACATGGTTTGCATCTATTTTTAACTAAATTACGACTTTGAAGTCAATAATTGTATAGCCATCTTGGATACCAGAGGAAGCTTTTTCTAGTATCTAATCATGCTTAATATACACTTACTTTCAAAATAATGGAACTCTTTTCATTTAAACAATTATGCCTTCAAAGATTTTCTTCAGTACGTTGGATCATGTTGTTTTGAGATTTTTCCTTGAGTTTTAAAAGTGTTAGGACACTATTTTTCTAAGTACTGCATTACAAAGAAAAACTAATCAATAAGAAATTAAGTGGCAAAGAAAGAAGTACTTCAAAATGAGAAAAAAAAAAAGGGAAAAGGAGCCTGGTAACTTAAAGCCCCGATGTTCTGTAGACACTAAAAAATCACTGGAGCACAAAATTCAGAATTGAGTTATTAAAACTATTATGGTAACATTTGAGCAAGAAATACAGTACAGATTTTAGCCCAGAACACATGGTTAGGAGAAGTGGAAAATGTCACGACTTTAAGTGATTCGAGAGACCTTTCAGCTTTGGGATGTTTAATGGGATCAACCATCATTGCAGCAGAACAATAGTAGTGCCAGAGAATAATCCACATTAGTGCTCAGAGGCCAACAGACACGAGATCTCCCAGGAGCCCCACTGCTGTGTACAACTACCTGTATGTCTCTCAGCACCTTTATAACTCAAAGCCAGCACTCATATGGGCCCTATGCCATTCTTTCACTAACTAATTTCACCAGGATTTTGAAGCATTTTACATTTATTTGGATTTTGTACCCAGGTAATTGGAACTGGACCAATGGGCTAGGAAGTAATATTAGCATTTTTGCCACAAAATCCGGGAACATATGACAATATTATGTCATAAAGTGTCATTTCTCCAGAAGGCAGCCTGGAAAGGGTGGAAACCAATGAGAAAATTCAATTTAAGAATATGTACCCATCATCTCTTTTTCATTCTTCTAGGACATGCAGAGTTGCATAGTATCTTTTGAAAGTGTGCAAGTTAATTTTAGGAAGTATATTATCTGCACCAGAAAAACTCCTTGCAAATGTTTTTTCTTGTTCCAAAAGATCAGTTTTGCTTTATCAGTTTATCAGCTGTTGTCACCACAGAAATACTACTTGTTGTGCTATAACTGCATGGTTTTTTCAGCCTTCCCAAAAAAGAGGTTTGAGTTTTGAATGCCCTTGTGTCACATATGTGAGGACTTAAAGAATGCAGTTGCATGTCTGAAAACACTGTGCCCATAAGAGAGGTCACCACAACAGGAACTTGAGATAAGCACAGATGGCAAAACAGGAAGGCATTAATTCCAGGCCTAACAAAGGTGAGGGTTTGGAATTAGAACAAAATGCCACTGTGCAGACTGTGAGAACTTGAGATAAGACGTATCCAGACAAAAAATTTGCACAGTAGAAAACTGTGGGAAAGGCAACCCAAGTTGTGGGAATGGCATCTACGTCCGTGGATACCTGGGACTGGATTGTATAAAAGTGTTACCTCCAGAAGATCGACCCCCACCACCAAAGACCAGGATGAAGAAGGACCAGCAGGATGCCACAAGAATCCATGTTGTGGTGATATCTTCTGCTTAATGTAGTGATATCTTTTGCTCTCTGTGTCTCACTCTGTCCCTCTCTCCTCCCTTCCTCTTCCTATTTCTTCTTATCTCTCTACCTCACATTTACTGTTAAATAAAATCTGTACTATTGACTTTGGCATATAGTCTTGTCTGTACCTTAATTTAGGCAGAAGCATCTCTTATAATCAGATCTTAACAACATAATTCTCCTTCATATTATATTTCAGAAGAATGAAAAATCTCCTCTGCCATTCAGGGCAGTATCTTGAATAACTTCATCCCAACAAAACCTGTCATTTTAGAATAGACATAACTACCGTATCAAAGTATTTTTCCTGCTGAATTTGCTTTCTCAATCTCCAGAGACTTCACCTTTACTTGGAAAAGTAAAGGTTCACAGTCAGCCGAACTAGTGAACCTAGTGGGCAGCCTTCACCCAAGATGTTCTGGTTACAAAAAAAAAAAAAAAGGCCTTTTTGCCTGAGAAATTTCCTGTTATTTGTTTGCTTTTCTTAGTGGAAATTGCAAAATATGCATTTAGGTCACACTGTGCATACTCCTCTGTAGAAATATGTATGCCCCTGCATGCCTCATTTGGCTTGGTGTAGTAGTAGTTCTATACCCATTCTTTAAGTGCTTCTTGGCTCCACTGGGTTGAGCTTTCAAGTCTTTTTTCTTTGATGCACCTTCTAGTTACTGGTGCTTGTTAAAAGTGACCGCAAAAGACCATGCTAGAGCCATCACACCACAGAAGGGCTCTAATATGCCAGAGAATACGTGCTCACACAATATGTGAGCTCCAGATCTACCCAATTTCCTAGGTATCCACAAATTAATTGCTCTACTGCTCTACTTCCTTTTTTAAAACATGACCAATGGCAATGTCACATCCATCTGGCTAAAGTTTTGAGCCTTTTTCTGAGAATACTCATGACTTAATTCTCATCTTACGCACTAAACTATTCTCCTACTGTCTTAGCTATAACTGAACCATGCTGTCACCTATTCCTTTCCCTTTCAACAATGATCTCCAAAGGAATACGTGTAAAGGAGAATTGCATCACCACACTTGCATCTGGTTTTGATCCTCAGCAAAGACCTCTGTTTTTTCTGCATCCTCTTGGTCTTCAAATTCAGGTGGTTGAGTCTATGTTACAGTTTATAAATTATTGTACAGCTTACTGTGTAAGAGCAATACCATTATCAGCAGAAGTAGACTCAGCTACTTTGGCCCACATAAACTGTTTAAGTTCCTTATTTACAGCAGAATTTTTTTTTTTTTGTGAAATCAATAGAATAGTTTTTAATGGGATCTTCATTCTCTTTTAAATTCACTTCTATTCATACAGTTTGCTGGAGTCAGTCTCTGATAAGGCTAAACTATAAATACCTGACAGGCAAGAGGAAATTTCTATCAATACAAAATCTGTAAAGGGCAGTTGGAGTCATTTAAGCCAGAAACCAAAGTGACTTTTAGCTGCCTGAAAAAATATATAGTCTTTATGAGACTGGTGAATCTTAGCACTGGTTCACTAATAATGTGGATGGTGATACCTCACTACATTATCCCTGCACAAAGTAATAGATCTTCACTCAAAATTTGTTCTGAATATCAGAAATCTAAGAAGTATAAGACAGGCCTATATTTGGGAAAGCATGGAAGCATTTTTTTAGGAAACTGGCAAGTTCTGGTGGTGTGGTTTGTAAGCTCATATTCACATTGATAAACTCCTACTGATCTAATTAATCATATCTATCACAGCAGATTTGCTATCAATCTGGCCTTGAGTTTAGAGCTAATAGAAAAAAAAAATCTGGGGTGATCATAACTTCTAAAGACACAACTTATTTTCACTAGAAAAAAAAGTAACTTTAAATGAGTAAAGTACTCTCTTTCAGTAACATGCAGCTTTCCTGACCATGCACATTTTCACTTGGGCTTGGTTTCACATACTACATTTTTGCCAGGCTTGTAGCCTAATTGTATGAGAGAAACACAACTAGGTATTTCACTTGAAAGGGGTAGCTGTTAGTTCAGTATCAGTCTTCCCCAATGAGTGCTAATGTTACTAAGGACAGAACATTTCTTTTAAAAGTTAAGAGCATACACAGCAAAGAATGATACATAGCAAAAAGGGAGTTATTTCAATGCTTTGAATAATTTATTTGAGGTTTACTAGTATCACTGTATCTGGGTTACTCATTTCACATAACAGAGCACAGGCCCTGTCCAGTGCTTGCAGGCACCATTTAGATCTTTAATGCAGTATACTATATATTTTCCAGAGTTAATAAAGCATTCTTTTCCTTTCACAGCAGAAAACTATTCTGGTACTAAGAAAAATGTAGCATTCAGCAAATATTTAGAGCTTTCATCTAAATCAGTTGTTAAATAAGCATAATCTTTAGTTTTCTCTCTTTGCTGGCTATTCTAGCTTATAAAACAAGTAACCCATTATAGCGTTTGGAGAGAATACACAGTAGAAAGCGCAGGGATGGAGCCAGAAACCAGTTTTGTTTCTAAAGTAGATTCAGAAGCTACCTTATGGATTTTCAGTAAGTGTGACAAAAGAGAGTTGGAGACTACAGCAGGCTGGATTCTTTTAGCTACAACTAAAAAGAGATCTGAGTCACTTTGTACCATTTTGACTTCACGAAACCTGTAGCATGCTGTCAACCTACACAGAAGTCCAGCCTTTCATCTAAGTAAATCTGGCTGCAGGAAATGAGCTAAGTCAAGGTCACAATGTAGGGGAGAAATCTTGGATTCAAGTTCCATACGGAGCCTGTCTTTGGGAGCACAAGATTCCTCTTGTGCTAAACAGCACATTAAAATGGGAGGTAAAGTAATATGTGAGGCTTGCTGTTAACATCTCTAACTGTGTTACAATTATGGAATATTTCACACGATAGCAGCAGCAGCCATCTTATAGCTACAAAACCTTCACTGGCTGGTTTTGAACTTCTGAAAAATCAACCAAAAAGCCCCTTGGTATATAAACATCTCCATGAGCTCCTAGGAAAGGCCAACTGGCATAGGCATGAGTGCTGAAATGTGGCATCCTCTTCACTTTTATAGGTCGTGGAATAGGAATAGGTCGTGTCACACAGAATGGAACTGAGGAGTCAGCCAAAAGAGGACAGTGATAGAAATAAGCATAAGGTAAAAGTTATATGAAGATTGTCTTTTGGCTTCAGAAGAACAAAAGGGAAACTGAATGTGGGTCTAGGCAGGAAGCTGTTCCTGTGTTGTTCTTCAACAGTTTTCATCTTAATTTCAGAAACTCAGTGCCATGTTTGCACACCAAAACAACAATCATCAAGTTCTACAACCTTAGTGTCAACAGCTGAGTCAGTGCATTGCCAGGGAGGGAAGGGAATGAAAACAGTGGGACCACAGTGAGAGGCTTGTGGGAACAAGCGTAGGAAAGGGAAGATGCCTACTGACATCCCTGAGATTTATGCTTTTACTCGTTAAAAGACCTAACAAGAACAGCAGTCCAGAAAGGGAATTTTGACAATATGAGGTAAAGGAAAGGCACTGAACTTTTGATAGCTGTTATAAAGCAAGGTGAGGCAGAACAGAGAGAGCTCTCCTGGCACAAAGGAAGCTGCACTCAACTCAGTTTGTGAGTCAAACACAGATCAGGAGACTGCACTCATGTTTACTTTTTGGGATACAGCCCGTTCTCTGTGCCTGAAAGCAAGGGGCACAATGCAACATGTTTATACGTCCCATGCAATCTTCTAAACCATGGCCAAGCATTGTCTAGGACAGAATAAGCTGGCACTGGCCAGAATTGTGCCAGGGAGCTTACAGATAACGATACATAAGTGCTCAAACTGTGCTGCGGCACAGTGATTTTATTTATTATGGAAGTAGCTTATGAAACTGTCTTAGATAGTAGGAAGGATGCCACTATGCTATGCAAGACAGTCTTACTGCTATGACAGCACTATGTAACATTTGAATATAACTTTGAAATTCACTTGTAAGTAAACCATAGCTGCAGTACTCAAAGCATCTGAAAATTTATGGAAATAAAATCCCTTACCCATGTGAAAAAAATCCCTTACACTGGATGCCAGTTAAGTGGTAAATAGCAGACCTCTACAAAATCTGGCTATGCCATTGTCACGAATGGATGTGGGAGTTTAGATTAACCCTACCTCCTGCCCAGGCCTCTGACAGCAGGCAGCAACCTTACTGAGGCAGCCAGCACCCCAAAAACCCACTCTCGTTCCTAAGTTCTTTTAATAATGACTGATTCTGTCTATTATAGAATGAATCATTTATTAATAGACAAGAAAACTAACAGGCATAAGACTTAAAGTAAACTAATACTACACAGGAAGAAAACAAAAAGAAAAAACTACTAGTAGGGTAACATACAGTGCATGATCAGGTACCTTTTTCACTTACAGCTAGCAAAGAAATAGTATAAACTTAGGATTCAATGTATCTTACCATCCAATTGCTGGTGGGGCACACGTGGAAATCCTTTCCCCCAGTCTCCAGAGAAGTAACCACGAAACCTGCGTCCAGACTTCGGGGAGAAGTTTTGAACACTTTTCAGGGTGTAAGAGGCTTCTGCCTCAGTGGTGATTCGTGTATCTTTTATAGTGTAAAAACTGTGACTCTTAAGTCAGTAATTTTCTTTTATCTCTTCCCACATCGGCTCTTCAGACTAAGATATGGATTCTTAGCTGAGGTTTGAGCCTCCTGGCACCAGAGATGATTCCTGCTGGGCTTTTGAGCCCTTGGGCTATCTCTTTATGCACCAGTTATCAGTAGTGGGGGGCGGGTAGACGTCCTGCCACAGCCATACTGGCTATTCCTGCGTTACAGGAATTTATTCATTACATAGTTTTCTGGAAGGGACACTTGTTAGGCCTTATTTGGGTTATATTATGAATATACAGTGTTATGAATTATAGAGAGAAAACACTTCTGTAAATATCCAGAATTACCATAAGGGGGCACAGAAATTTTCTATTGCATTAAAGTGGTAAATTCAGGCTTTTCTGCAGGTTGCAGCAAATTGTGGAGATTTGTGACATCTCTCTGGAAGGTATGCTGGTGGCATGCTCTTCTGGGAATGCAGAACAAGTGTATCATTCAGATTAAGTCACTGAGAACTGACTCTGAATTCTCAAGCAGTTTACTAAACTAGAGGAGATTATAATAAATAGGAAAAGCGAGAAGCCAGCAACCATCTCTCCCTCTCTGAGGGCATCCAAGGCAAGCTCAAGCAGACTTTAATGAGTTTGTTTATGGGAGTGCAGATACTGCTTCTGGAATTACGAGATGCATCCATAGAAGCCAATTCATATTACAATTTTACCAGTGCTATTTGCAAGATGAATGAAACAGAACATCACAAGATGGGGTGATGAACCCTAAGCTGGACAGTACTTCTGTCTTACAGGAAGTCAAAGCAAAATGCACTGCTTTTTTGGCCCCCAGGGTGACTATTTGAAGATAATCTATTCTTTGAGGGTCAGGTAAACCCATAGCATTTATTAATTCTTAGAGATATTAATGGCTAATATTTCAGTTAATACCTCCAGGTGGGTAACTAATTACACTATGAAGAAGAGAACTGTCAGTTATTGGTATGGGAAAGGCTTTACTGATGTTGAGCTAAGGAACAAGAAGGCCCGTAGCTGCCATAGTCAGTTTGTATTTGGGAGAAGCCGGGAGCATCCTGGCAGAATGCTGCAGGACAAGCCAGCAACCTTCCAATCACTGCAGCTGATATGCTCAGACACAGAGATCAGCTGGTTATTATAGGTCATACAAGAGTAAGGTAAGAGTTTGGAAACACACAAAATTGTCATCCTAACCATTTACCTCTCTAATATAAGGGACAGCTATACTTACCACAGTCCTTCTAAAAACTTTCAGTGAAAGAAACATGCTAGGGTCTATGGGCAGTCTATTCCAATGTTTCATTAGTTTTACTGATATCCGACCTGCGTATTTCTTCTTGAAATTTAGTAAAGCATGTTTGGTTTCAATAAGATTCATCAGTCTCTGACTGATTATGCTAGTCCACCCAGATGGAGACCTTGAGGTAACACAGTAGATCCTTGAAGGGTGAGGGAGAGGATGACACTGCATTAAACCCCAATTATTCCTCAGATTCGGAATGGATCTTCACTTTTATGAACCAAGTCAAATGCTTCAAATTGTTCACAACCGGTAACTCAGTTAGCTCTTTCTTCTTTTTAAATGCCTTGCATTTAACTAGGTTTTCAGCAAAAATGCAAATTATTTCAGTATTGCCAATGAGGTTCCTACTTTAAGTACAAAAGTCAGAACTTCCTGTTTCTGAATGGACCTCAAAATTCTAGAATTTTTCTACAAACTTCTACTTACATTAAGTACATTTTATTGCATATAGAAACGATGGTTCTGCTCTAAGATATGCTGATGCTGTGTATGGTGCCTACTGCCATAGCTGCCTTCAGACCATATTTAAATTCATGCCAAAAACCCTTAAGAAGTCAATAAAGCTGCTTCCATTTGCACTATTTACCAACTTGTCTGAAATTATTCTGAGTAGAACTTATACAGACTAACAAATGGGAGAAAATCAGTGTAAATCTTAAATGAACCAATTCAAGTACAAAGGAATCTGAGATTTTTAATCACATGCAGACGTGCAAGCAAAAATCAATTTTGACTGAAGATCTAGATCAAATTTGTCAAATGTGAATGGCTCATATTTTACTCAAATATACATATCTGCGCAAATAAACAGATAAATAAAGATATTTGTCTGTATCAGAACTGTTGAGCATATGCAGTACCTATTGATTCATTGAGAGGTAAACAGAAGACATTTTATGCAATATTTATGTGTTTAGTAATACTACATTTGTGCTGCTAGATTAATTGTTTTATTACATCAGACAAGGTTTAAATGAGACTTTCTCACACAAAATTTCATAAGCACTAGTGTGCTGTGCTATCCCAAACTAAGTCCATTTAAACAACTTTCCATTTGAGTGCTTTGTTGATTCCTTCATATTTATTGTAGTGTTGCATCTGTTTTTATCAGGTGAACATGCAGCAGGATTACTTATGTGATAAACCGGGCAGTTGGTCTTAAGACTGTTGTTTTATACCACAAAAAACATAGAAAAAACTACATCAATGACAGTTTATATTACAGGCTATACTTACAGTGAGCACTCAGAGGTCTGTCTGTGGTAAGGACCGAAGAAGTCAGGATCTTAAGCACTAATACTCTCAGTACTACTAAAAGGAAGGAAATAACAGAATAAAAGTCCTAGCAAAAAAAACCCCAAAACCTAGCCAGCAACCTAGGAGCAACATTTCATTCCAGTAGTTATCCAGAAATCTGATTTGCTTTGCTTTGTGTCAGGCACTTAGCATTATTGTTGCAGTTAAGGAAACTTTATGAGAATGATTAAAATAAAACTTCTTGGAGGAGAGGTGCCACAAGAGACTGCAGCATCACTTGGGAAGTCATTTATCTACTGTGAAAACACAGGTCTCTTGCTTTATTAAACATCTCTGTACAACGCGCCTTGATGTCTGCAGCCAGATATTCACCTGGCAGAGTTCCATTGAAATCAATGGACCCATATTGACTTACACAAACTGAAAATCTGAACCTCTGGGTTTATTACAACATCACTAAAAAGGCTGATTAATTGTGGCATAGCATCACAATGTGATAATAATGCTCAGAAACCTCTCCAGAGTGGAATAGAAATTTGTTATGTCTTTCTGTAGAGCATTTGTTTTATGTAATCTAATTCTTTTTCAGTTGTGGGGCATTTGTTTGTTTTATTTTTGAAATAAAGATGGTAATCTTGTTACCATCTCAGGTTTACCCTGCAAAAAACATCATGACATGGTTGTCGTATATATTTCCTGAAATCCTGATTGTCACGGGGTCTCAGGCATGCAGTGATCCTCTTGAAGAAGAGTATACATTCTCCATCTGACAACATCCTACAGAAGACATGGCCTTCCTGTCCTGCAGGACAGTTCAGTCTCAATCTCTACCCCCACCGAGGGGCTTGCTGCCTGTGCTGCTGGCCAGCCGTGATGTGGTGCAGCTGTCTAAGCTGGGATCAGGCTTCTGGGACAAAAGCTGTGCAATAGAGACATAAAAAACTCTGTCAGGGCCTCCCCCTGCTTTACTCATGCATTTAAGCTGTAGCTGTTGTCCTTGGCTCTGGCCTGAGTCATGCTGGAGGTGTGCCTGTGCCTGGTCAACATCATGACCTGCTGATTTGACCTCAGGCTTTCCTGGACTGTTACAGTCCATGGTTACCATCACCAGACCTGCCCTCTCCTCCTTCCTTGGGCACAGTGGGACTGACCTTTTCTTATGAGGACACTGTCCTACCACCTTGCCATTACCCCAGCTCCTGCTTGCCTTTCCTGGGGAGTAGCCTGCTCTTGTTGCTTCCCAAGAAGATGAACCCTTAAATACTGCACAGACACTGCTACTGCAGCAGGGATAAATAAAAGAGATATGCTGTTTTTTTCAAAAATAAGATAAACAAATTTCCCTTACAGGATCATTTTTATTTAATATTGTATTTTCATATAGGAACAGCAAAAATTGAGCCTCTCTTTTTGCTTGTTTTGCTATGCATAAATTTTCTGTTCACTACGAGTTCATAATCTCAGAAGCCAAATGGCAGAGAGAAAATTGCATCCAAAGCACCTGTCTTGGTTTTAAAAGACAGGTGTTTGTAAGGAAGGCAGGAACCTCCCTTGGAATGGAAAATGCAACCTCCTTCCCTTTCAATTTCTGTAATTTTGAAATTAAGCGGCTTTCAGGCAAATGTATGAGGAATAGGAATAACAGTTCTTTATTTAGATATATCAAGGTAAACAAACAACAGTAACTATGGCAGTGATACCAAACAGAAGCAGTACCCCAGTGCCAGCCT